>CM039504.1:24143347-24538245 GCA_022432975.1 Begonia masoniana
TCCAAATCTCCCACTCCCTTGAATGGGGAAAAATAAAGAAAAACTTACTCACACGTGTACGCGAAAGATTAATGAAATGTGAATGAAATGAACACAACCGAGAGTTAGAAACTGCATGTGTTAGGAGTTGAGTGTGCATTAAGTTTGTACATGCATTATTCCCTACTTACTAAGCATTAGGCTTACGTTTTGTGTTCTGTGGTGTAGGTGGTGACGTCGTAGCAGGTGAGCTAGTTGAGGGAGCCCAGGACTAGGGAGTAGTCGGTGACGCACGGGGCATGCCGGTGCGGGTGTTTGTCGGGGCGTCTCGACCATGGTCTTCGGGGAGATTGGTGGTATTGGTATTTTGATTGTATGTAGGTAGTTTTGGTTAAACTTTGTTTGTATAAATAATCGTGAATTTCTAAACCTTATGAATATTGTTTTGTGATTTGTTGTAAATATTTATTTTCAGGTTTTTGGTTTTCTAAACTTTAGCTGTTATTCTGCTCGATTTTTAATAAAGAAAATGACGTTATTTTTAACAATTTCCGTGTTTTCGTTGATGTTTCAGAGTCGGATTTTTGAGATTTTTACGTGTCAAGAGTCGGGAATGCCGGGGAAAAAGTTTGGGATAAATTTTGGGTGATTTTGGTGATGTGTGGTTTGAAGAAATTGGAGAAGAGTGGAAGGAGGTGTGTGTGGCGCGCAGGAGGGCGCTGGAGTCGGGCTGGGCATGCGCAGCAGGTGCACGATGCGCGCTGCGTGGGCGCGCACAGCGCTCAGCGCCGATCAATCAGCCAAAATGTCTTATTCAGCGATCGCGCACCCGAGAGGGTACCGATCGATTGGCGCTTGGCGCCAATCGATCGGAGCTTGGAGCCAATCGATCGGCGCTTGGCGCCAATCGATCGGCGCTTGACACCAATCGATCGGCGCCTGCACACGCAGGGTGGTGCGTGGCGCGTGATGCGCACTTGTGGCGCCCATGGTGACCAACCCGGATTTTTTTTAAATTTTCCCTACTTCTTAAATGTTTTAACCCGATCTTTTTCGACAAGTTTGACACGTATTTTATGCACATTTTCCAACCGTTTTTTAGGGTTCAAAAAACCCGAAAATCGAGTCCAAATTTTATCAGATTTTATTTTAAACTTTGTTTTAAACGTGGTAAGTGAGAGCAAAGTAGCGCACCGAGCCGGGGTGGGTTCGGGGCGTTACATCTCTCACTATGTTCTTTTACTACAGAAGCTGTAGAAATGTTTCAGCAATTGAAACAGAAGATTTATAATCTCATTTATGGATTAAGTATTATCACAGTTACTCGATTAAATTTTATGATATTTTTCTCATTACTTATGAAAGACCATCATCTTATTGAACCTGTTTAATATCAATTCTATTTAATCATACAAAATTAATAAATTGATATGAAAATACTAATTTTTTCACAATTTACTATATTTCCTAACTCTATTTATTGTCACGTACAATAGCAGGCTTAGTGTTTATTCATGCTTTCTAACACTGAATAAATTAAACGTTAAGACCGTATTAAATTTTCTAATTCAATTGGCACAAGAATTTCACAAAAGAAACTTAGATTTGTACTATCAATTTCTATCACTTAGAACTTTAGTTGATAATAGATAATGAAATGATAAGTATTAAGGAGATAATAAATAATGGAATACATAAGAGAAAATAGAAAATTTTTCTCTGTTTCCCAAACAATGTTTTTCTTCCTCTTGACACTTCTTTTCCCAAGTCTCCTCTTCACTTTTCATCTTAAAATCCTCGTCTCCTATTCTCCTTCTTCTCTAGCATGTCTCTCTCCAACCTTCTTTTTCTCTTTCATTTGTTGTCTCTTTTTTATGGTTAATTCCTTATTTCTCTCTCCTCATTTATTTGCCACTATTTTCTCCTTGCATCAAGATTTATTATCTTTTCTCTCCTGTATAACTTGAATTTGAAAATCAAATTAGATCTGTTTTTTTCAACCCAAAATTTAAGTTGGTTGTGATTTCTTTTCCTTCTCTAGAATCTTCCTTTTTATGTTTGATTGTAGTCCTTCCTGTTATTCTTTAATCAAATTTATCAGCTTTTCAGCATCAATCTATAATAAATATAAATTTTGAATGAATATTTCTTTAAAAATATCAAAAATATATATTCTATGTAAACTTGATGTTGTACGCAAAGTTGTAGCATTATGTAACAAAACGTATATTTTTATTTATTACATTACTGACTTTTAACAACAAACCCATAAAATAATGTTCTATAATAACTCTTTTCAAGAGCTATCTAGTTTTTTTAGAGGATGTACTGGTTTGTGATTATTAGCTAAGTTCTTCTTCTGATTCTATTGTTAATAATCTTACTATATTCTTGAACGATTTGTGGTTTATAATGAGAGGATACTAAGGTTGTATCTGTGGATGTAGCACTTACGTCTGCACCACGTTAAATCTCTTGTAATCTCTATTTTATTTACCGCTGGTTTTGATTTAATTCGGATTGTGGAAAACAAATAGAGTTCGATGAGTAAAAGAAACAACAATCGATGTGATGAACATGGAACTCACCTCACCAAACTTTACAGTTTAATTTTCCATCATTTTGTTGTGGCAATTTTTGCTGTTTGGACTGATATCGGATTAGGTTTATTGATTCTTTTAAGAGTGCTGGTTAATTCTTAGAAGGTCTTAATTGCAAAATTTGAGGTGGATAAATTCACTAGTGAAAACGACTTTAGTTTATGGAGGATTAAGACGAAAGCCCACCTTGTTCATCAAAGGCTTGCTCAAGCCATTGATGAAGCAACCTTTGGAATTCTAATGAGTAATAATAAGAATAAGGCTGAAGAAGTTGAATGTAACGCCCCGTGTTCTCGGAACCCGGTTTGTCACACTTAAACCCGAATATTACTAAGAAAACTTGGGCCAAATTTAAAACTTCGTTAAAAATTCAAAATTTTAAATTTGACAAAAGATGAAAACTTGCAGCGGAAATCGTTTAAACATAAGTAAATTAATCAAAAACCATGTTAATATAGTCGTTGGGAATATTAAGAAGCAATCAGTTAAGAAGCAAAGATCTAATTCGTAAAGATAGTTTAAAAATTTCAAAAGTCAATTTCATCGACCGCTGAGCAAAGTCAACAAAAGGGAAAACTATTTGAGGACATCCACCGGTCGCTAAACGACAAAACATAAGTTTTGTCATCCGGTCACTAAACGATAAAATATAAGTTTTGTCAACCGGTCACTAAACGACAAGATATAAGTTTTGTCAACCGGTCACTAAACGACAAAATATAAGTTTTGTCATCCGGTCACTAAACGACAAAACATAAGTTTTGTCATCCGGTCAGTCTAACAAAGACATCCACCGGTGACGTCAGCCGGATGAGTACCCTCTTCCGATAGAAACAGAGCAACATTTCAACTTCTTATAACCTATACCAGAACCACATAACTGTAGTAAAGACTTGTCTATTTCATTAAGGCCATACAGAAAACAATCCAAATCTTCGCATCGCTCGAAATCCAGTGAAAATAACAATTAAAACTTAACAAATTACCAGTATCAGTAAACCTCAAAACGTATTCGAAATACTATATGTAAAATATCTCTACTGTCATAAAAACTCGACAAACTCAAACTGAATCATTATCAACTAAACCTCAACCACTGCTGACACCAGTTAACCCGCCTCATCAGTTTACCAAGCCGAGACGTGGATGTACTCCTCCAACCACTTCTAATCATCTGTACACTCAGGAAATTCACCTGCAGTATCCTCAACACCTACATCACAAAACTCATCTATTAGCTTAATGCTAAGTAAATAAAGCAATAATGCAATGACAAGCTGAAACATGAAACCTAAATATGCAGTTTCTACTTTCTCATCTCAGTTGCACATCGTTTGTTTACTGATCAGATCCCATGATTCCCTTGGGAGTGGGATCAACTCTCCCAATGTCTACATCCTCTTCATTAGTTAAGGGGTGGATGAGGTCCCTTAATAGCTGTTCGGATCCCTCAATTCCCTTGGGAGTGGGATCAGTTCTCCCAATGTCATAAATCCTCATAATCAGTTAAGGGATGGATTAGTTCCCTTAACCGTCAATGCAGTTCAATCTGTACTCGCTTTCCCATAATATTACATGAAAGTTCATTTTCGTATTCTTTCAAAACATGATGCATAACACACAAGAAGATACTCAAACATGCATACACCTATTGTTTTGTGATGTAGGCCCGAAGGCACATACAATACTTCACTTACCTGGTCTCCTGGAAACCGCTCGGCTATAAGCTACTCCAGAAACCTGCTCACCTAGAACCATCGACAAATTATAGATTAGATCTCCACTAGACTTTGTCTAACTACCCTGAAGTCTAAGGAAGCCGGTTTGGGACTCTACTGATTGAACATTCCCGATACATCACTAAACCCCAAACCCAACTCTCTCACTCGCAGCCTTTCGAAAATACATACATTGCAATCCTTCAGCTACCTAAGCACTAGAACGACAAGTAATTTAATCAAAACTCACCTTGATTGGGGAAAATCGGAGGGGAATCTCCTAGAGGATGTCCGCCAAGCTGAGAGGTAAGGGTAATAAAATAGTGGCGGCTAAACCTCACTAAACCTTTCCTTAAATACGTTATCCACAATATAAATTCGCAATTACCATCTTGCCCCTGCCTAATCAGTTAATATCCTAACCAACATTTCCCTCAATTTTAACCATAAAATTATATACCACCGTTTGATAACTTATTTTGATTTATATTGAAACCGGGTGCTACAATCTACCCTCCTTAAAAGAATTTTGTCCTCAAAATTCGGTACCTGAATAATTCTGGATGCTAGTCCACCATATCCTGCTGGCGCTCCCAGGTTGTCTCCTCTACATTCTGATTGTGCCATAAGACTTTCACTAGTGGAACTTCTTTGTTGCGCAATACCTTTACTGCATAGTCCAAGATCCTTACTGGTTTCTCCTCATATGCAAGAGTAGGAAGGACTTCAATGCTCTGCTGTTCTACAATCTGTGAAGGATCTCTAACACATTTCTTTAGGATGGAAACATGAAACACATTATGAATTCCATCCAGAGAGGCTGGTAACAGAAGTTGATACGCTGACTTCCCAATTCTCTTCACGATTTGGAAAGGTCCAATATATCTGGGTTTCAACTTGCCTCTTTTCCCAAATCTCACAACTCCCTTGAAAGGCGACACTTTAAGGAAAACCTCATTACCAACATCAAATTCTAATTCTCTTCGTCTTTTGTCAGCATAGCTTTTCTTCCGACTTTGAGCTGTTAAGATTCTTTGTCGGATAAGAGCAATCTTCTCCACTGTCTGCTGCACAATATCAGGACCAATCAACCGTGCTTCTCCAACTTCATCCCAATATAATGGAGATCTGCACATTCGCCCGTATAATGCCTCGTATGGTGCCATGCCTATTGTTGCTTGGAAGCTGTTATTGTAAGAGAATTCAACCAATGGTATGTATTTACTCCAAGAATCTTGAAATTCCAGCACACATGCACGAAGCATATCTTCCAAGGTTTGGATAGTTCTCTCGGATTGTCCATCGGTTTAAGGATGAAAGGCTGTGCTAAAACTAAGCTGTGTTCCCATAGCCTTGTGCAAACTTTTCCAGAACTTGGATGTAAATCTGGAGTCTCGGTCTGAAACTATGGTGCTTGGAACTCCGTGCAGTCTAACAATCTCGTGCACATACAACTCAGCCAGTTGATCCATCGAGTATGTTATCTTCATCGGCAGAAAGTGAGCTAATTTGGTTAAACGATCAACTACTACCCATATTGCATCATGACCTTTTGTTGTTTTAGGTAATCCTATAATAAAATCCATAGTTATTTATTCCCATTTCCATTCGGGAACTGGCAAAGGTTGCAATGTTCCAGCAGGTCTCTGATGTTCAGCCTTGACTTGCTGGCAGATCAGACATGTCTCCACATACTCCGCCACACTTCTTTTCATACCTGGCCACCAATAATGCTGCTTGAGATCTCTGTACATCTTCGTACTTCCGGGATGAACAGAGAGGCCAGAAGAGTGTGCTTCAGATAGGATTTCCTTCCTAAGTTCAGTATTAGCCGGAACAAACCATCTATTTCGAAACTTGAGAATTCCATCAACTGAGCAGTTGAAGTCCGACTTGTCAGCAGAATCCATGTTCAACTTATACTTACTGCATTCAGGGTCATCCATTTGAACTTCCTTTATTCTCTCCAAAATGGTAGGCCTCAAAGATATGGCCGAAAGCATGGCTGACACACTAGACACAGCTTCCATGTTAAATCTTTGGAATTCTGTCTCTAAAGCTATTGGTATATCCAAAATCAATGCAGAGACTGAAGGAGTCACTCTACTCAAAGCATCAGCCACTACATTCGCCTTGCCAGGGTGGTACTTAATCTCGAAATCATAATCTTTGACAAACTCTAACCACCTACGTTGCCTCATATTCAGTTCCTTCTGTGTGAAAATGTATTTCAGAGTTTTATGATCCGAAAATATCTCACAAGTTTGTCCATACAGGTAGTGCCTCCAAATCTTCAATGCAAAGACTACAACAGCTAATTCTAAGTCATGTGTAGGGTAATTCCTCTCATGAGTTTTCAACTGTCTAGAGGCATAAACTATAACCTTTCCATCTTGCATCAAAACACAACCAAGTCCAACCTTGGATGCATCACAATATATGCTGAACTTACCATTATCGATAGGAAGGGTCAAAATTGGAGCATCGGTCAGCTTCTGTTTCAAGGTCTGGAAACTGGATTCACATTTGTCAGTCCAATTATACTTCACATTTTTCCTTGTTAACATAGTAAGGGGCGTAGCAATTTTTGAAAATCCTTCTATGAACTTTCTATAATATCCCGCTAGTCCAAGAAAACTCCTAATATCTGCAGCATTCTTAGGTTGAGGCCATTCCTTCACTGCTTGAACCTTGGCTGGATCAACAGATATTCCATCTTCAGAGATCACATGGCCAAGAAAGTGAACTCTGTCCAACCAAAACTCACACTTGGAAAACTTAGCATAAAGTTGGTGCTGCCTAAGTACATCCAACACCAAACTCAAATGCCTTGCATGCTCATCTTTAGTCCTAGAATAGATTAGAATGTCATCTATGAATACAATAACAAACTTATCCAAAAATTCACGAAACACTCTGTTCATGAGATCCATAAAGGCTGCTGGTGCATTTGTCAAACCAAAAGACATAACCAAAAACTCATAGTGTCCATATCTTGTGCGAAAGGCAGTCTTTGGGATATCTTCAGATTTAACCTTCAACTGGTAATAACCGGACCTAAGGTCAATCTTAGAGTAAACTCTTGCACCCTTAAGCTGATCAAATAGATCATCAATCCACGGCAGTGGATATTTGTTCTTGACAGTCAGTTTATTCAATTCTCTATAGTCTATGCACATACGCATTGATCCATCTTTCTTTTTGACAAAAAGGACAGGTGCACCCCATGGTGAAAAGCTAGGGCGTATGAACCCCTTCTCCAACAAATCCTCTAACTGTTTCTTCAATTCTTTAAGTTATGTTGGTGCCAGTCTATATGGATTTTTGGACACAGGCTCGGTTCCAGGGTAAACATCTACCACAAATTCAATTTCCCTATCTGGTGGCAAGCCAGGAAGGTCATCTAGGAATACTTCAGGGAAGTCTTGGACAACTAAGACATTTTTGGGGCTTAATTTCTCTACTAGTTGTGTGTCTAAAACGCTGGCCAAAAAGCACAAATACTCTTTGCATGAAGAGGGGGGTTTACAATTGACAGAGGTCATTACAGTCATTTCCTTACTCTTCTTCAGAGCTTGGAAAGTATGGTTTAAACCTCCAGGGGGTTGAAAACTAACAATTCCAGTCCTACAATCTATTGTGGCATAATGCTTAAACAACCAATCCATTCCTAAGATTACATCAAATCCCGTTATTTCCATAATGATGAGATCGGCTGGCAAATTCATACTTCCTACTAATACAACGCTATCAGGTATCACTTGGTTAGAGTGCATGCGTTCACCAGTGGGTAATGCTACGTTAAACACATGCTCAGAGGAAGTAAACTGTACATCTAACTTATCAGCAAAAGCAGAGGCTACAAAAGAGTGTGTTGCACCCGAATCTATCAAAGTAAAAGCAGGTATAGAGTTAACCAATATAGTACCTGATACTACAGCAGGCTGGTCCTCATCACCTGATTCCATCATGGAGAATACTCTTGGCTTAATCCTGGCAGGTCCGCCCTTCAAAGCTGGGCAGTCTCTGTTGATATGGCCGACTTTATTGCAGTTGAAGCAACGGGTGATTCTAGGCTTTGGGCAGTCCCTGAACGAGTGTCCAACCTCTTCACAGTTAAAACACTTATTTGTTCCAAATTTGCACTCGCCCGGGTGGTTCTTCGAACACTTCGGGCACAGAGGAAACATCTTAGTATCTGGTACTTTCTTTCCCATTCCTTGACTATACTGGCCCTCACTTAGCCTCTTCACTCCTCTCAGTTGTTGGGGTGGAACAAACTTTCGTTAGGCTTCCTTCGGCTTAGAACATTTCATCTCGGCCTCCTCCACCTCCAAGGCTGTGGACACAACTTCACTGAAAGGCAAACCTTTAAAACCTGAATACTTGACCCCTCTGTACACCTCTGGCTTCAGTCCATTCATAAATTGAAACACCTTATCTTCGTTTCTGTGAATAAAGTGTCCCGCGAATCTGGAAAGAGACTCAAATTGTCTAACATACTCTGCCACAGACCCTGTCTGCTTCAAGTTCATGAACTCCACCTTCTTCGCAGCCTGGACCGTGCTGTTAAAATACTTCTCAAAGAAGGTGTCCTTAAACTGAGACCAAGTCATAGCCAAGATATCGGTGGTGGTCTCAATTGTCTCCCACCAAAGCTGGGCGTCTCCAGCAAAATGAAACGTTGCCAGGGTGACCTTATCTCCTTCTCCAACGTTGGCACATCGGAGCATGCTTTCAATCTTCCTTATCCATTCTTCGGCAACAATCGGGTTAGATGATCTTCCATCAAATGTGGGTGGTTGAAGCCTGCGAAATCGGTCTCCTAAATGTTCATTGCCATGGCCCGAGTTGGCACTTCCTTGTGCTTCTCGGTTCAATAACACTCCTAGTTGGTCGGACTGTTGTCGCACTATGTCAGTCTGCTGACGCACTAAATCTGTCAGCTGCCTAATCACACTAGGCTCCTCTTCATCCCTTACATTTGGCATTTCTCTAGGCACTCTAGGTCTTCCTGGGCGTCTAGCCATTATACTGGATTCCTGTGAAAAGGTTAACTACTTTCATAAACATCTAATTACTAAGGCTAATATAAACACTTACAGTTGTTGGAGTACTTCCATGCAACGATTGGCACTGATGAATAATCTTTTGAACGGTTTAACTGAATGTCTCTGATACCATACTGTAACGCCCCGTGTTCTCGGAACCCGGTTTGTCACACTTAAACCCGAATATTACTAAGAAAACTTGGGCCAAATTTAAAACTTCGTTAAAAATTCAAAATTTTAAATTTGACAAAAGATGAAAACTTGCAGCGGAAATCGTTTAAACATAAGTAAATTAATCAAAAACCATGTTAATATAGTCGTTGGGAATATTAAGAAGCAATCAGTTAAGAAGCAAAGATCTAATTCGTAAAGATAGTTTAAAAATTTCAAAAGTCAATTTCATCGACCGCTGAGCAAAGTCAACAAAAGGGAAAACTATTTGAGGACATCCACCGGTCGCTAAACGACAAAACATAAGTTTTGTCATCCGGTCATTAAACGATAAAATATAAGTTTTGTCAACCGGTCACTAAACGACAAGATATAAGTTTTGTCAACCGGTCACTAAACGACAAAATATAAGTTTTGTCATCCGGTCACTAAACGATAAAATATAAGTTTTGTCATCCGGTCACTAAACGACAAAACATAAGTTTTGTCATCCGGTCAGTCTAACAAAGACATCCACCGGTGACGTCAGCCGGATGAGTACCCTCTTCCGATAGAAACAGAGCAACATTTCAACTTCTTATAACCTATACCAGAACCACATAACTGTAGTAAAGACTTGTCTATTTCATTAAGACCATACAGAAAACAATCCAAATCTTCGCATCGCTCGAAATCCAGTGAAAATAACAATTAAAACTTAACAAATTACCAGTATCAGTAAACCTCAAAACGTATTCGAAATACTATATGTAAAATATCTCTACTGTCATAAAAACTCGACAAACTCAAACTGAATCATTATCAACTAAACCTCAACCACTGCTGACACCAGTTAACCCGCCTCATCAGTTTACCAAGCCGAGACGTGGATGTACTCCTCCAACCACTTCTAATCATCTGTACACTCAGGAAATTCACCTGCAGTATCCTCAACACCTACATCACAAAACTCATCTATTAGCCTAATGCTAAGTAAATAAAGCAATAATGCAATGACAAGCTGAAACATGAAACCTAAATATGCAGTTTCTACTTTCTCATCTCAGTTGCACATAGTTTGTTTACTGATCAGATCCCATGATTCCCTTGGGAGTGGGATCAACTCTCCCAATGTCTACATCCTCTTCATTAGTTAAGGGGTGGATGAGGTCCCTTAATAGCTGTTCGGATCCCTCAATTCCCTTGGGAGTGGGATCAGTTCTCCCAATGTCATAAATCCTCATAATCAGTTAAGGGATGGATTAGTTCCCTTAACCGTCAATGCAGTTCAATCTGTACTCGCTTTCCCATAATATTACATGAAAGTTCATTTTCGTATTCTTTCAAAACATGATGCATAACACACAAGAAGATACTCAAACATGCATACACCTATTGTTTTGTGATGTAGGCCCGAAGGCACATACAATACTTCACTTACCTGGTCTCCTGGAAACCGCTCGGCTATAAGCTACTCCAGAAACCTGCTCACCTAGAACCATCGACAAATTATAGATTAGATCTCCACTAGACTTTGTCTAACTACCCTGAAGTCTAAGGAAGCCGGTTTGGGACTCTACTGATTGAACATTCCCGATACATCACTAAACCCTAAACCCAACTCTCTCACTCGCAGCCTTTCGAAAATACATACATTGCAATCCTTCAGCTACCTAAGCACTAGAACGGCAAGTAATTTAATCAAAACTCACCTTGATTGGGGAAAATCGGAGGGGAATCGCCTAGAGGATGTCCGCCGAGCTGAGAGGTAAGGGTAATAAAATAGTGGCGGCTAAACCTCACTAAACCTTTCCTTAAATACGTTATCCACAATATAAATTTGCAATTACCATCTTGCCCCTGCCTAATCAGTTAATATCCTAACCAACATTTCCCTCAATTTTAACCATAAAATTATATACCACCGTTTGATAACTTATTTTGATTTATATTGAAACCGGGTGCTACATTGAATCCAAGGCTCATAGTGCAATTCTTCTTAGTCTAGAAGATGAGGTACTTCGAGAGGTAACAGAAGAATCATTAGCCTTATCAGTTTGGCTAAAATTGGAAGCCTTGTACATGAAACGGTCTTTGGCAAATCTGCTATATATGAAAAAAGATTGTACACCTTAGTTATGGAAGACTCCAAAGAAATGAGGAAGCACCTTGACGATTTCAAAAAAATTATTCTTGACTTAAATAGTATTGGTGTTAAGATATCTTAGGAGGATCAGACAATAATAATTAAGTTCTTTACCTAAGGTATACGAGCATTTTGTGGATACAATGCTCTTCGATAAGGATACCTTGATGATGGCCGAAGTCAAAGTAGCATTGAACTATAAGGAATTACAGAAAAGAACTGAAGGAAAGATAAGTTCATATGGAGGAGTTATAGCAAGAGGTAGGCCACAAGCTAGGAAGAACAAAAACTCAGGGAGAAAATCAAGGTCTAAATCTAAACAGGGAAGAAAGCGTTTCTTCTTTCACAAAGAGGGACACTATAAAAAAGACTATTATGAAAAGAAAAATGAAGTTAAAGGTAGTCTTCAACCAAGAGCCAAAAAATGTATTTTTCTTGGGTATTCTGAGGGGTTAAAGGTTATTGGTTATGGTGCATTGAGTAGAATCAATCGAGAATTATTATAAGCCGCGATGTTACCTTTGATGTGTTGAGAATGCTGAAGATAATAATGATGTTGTTGATTACCAATTAGCAAAGGATCGGACAAAGAGGGTAATAAAGCCTACTCAATGCTTAGGGTACGCGGATATCATGGTTTATGCTTTCCTAGTTTCCTCAGACTTAGAAACTACTGACCCTTTATCATATGAAGAAGTGAAATCAAGGTTAGACAAGGATAAATGGCATTTAGCTATGCATGAGGAGATGGAATCCTTAGTGAGGAACAAGACTTGGACAATTGTGAATAGACAAGTGCATAAAAGGGTGATTTGAAGAAAATGGATCTTCAAATTAAAGGAAGATATTGAAGGGGTGTAGAAACAGAGATATAAGGTCAGGTTGGTGGTGAAAGAGTTTTCCCAAAGAAAAGGAATTGACTTCATTGACATTTTATCTCTCGTAGTCAAGATGACTTTGATATCGATTTCGTTGCCACATCTTATGGTTTTTAATCTTGAGTTAGAACAAATGGACATGAAAACTGTATTTTTGCACAGGGATCTTGAAGAGTCTATTTACATAGATCAACCTGAGGGTGAAACAGTAAATAAAGATTAGGTCTGTTTATTGATAAAGTCCCTCTATGGATTGAGAAACTCTCCTAGTTAATGGCATAAGAAATTTGAAAATTCCATTACAAACTTTGGCTTCAACAAGTTCAAACATGATAATTGTGTTTATGTAATGAAGGAAAAAGACGAAAATAGGTTGATTGTTCTCTTTTACGTCGATTAAATACTCATTGTTGGAAAAAATATGTCTTACATTGTAACATTAAAGCAAAAATTGTAAGAGGTGTTCGAGATGAAAGATTTTTGTAACACCCGGCATTTTACCTATGTAATTATTCCCCGAATAATTAAGCGGAGTTACTATGATTTTAATGCAATGACTATTTTTAATGAAATTATCGACGTGTTCAATTGAATGAGAGTGATTCGTAAAACTGATTCAACGAACTAAAAAGTAATTTAGTTAAAAACCAATAGTTAGAAATGCATGGAGGGGTAAATTGGGAAAGAATTAAGGTAGGTGGGAGGGAACCAATGGATGGTTGCCAAATGTCCATAACTTGCTGAGAAACATACCTATTGTCTCTTCTTCTCTTCTCTTCTACGTAAACCTTCATTTTCATCCTCCTCTCTGTTCTCTCTTTCAGGCGATTGAGACAAACTTCCAAAAACCTTGTTTCACCTATTTCTTCTGTTTCCTTCAGCAAAGGTAATCATCTAACCTAGTTAACTAGTTTGGACAAGTTAAGATGTGAGTTTTGTTGAAGTTTAGGGTTAAGGTATTTTGGAGAAAACTCACTGTTTTTGTATGAAAACACGTTGGTTTGTTTTCTAAATGTTTGAATGGAGTTTGCTGCATATTCTACTAAGTTAGTAGTTAGCATTTGCAGCTCTCTTTATTTTCTTTACGTGCATGTTTTAGGTCCGTGCATAACCGAGACGTTCAAGACTTGCAACTCTACAGCAACATGTAAGTTATTACGTATATAAGGCCCTACAATACGGAGGTACTAGGTTTTATGTTGTCGAGATTTCTGTTGGGTAGTTAAACCATAGGTTATGTTTTAGGTTAAGTGTGTTTTGTTTTATATCATGCTTATTATTTTGTCGCATGTCTATAAATGTTCATGCATACACATTTTCTCTGAAAGTCATGAAATATTTTCTGCACACGGTTTGAAGTTAAGTAAGATAAAACCTGTAATGTAATGTATGGTTAAGTGTGGACGAGGACTGGCATCCTGTCATGTGCTCCTGTTATGTCTTGTTGTGGCATGTATTCCTGTTGCGCCAGCTCTTCTTCCCACTTATACCTTCATGTTCAATGAAATGTAATATAATGTTCATGTATTTAAAAATGTTCATGCATAACACGTGCATCACTTTGCATTGTATGTTCTTATTAAGCTCTAGGCTCATAGTTGAACTCCCTGTTATAGGTATGGATCCTCCAGAAGAGGACATTGTGCCACAAGATGATGAGTTGATGTAGTTGGCCGGATTAGCTTACGGGGTGGTTGCTGCAGTCAGACAAATTTATTTCCTGTGAGGATGTATTTTTTTTAAAGTAATGTCAAGTTCTGTACAGCCTTTGGGATTTTAAAACGATATACAAACTTTCTGTTGATGTATTTAAAACCTCTGTTTGACAGTTGTATCTATGTTTTGAAAACATTCTGGAACTGCTTGAGTCCTTCCTTTTTAGGTTGTGCATGGATGGTCTCGAATTTTATAGCCATCCAAGCAGTTTTTTTTTCTTGAATCTCTGTCATTTGTAAAGCATGTTTTATAACTTTGTTTTGAATTGGGATTTGAGGGTCTGAAACTTTTTATACCTTATGTTTTAAGCTCACTGTTTACATGTCTTCCTGTTAAATGTTGTCAATTCTTCCTTTAAAAATCATATCCACCGCTACCTTTAAAACCACATCCACCGCTGCCTTTAAAATCACATCCACCGCTGCCTTTAAAATCACATCCACCGCTGCCTTTAAAAATTGCTTCTTCCGTCTGATGTCATCCATCCACATCTTCCGCCCAGTTCACTTCTACCGGTGAACAGTAAACTTTTGCCTGTAGTTCACTTCTACCGGTGAACAGTAATCTTTTGCCTGTAGTTCACTTCTACCGGTGAACAATAATCTTTTGCCTGTAGTTCACTTCTACCGGTGAACAGTAATCTTCTACCTGTAGTTCACATCTTCCTGTGAACAGTTCATTTCTGCCTGTAGTTTACATCTACCTGTCTTCACCTACATTTTCCGCCTTGCTTCTCCCGCCCTACATCACCCGACCCTGTCATTCACTGTAGCCTTTCTTCCGGCATGACTTCCTGTTTTGTTTCCCATTTTATTAGGTTTCCCACTGCATGTCAAGTTGTCCATTTCTGTCTGTTTATTTCATCGCCAATTTCTGTCTCCCCGTTTGCAATTCTCCCTGTCTCCCTGCAGTCATCCAGAGAAGGTTTACGTCCAAATTCTTAAGTGTTCCAGTCTTCCTGCTTTCCCTTCTGTCATTCGTTCTGTAGTCTGATTTTAACCGTTTCCCTTTTCGCTTTTAATTCCAGAGAACGTTCTCTCTCTCTGTAAAGTTTTAAGGGTTTGTTTTTAAAGGTTCACTCTGTTTATTAAAAAAAAAATAGTCCCCGTTTTGAATGTTCTGGAGTGATGGCTCATCGGACCCCGATCGGGTCAGGGGCTGTCACAGTTATGGTATCAGAGAGAAATCAAGTTTTAAAAGCGATTCTGTAAGCTGTCTGACTGGACAATCCGCCACGTGAGATAGCTCCACCAACTGTAAGTGTTTAAGTTTCTGTACCCATTTTGTTTATTAAGTTGAGTTCGTTATTATGTATAGGATTTTCTAGAAATGGTGAGAGGGAATCAAGGTGATGTAAATGACAGAGGCGACGCCCTCGATCGTTTAACCGAGCTGGTCGGCGTTCAGTCACATATAATGGAATGCATGATGGCCAGGGAAGATAATGGGAACAACCATGCAAATGCTCCACGTGACTCTAGTGGAGAGAGATTCCGGCGACTCCAACCACCTACGTTTGATGGATTATCAACGGACCCTACTCATGCCGAGGAATGGATCAGGGCGATAGAGAAAATGTTCAACTATGCCAAAGTGGAGGAGAACAAGAAAGTGATATGTGCCTCGTTCTATCTCACCAAAAATGCTGGATTTTGGTGCGACACGGTGCAGTCAACTACCGTGGCATTGAGCTGGGAAGGATTCAAAAGAATTTTCTACGAGAAATACTACGATCGTAGTGTGAGGAAGGAAAAGATGATTGAATTTGCTCGACTGCGGCAATTTGGATCAGTGGCCGAGTATGTTCAGAGGTTCGAGTCGCTATCCCGCTATGCACCTCATTTGGTGGCCACTGACGAAAGCAAGGTGCACCAATTTATTCAAGGTTTGAAGCTGGACCTCTTATGGGAGATTACATACAGGGGATTTGACGAGGCCTCGTATACGAAGGTAGTGGCCAAGGCTTATCAGTTGGAAGCCTTAGAGGTGAAGTCTCAGAGATATAGAGATACATCAAAGAGAATCCTACATGATGTCCCTCAACAGCAACAACAAAGGGGTCAGGTTGGGCAACCACAACGGCAGCAGAACAGAGGTGTCAAGAGACCTAATGAGATTGTCGTTTATCAGGACAGGGGAAAAAGACCTATGGGAGCTCCTCAGCTTCTTGTATGCCCACGTTGCCAGAGAAATCATACGGGGGAGTGTAGGCTCTTTACTGGCCGATGCTTCTGATGTGACAAGGAGGGCCACCAAGTCTGGGATTGTCCGGTGCCTGACACGAGGCCGAATCATGCCGTGCCAAGAGTGTTTGCTATGATAGAGGAAGATGATGACACCCAGCACGCGGCATTTACAGGTACAATTTCAATATATGATGCACCTGCTTATAACTTATGGGACACGGTGGCCACACATTCGTTTGTGGCAATGAACTTCGTGATTAGAGAGAAGTTTTGTTGTATGCCGTCAGATAACCCTACAGTATTATGCTACCATCCGGAGAGTTTATGCACTCCGAGCAGGTTGTACGGGGTGATATAGTGTCAGTGGGAGACCAGAAGTTGTATGCCAATCTTATCGTCATCGGTATGAAAGGATACGATGTGATTCTGGGGATGGACTGGCTGTCTAGACACCATGCCACCATCAACTGTAGGTCCGGGCTCGTGTCTTTTAAGCGCCCGAACGAGGTAGAGTTCTTCTATCAGGCAATACCAAAGAAATACAATATGCCTGTTATATCCTCCTTGAAAGCTCAACAGGTGATGAGGTCAGGATGTGTCGGTTTTTCGCCCACGTAATAGATGTTCAAAGGCAAGGTGAGGCAGCAATACAAGATATCCTGGTGATTCGAAACTTCCCAGAGGTCTTCCTAGATGACCTACCAGGATTGCCACAGGACCACGAGATTGAATTCGAAATTGAAGTACATCCTGGTGCTGAACCGGTATCGAAGAATCCGTATCGTATGGCGCCAATAGAGCTAAAAGAGTTGAAGGCTCAGTTAAAGGAATTGGTGGACAAGGGCTTTGTGCGCCCTAGCTTCTCTCTGTGGGGTGCTCCAGTCCTATTTGTTAAGAAGAAGGATGGGTCCCTAAGCATGTGCATTGATTACCGTGAGCTGAACAAATTGACCATCAAAAATAAGTACCCGTTGCTGAGGATCGATAATTTATTTGACCGGTTACAAGGGGCTCGGGTATTCTCGAAGATTCATTTGTGCTCCGGGTATTACCAATTGAAGGTCAGAGCAATCGATATTCCAAAGACCGCATTGAGGACTTGATACGGACACTATGAGTTCTTGGTGATGTCTTTTGGATTGACTAATGCCCCGGTGACATTTATGGAGTTGATGAACAGGATATTCCAGGATTTCTTGGATAAATTGGTAATCGTCTTCATCGACAACATCCTGGTTTACTACAGAAGTGAGGCCGAGCACGAGGAGCACTTGGCAATTGTGCTATCGACTCTGAAACAACACCAATTGTACGCCAAGTTGTCGAAGTGTGAATTCTGGTTGAGCAGGATTAACTTCCTAGGCCATGTGGTGTCGGCAGAAGGAGTGTCCGTGGATCCAGCCAAGATTCTAGCAGTGAAAGAATGGCCGAGACCGAGAAATGCCAGTGAGGTACGGAGTTTTATCGGGTTAGCTGGTTATTACAGAAAGTTTATCAAAGGATTTTATGTGATAGCGAATCCTATGACCAGCTTAACGAGGAAAGACATCAAGTTCAAGTGGTCTGAAGCTTGTGAGGTGAGTTTTCAGACACTTAAGCAGAAATTAACAACTACTCCTCTGTTATTATTGCCAATTGAAGATGGCAAATTCAGCGTATACTGTGATGCGTACAAGGTCAGCTTGGGATGTGTATTAATGCAAGAAGGGAAAGTAGTAGCATACGCATCCAGACAATTGAAGAACCACGAGCAAAACTACCCTACTCACGACCTTGAGTTAGCGGCAGTTGTCTTTGCACTAAAAGTACGGAGACACCACTTTTATGGACAATTATGTTAGGTGTTTTATGATCACAAGAGTTTGAAGTACATATTTACCTTGAAAGAGTTAAACATGAGACAAAGGCGGTGGTTAGAATTTGTGAAAGATTATGATGTTGAGATTAATTACCACCCAGAGAAAGCTAACATGGTAGCCGATGCATTGAACAGGATGCCAGCTACTATGCAACCAGCTATGTCGGCCGTATCAATGTCTTTGAGGACAGAGATCTAAAAGTTTGATATGGAGATAGTTTCTGGGCTATCGGCCATGCTAGCGGACTTGACACTACGGCCCACCATCCTGGACCGAATTAAAGAAGCCCAGAAGACCAATTTAAAGGAAGTGGCTGATATAGTAAAAAAGTTACCTATGGCTTCTTCTGAGTTCATCTATTCGGGAGATGGTATTTTGAAGTTCAGAGATAGATGGTATGTTCCGAAAGATGAAGAGCTACGAAAGAACATCTTGTTGGAAGCCCACTCGTCTTCTTTCTCTGTGCATCCTAGAAGCATGAAGATGTATCAAGACTTGAAACTTCACTTCTGATGGTCGAATATGAAGAATGAAGTGGCCAAATATGTGGAGTCTTGTATGATATGTCAACAAGTCAAGGCTGAACATCAACGACCAGGTGGAACACTTCAGCCTCTCCCAATCCCCGAATGGAAGTAGGAGAACATCACGATGGATTTTGTTGTCGGCCTTCCAAGAACGGCTAAGGGCCATAATAGCATATGGTTCATAGTAGAAAGATTGACGAAGTCGGCCCATTTTCTACTTGTGAAGACGACATTCTCTATGGACCAGTATGCAGAGCTATACACTAGTGAGATTGTCAAGCTGCATGGGGTGCCAGTATCAATTGTATCTGACCGGGACCTAGGTTTACGTCAAGGTTCTGGAAAAGCTTGCAAAACTCCTTGGGCACCAAGTTAGATTTCAGCACGACATTTCATCCACAGACGGACGGACAAACCGAGAGAACGATACAGCTACTGGAGGATATGTTAAGGTCGTGCGTACTGGAATTTCATGCTCTTTGGAGTAGATATTTGCCACTCGTGGAGTTTGCTTACAACAATAGCTACCAGGCTACAATTGGCATGACTTCATATGAAGCACTTTATGGCAGGAAATGCAGGTCTCCATTATGTTGGGATGAAGTTGGAGAATCCAGACTTGTCGGCCCTGAGTTATTGCAACAGATGTCTGAGGTGCGCTACTTTGCTAACTCAACCCGCATTTAAAACGACGTTTAAAATAATTTTCGTAAATTTTTGGCTCGATTTTTGGGTTTTTCGAACCCTCGAAAAATATTGGTAAACGTGCGTAAAATACGTTTAAAATACGTCAGAAAAGGTCGGGTCAAAACATAGTAGAAATAGGAAATTTAAAAAAAAAAATTCAAAAACATGGTGTTGGGCGCGCGCGCCTGCGCGCCCAGTGCCCGATCGATCGGCGCCCAGCTCCCGATTGATAGGGCCTCCTCGGGTTTTTCGGCCAAAAACGCCCATTTTTCACTTTTTTTTCAAATTTCCTCCATTTTCTTCATTTTTCTTCAAGCCAAACACCTCCAAATCACCTAAAAATTTACCAACACATTCCCGACACCCTCGACTCCGTGTCCCGTAAAAATCTTAGAAAATGACTTAAACGATAACGAAACAATAGAGAACGGGAACCCGACGTTATTTGTTTTAAAATCAAAACGAGCGGCATAACGCCTAAAATTTCAAAAAAACCCAAACCTGCAATCAAAACCGGAAATCAAATAATTTCAACTTCCAAACATGTACAGACCAACTATCCATACTGCACACCGTCCCAAAATAGCTAGGAAAATATTTACAAAACAAATACCAAAACTCCCACACAACCCTCGGAAGACGATGGCCGAGATGCCCCGACAATAGCCTGCACCGGCTTACCCCGTACTCCTACGACTTGCTGTCTAGTCCTGGGCTGTCTCGTCTATCTCACCTGTGTAAATCTCGTCACCTACACCATAGAACACAAAACATAAGCCTAATGCTTAGCAAGTAGGAAATAATGAATGCAATACACACAATGCAATCAATCCTATCACATGCAGTTTCTAACGCTCAGTTGGGCTAATAAAGTTTGCCTGCATCGATCGCGATGCCTAAAAGGTGCCTGCATCTTCATGATGCCTTAAAGTTTGCCTGCATCCATAGGATGCCTTAAGAATTGCCCGCATCGTTAGATGCCTTATTTGCCTGCATCGAAAGATGTCTTATTTGCCCGCACCCATTGGATGCCTTAAAATTTTCCTGCTCCCATAGGATGCCTTAAAATTTGCTTGCACCCATAGGATGCCTTAAAAATTTGCCTGCACCCATAGGATGCCTTACACTTTATCCAACTATCATACACACTCACAATGCCACACAATGCCACTATTCGTATCTAGCGTGCTATAAACCATGATGCATGCTTCAAAGATATGCAACACAACACAACAACTCAACACAACACGAAGCAAAACAAATAACCATTAAACCCTACTGTTCTATGGTGTAGGCCCAAAGGCGAAAGGATAGCAACCACTACTTACCTACTGGCTCGGCTTTCAATTTCTCACTTCGCCTTATCACTTCACTAGCTCGATGACCTAAAATAACGAAAACTTAACTTGGTAAGTCACCAATAAACTCTAAAGGATTTTCTAACTAAAACTAAACAACACTTAAAACAAATTCACCCTCAAAGCCCTGAAATCCGATTTTATGCACAATTTCTAGCGTCCAACTCAAACGGCCATAACTTTTCTCATTTTTCAACGAATTTCGACGTACCACCCCAACCCGTAAACCTCTATATGTCTACTATCCATTGAAATACTCAATTGATCAACCAACAACATGGACAACTCGAAATGCTCAAAACAGAACCGGCTCCCAATTGTTTCAAAATCGGTTTTTCCATAACTCTCCTCAAATCTTCAATCTCTTCCTAAAACAACCTAAACTATCATATCTAAGGATTAAATGATCAAAAGAGGAAGAAACTAGCCAAAGAAATGAAATTTTCGGAATCCCCAATCTAGGGTTTTCAAACCCTCACTAAATCCAACCAAAACACCCTACAATCACAATAAAACTTCACCTATATGTATACAAACCAAAACCCATTCATTGTTACCTTGAAACACCTTGCAAAATTGAAGAAAAGAAGAGGGAGGAGATTGGCTATGGAGGAGAAGAAGAAATGGCGTGGGAGATGAAAGAAAAAAAGAACAACTTTACCATTTAAACCTAACAATTTCTTCTTTTAAAATCTCACACCAAAGTTTTTAAAATTACAACTCCACCCTCTCTTTTTCCCTCCCAAAATCCAACGTGAGTCATCAAAAGAAATGTCCCTTTTTTCCTTCGCACATTTCTTTGAAATTAGATTGGCTTAAATACTTTGACTTTTCAACCCACTCTTTGTTTTGAATTGTCAACTTCTTCTTACATTTTACTTAGTTCTATTCCCTCCATCGCTTAACATTAAACTCTCATACAACCTAGGCTCTGACGCACTTAGCGAATTTCTTGGTGTTCATGATGTAACTCTAATAAGTTCATACAAAAGGTTAATGTATGTCAAATAAGTTCAAAAATAAAATTACACATTTAGAAGGCCGGGAAGAAAAATTCCCATTGGGCCACTTGACGTCTCCATTTGATTGCTCCAATTAAGGCTATTCAGGGGGATGTCCATATCTTCTAAAGTTGGGTCCCATGTGAAATCCACAACGGGGTCAATGCCTGCAAAAAAAACAATATCGTTAGAAAATTGTTTAAGTAATTATGGGCCCGTCCTTGAGATCTTGTGATGGGCCTCCGTGGCATGTCAAGAATGGCAGGGGAATTGTGATTGTGGTCCGTTCGGACAATATCCGTAACGACTAGTCCGGCCCCCACCAGCAGGAGGATCTACGAACTAATCGTGCAGTGTCAACCCAGCCCCCACCAGCGGGAGGATCCGCGAGCCTTCCTGCCAGTCCGGCCGCCACCAATGGGAGGATCCGCGAAACGTACTCATAATCTTGAGAACATAATCATGGTCCAACTCGTGGACAAATCGTGGCCATTTCACCCCGTCCCACACTTAACCATTCTTACATATATTACATGTTCTTATCTTGTTCATTTAAATCATGCTCATAAAACATTTTCGTAAGCCTTTGGAAAAATCATGACGCATGGACATGAATATACTTAGAAACGTCATGCTATCGGAAACGAGTCATTCATCATGTAACATATCATAAAACTACTCTATTAATCGTATCATAACATTCCACAAATCATAATCATCAAGCAATCTACCATACCATTCTTCCTAGTATCCTTGTGGTGTAAGGCCCTAATGGCCGGAACCCTAACACACTCAATTACCTAGATTCCTTAGAGAGCCATGCCTTCACTCTTGCTCCGTTTCACCTAGGACATTTCACATCTCAATGTTAAAAACCAATTCTAAATAAATCCGAATTCAAAACTAGCTAAGTTCCTAACTAAGGTAACCTCCTAAAATACAGCTTAAACCTTATAGACATTTCATCGAACACCTTGAGTGCGTAACTTTGTTTCCAATAACATTAATGACATCTATTTCTTCAACTACCAAAGTTTAAACCAACATTCATTATTTCTCAACCTATCATCAATAACGTCCAACATTCCAAAATCAATGCCAATAATACAAACAATCTTATAAATACTAACATTACTCTAACATTGATGAACTCGAAAACCTCAAGCTATAGATAAAATAAACTCCTAAATCAAAACTTAACAAATACATTATCTAAGCCTTACCTAGAGCTTGATTCTTGAAGGAATGAAGGGAGAATCGATCGTTGATGGAGGAGAATCGTCGACTAGCTTGGCGAAGAGGAAAGTGCCGAAGGAAAAGAAGAAGAAAATGTAGAGGGAGGAGAGGAGTCAGTTGAAGAATCGTGGAGGGAGGGTTTTGTGAGAGTTTGGGGTTTTCTTTTCTATATATATATATATTAATTAAAATCAACCTTATTTACAATTTTGCCACTCAACCTAATTTTCTCACAAAACAAACGAAACCCGTCATTTTAGATCCTCGCAATTTTTTTTCTTAACCCACTAATCATCCCAAATAAATTCTCGAGGTTCCAAGAAAACATCTCGCTCGCGAAACGGACTTAAATTCCTCTATTTACGAAAATACCCTTAACAAGCGAAAACCCGAAAACCTCGGCACCCAAATTCCAATAAAATGATCATTACATAAACAGCAAATTAACTCCATTCAGTAAGTTTCGGGATAAATACCTGATCGAAAATGCTGGATGTTACATCCTACCCTCCTTAAACAAAAATTTTGTCCTCAAAATTTGCTCAGCATAGTGGCCTTATTCCTCAACCTATGTTCATTCTGTACTCTTCGAGTCCATTCCTCTCGCCATTTCCAAAAATTTAATTTCCTATTTAATACCATGATTCTATCTGTAGTTGGAATCAATCTCAATGGTTCTACAATGAAACTCCCAAAAACATAATAACTAACATTAGTCTCTTAACCATATTCACTAATTCAATTGGACTAAACACGTCCTTGATTATGCATCGAGTACCATCAAGTTCAAAATCTCCAATTAATCATCCTCAAGTTTTATTTTCTAGTTAATCTAATTTGGCCTTATGTTCAGGTTTCCACAATCAGTGTTCATTTCAAACCCTCAATTTCCCAATAAAATCAACTTCAAGGTTTCCTTAATCAATTTTTCCTTCAGCTATACCTTTAGTTAATAATCATACATAAGCTCCCTAACCTTACTTAGGTTTATTATCGTCTAAAGATTTCTAATAACTCTTGGGTTGTAACTCAGCCTCGTGCATAAGTTCAACAACTTTGACCATAGTCATAAGGTATGACGACTCAAGTTCTACATTTCCTTAGTAATGTTCTCTCATACACTACTTCATCCATAGCGTCCAAAGTTACATACTTTCCTCAAGCAATTCTTCGTTTACGATAACTATTCCAATGTGGGTTTCACAACTATAGTACTCATTGCTATATTTCACAAACTATATAATCGAAACTACTCTCAAGGTTTCAATCACGAAAAACTTAGCAATTTCATTCCTTAATAGTCATTCATAATTCCACTAGCTCTTTCCCTTCCGGTCTTATCTTCCAACATGATACTCTTTTCCTTGAGCCACAGCTAATAGGAATGTCTACTCAATTTATCACTTAAAGTAAATCAACTGCAACATCCTTCTTGAACAATCTTAGTGACTTTACCTTGGTCCAAATCCAAAATTTAGTAGCCCTTGGATTAACCAACTTCCTCACATCAGTCATTCTGAACTTAGTGTTTTAACCTTTAATGTTTGTGGACCCCTTGCTGACCATCAGACCCATTATACTATTGATCCACATTCGTTTTTCTCTTCCTAAATAAATCCTTCTCCAGACTATCCTCATCCTATAAAATGCTAAGACCCGTGTCAAATTCCTCATCCCCTACTAATACGACACTACCTTCATCTCTGAATCTACGTGTAGTGACGCTCCAAAAGGTAGCATGATATTATAGGATTTATCAGCCGACATTGGTAATAATTTCACTTGACTAAGTATTTGGTTGCTATAAAAGAATAGGTAGCTCCCATAACCATGAGTGCGTAAGCAGTTTGTCGCAGACCAAAATTGTGCCTGTTATGCCCGTGTGCTGTACTGCGTTCTCATCTTCCATCATAGCAAAGACTCTAGGCACCACTCTTGTTCGGTTTGCATCTGGTGGCATAGGACAGTCCCTAATCAGATGGCCAACCTTGTCACACCCGAAAAATCGGCTTGTGTAGAGCTTGCATTTGCAGTAGTGGTTCCTCTGGCAGGTGGAATATAGAGGAGCTTGAGGGGTCCCTTGAGGTCGTTTCCCTTTTCCTTGGTCTTCATTTGGGTCATAGGGCCTTTTAACACTCCTCTGTTGTTGCTGCCAACCCCTTTTGTTCTGCTGTGGTTGCCAACCCATATTCTGTTGTGGCTGCACATCTCTAACAAACTTCTTTGGCCCTTCACGGTATCCCTGAACTGTCACCTCAACCTCTTCAAGTTCCAAGGCCTTAGCCACCACCTCGGTATAGGGTATATTATGAATCCCCGCTGTTTTCACCCCCCTGAACAGATCTGGTTTCAATCCTTGAATAAATTGGTGAATTTTGTCTTCTTCGTCACTCACCAAATTGAGTGTAAATCGAGACAATGCTTCAAACTTACAAATATATTATGCCACATAACTGGTTTGGCGCAGCTACATAAACTCCATCTTCTTGCTGGTCCGAACAGCTCGGCTAAAGTATTTGTCAAAGAAAATCGTCTTAAACCGTTGCCAAGTCATAGCCTCTACATTGGTGGTGCTCTGAATCGTGTCCCACCAACGCCTCGCATCCAGTGCAAGATGGAAAACAGCACATGTGATATTATATTCCTCATCAACCTTGGCATACTTGAACATGTCCTCAATTGTTCGAATCAATTCCTCAGCATAAATGGGATCTGAAGCTTGGCCATTAAATGTCGGTGGCCGAAGTCGGCAAAATCGCTAGCCACCTTGGTCATGGGTTGCACTCGAGCTAGAGTTTCCTTGCTCCTCTCTAGCCACAAGCCGCCTAATCTGACGGGATTGACGATGAACCAATTCTGCCAGCTGGGCAATAGTGTTACTTTCTTCATTGACTTTTCCACGTCGTCCTCTCACCATCTTGTCAATCCTAAACACATTATAAACACATCTTAACCTTAATTAACATTACTAAAATCGTAAACACTTACAGTTGTTGGAGTGTACTCATGCAGAGATTTGTGCTGGTAGGCAGTCTACAGAATCGATTTTAAAACCCGAGTGCTCTTATACCACTTTGTCACGGCCCGAAACCCAACGGGCCGTGACTTTCGTGATCATGATCGTGTTCCTAATCTTAACAAATATATTTTTTTTTTGACTTTGTGAAACTCTAAATCGAATCTAAAGTCATTAAAATTGTTTGGAAAATCATCTATATATCTAAATAAAAAAAAGAAATCCCAGGCAATGGCCACAGCCGAGGGCAAGAATACCCGGGAAGAAGAGAATCAACAGCCAATCGAATGGCCATTTCAGACGATCGTTCGGCTAACGCTCTAGAAATTTCAGAACACTTAGCCAGCCAAACATCGCCCGATTAACATCTACGCTCAACATCGACCAATTAACATCTACACTCAACATCGACCGATTAACATCTACATTCAATATCGACTGATTATGTGACGACCTCCGACCCGATCGGGGCTGGCGAGCCTCACTCTGGACATTTACAACGTGACTTTTTTTTTTTTGAACTTTTAAAAATTTAAAACATTTAAAATAGAGGATATAAAATTGAAGGCTTAAAATAGAAGACCTAAATTGTATGACAGAAGTGGAAGATGTGGGCGGAAGATGTGGGTGAAAGACGTGGGCGGAAGATGTACAGTGGATGACAGAAGTGGATGATGTACAGTGGATGACAGGGGTGGATGATGAACAGTGAAGACAGGTAGATGTGAACTACAGGAAGATGAACAGTGAAGACATGTAGATGTGAACTACAGGAAGATGAACAGTGAAGACTATGAACTACAGGAAGATGAACAGTGATGACAGATAGATGTGAACTATAGGAAGATGAACAGTGAAGACAGGTAGATGTGAACTACAGGAAGATGAACAGTGAAGACATATGAACAGGGAGCAGAAAAACAGAAGACATAAAAACTTCAAAATCCCAAAGCCCGATTCAAAACATAATTTTAAACATGTTAGAAAACACGACAGAAGTTTAAAAAATCCCAGAATATTTCAGAACATACAATCAACTGGTTTTTTTTTTTTTTTTTAAACATCAACACCAAAATTCATACATTATCCAGAATTTTCAAGAAATATACAAAACTTGACAGACTGACATACACTTCCAGGATTCACTAAACAGAAGTTTTAACACCAAAATTCATACATTATCCAGAATTTTTAAGAAACATACAAAACTTGACAGACTGACATACACTTCTAGGATTCACTAAACAGAAGTTTTTAAAAAAAAACATAAATGCAAGGTCTATACATTGTTTTAAAATTCCAAAAGCTATACAGAACTGGACATAACTTTCAAAAATACTTTCTCATAAGATTAACATTTGTTTGACTGCAGCAACCACACCCCCTGAGCTCAGTCCGCCAACTTCCCCAACTCATCAGCTTGAGGCACAAAGTCCTCATCTGGAGGGTCCATACCTACAACAAGGAGTTCAACTATGAGCCTAGAGCTCAGTAAGAACATGAAATACAGTGATGCATATGCTGTGCACTGAACATTTTTAAATACATGAACATTACTTTACATTACATTACGTTTCACTGGACAGGAAGGTATAAGTGGGAAGAGGAGCTAGCACAACAGGAGTACATGCCACGACAGGACATAACAGGAGTACATGACAGGATGTCAATCCTCGTCCACACTTAACCATACATTACATTCATATTTTTAACTTTCATAACTTCAAATCTGGTGCTGAAAATATTTACATAGTTTTCCAAAAAACGTGTATGCATGAACAGATACGGTGCTTAAACTTAACATTTACAAGCGACAGGATAAAAGAAACATGAAACAGAACAAGTTTTACTCAAAACATAACCTATGACCTAACTACCCGAACCAAAACCTAGTATCTCCATGCTATAGGGCCTTAAGGGCCAACTTATACGCATGAACTTACCTGTTGCTGTAGAGTTGCAAGTCTTGAACGTCTCGGTTATACACGGACCTAAAACATGCACGTAAAGAAAATAAACAGAGCTGCAAATGATAACTAATAACTTGGTAGAACATGTTCCAGACTCCATTCAAATCTTTAGAAAACAAACCAGCGTGTTTTCATACAAAAACAGTGAGTTTTCTCCAAAATATCTTAACCCTAAACTTCAACAAAACTCACATTTTAACTTGTCCAAACTCATTAACCTTAGTAGATGATTATCTTAGGCAGAGAAATAGAAGAAAACTGAGGAGATCGAAGGAGCTTCGATAGACGTTTGTCGTCTAGAAGAGAGAGAACAAAGAAGAGGATGAAAATGAAGGTTTACATAGAAGAGAAGAGAAGAGAAGACAATATCAGAGTAAACACGTCGACCGATTAACATTAAAAACAGTCATTGCATTAATATCAGAGTAATTCCGCTTAATTATTCAGGAAATAATTACATAGGCTAAATGCCGGGTGTTACAGATTAACATATACGCTCAACATCGACCGATTAACATCTACGCTCAACATCGACCGATTAACATCTACGCTCAACATCAGTCGATTAACACCTAGACTCAACATCAGTCGATTTACATTTACGCTAAACATCAACCGATTTAACATCTGCCGATTTAACCTCTGCCGATCGACATCTACCGAATTAACATCCGCCGATCAACATCCACCGATTAGCATCTACACTCAACATCAGCCGATTTACATTTACGCTCAACATCTGCCGATCGACATCTGCCGAATTAACATCAGCCGATTGACATCTATGCTCAACAACGACCGATTAACATCTACCAATAATCGACGAGGTTGACACTTCAACTCTCTGAAATTGACCTTTCATAATCGGACAACTTATAAGAATATCGGACGAGGTTAACACTTTAACTCCCTGACTTTTATAAACTTAAATTCAATTTCCAAAATCATCATGCAAATAAACATCATAAACCTCGACTTGAATACGTAGCTGAAAGACTTAAAAAAAATGGATGAAAACCTTTAATCCTAAAATCCTCTTTAAAACATAAAAAGTACCGAATAACTCTAGTATTTGTTAACATAAGAAAATCCTTTTCAACCTATACTTCAATATCATAGACTTATACCAAAACATACTAGGAGCATCACCCTCGGGTCAAAATCACCGCCCTAACCACAAAATCCTCACCATGAGCACCCTCCAGCAACCAAACTTACACATCATCATTCAGTTTGAGGTCCACACCTTCTAACTCGTCATCTACATCATAAGGTTTAAACTATAAGTCTAATGCTTAGTAAGGAGTGCAACATATACATAAATGTTTATGAATGCATGCATCATAAAAATCTGTTCGTGTTCTTACTTCATATCTAACTTGACTTGGGTTAAGGGGCAAGAGGAGAATGACAGGGGAATCGTGATCGTGGTCCTTTCGGACAATATCAGTAACGACTAGTCTGGCCCCCACCAGCGGGAGGATCCGCGAACCGTACTCATAATCTTGAGAACATAATCATGGTCCAACTCAGTGGAAAAATCGTGGCCATTTCACCCCGTCCCACACTTAACCATTCTTACATACATTACATGTTCTTATCTTGTTCATTTAAATCATACTTATAAAATATTTTCGTATGTCTTTCGAAACTATCATAAAACTATCATAAAACTACTCTATTCATCGTATCATAACATTCGACAAATTCATAATCATCAAGCAATCCACCATACCATTCTTCCTAGTATCCTCGTGATGTAGGGCCCTAATGGCCAGAACCCTAACACACTCACTTGTCTGGATTCCTTAGAGAGCCGTGCCTTCACTCTTGCTCCGTTTCACCTAGGACATTTCACATCTCAATGTTAAAAATCAATCCTAAATAAATCTGAATTCAAAACTAGCTAAGTTCCTAACTAAGGTAACCTCCTAAAATTCAGCTTAAACCTTATAGACATTTCGTCGAATACCTTGAGTGCGTAACTTTGTTTCCAATAACATGAATGACATCTATTTCTTCAACTACCAAAGTTTAAACCAACATTCATTATTTCTCAACCTATCAACAATAACGTCCAACATTCTAACATCAATGCCAATAATACAAACAATCCCATAAATACTAACATTACTCTAACATTGATGAAGCCGAAAACCTCAAGCTCTTGATAAAATAAACTCCTAAATCAAAACTTAACAAATACATTATCTAAGCCTTACCTAGAGCTCGATTCTTGAAGGAATGAAGGGAGAATCGATCGTTAATGGAGGAGAATCGTCGGCTAGCTTGGCAAAGAAGAAAGTGCCGAAGGAAAAGAAGAAGAAAATGTAGAGGGAGGAGAGAAGTCAGCTGAAGAATCGTGGAGGGTGGGTTTTGTGAGGGTTTGGGGTTTTCTTTTCTATATATATATATATTAATTAAAATTAACTTTATTTACAATTTTGCCACTCAACCTAATTTTCTCACAAAACAAGCGAAATCCATCATTTTAGATCCTCGCGATTTTTTTCTTAACCCACTAATCATCCCAAATAAATTCTCGGGGTTCCAACAAAATATCCCGCTCGCGAAACAGACTTAATTTCTCTATTTACGAAAATACCCTTAACGAGCGGAAACCTAAAAATGTCGGCACCCTAATTCAAATAAAATGATCATTATATAAACAGCAAATTAACTCTGTTCAATAAGTTTCAAGATAAATACCTGATCCAAAAATGCTGGGTGTTACACATGGGGTGGTCCTAGTTCTTCAGATCGCCACCTTTCAGAGTTAGTGTGCGAGAGGTTGTCCTTGTGTGACCCTACTTTTTATTAAGGTGATTTTTATTTGAAAAATATGTTGGATGCTTATTTTTCGTATAGTTGTCTATATATACAAGAACGTTTTGAATAATTACCTCATCAGTTGCTCGTGGAGCTAGTTTTCTTAAAATGATGGAAAATAAGTTTTCATAGAACGATATTTGAAAAGCATTTCTTAAATGATGGTGTTTTGAAAGAAAGGTAAAATAACTTTTTCATGCATTGGATTTAGTATAACATGTCTACTGAGTTAGTCACTCACCCCAACGACCCCCTCATTTTCCAGGAAAGAAAAAAAGAAGTGAGTAGCTAGAGTTTGGAAGCAGTTGCTTATTTAATTTTTGGTTGAGTGTTATTTAATTTTCTGGTAAGGACTTCTCTTACTTTGCGTCTGTATAACATTAAATGATTTGGATTTGAACTCAGCATGTAAACCTTATTAAATTGTTTTTACTTTATTGCACAATTATATCACTAATTAGTGTTGATTTTTGGACTTTGAATTGTGTTCAAGTCTTCCGTTGCAAACTAAACCTTTGGCTGGGTGATCGGGTCATCCGACCCGGCATTTTGTTAGTCTCGCCTATGAGTCATGACTGTAACGCCCCTGAACCCACCCTGGCTCGGTGCGCTACTTTGCTAACCAGTCTCACGTTAAAACATAATTTTCTTACACCCAAAAACATTAAAACTAAACTGACACAGCTGAATTTAAAACTAAATCTCTCAAAACTTCTTACGTCATACCTAGCTGCCAAGACTCCACTAATGCCTTTATTCCTAACCATTAAGCACCACAGCGTCTTCCCGAAAATTTCAGCAAAGTAACGCCTGTAAATGGCGCCTCCAAAATGCTAGGTACCTGCAAACGAATAAACCCAACCAAACCAAAACATCCCACCATCTAACCAACTTACAAAAGTCCGCAAATAACAGTAGGAGGGAACTAAAATGCTAACATCCCTAAATTAAGAAAGTCCACAGTACAGGGCGACACATCACCTTAACTAGAGTATATACAACGAATACACATAGCTATCCCATAACTTCAACCAAAAAAAACCTTACGCATTTACACAATTCCACAAACAGACATTTACAGTACTAGCAACAACAAACACACAACGACACGTTGCCCGCACCGAAGTGCCTTACACATTGCCCGCACCGAAGTGCCTTACACAACGACAAACACACAACGACACGTTGCCCGCACCGAAGTGCCTTACACATTGCCCGCACCGAGTGCCTTACACAACGACAAACACACAACGACACGTTGCCCGCACCGAAGTGCCTTACACATTGCCCGCACCGAGTGCCTTACACAACGACAAACTCACAACGACAAACACACAACGACACGTTGCCCGCACCGAGTGCCTTACACAACGACAAACACACAACGACACGTTGCCCGCACCGAGTGCCTTACACATTGCCCGCACCGAAGTGCCTTACACATTGCCCGCACCGAGTGCCTTACACATTGCCCGCACCGAGTGCCTTACACATTGCCCGCACCGAGTGCCTTACACATTGCCCGCACCGAAGTGCCTTACACATTGCCCGCACCGAGTGCCTTACACATTGCCCGCACCGAAGTGCCTTACACATTGCCCGCACCGAGTGCCTTACACATTGCCCGCACCGAGTGCCTTACACATTGCCCGCACCGAGTGCCTTACACATTGCCCGCACCGAGTGCCTTACACATTGCCCGCACCGAAGTGCCTTACACAACGACAAACACACAACGACACGTTGCCCGCACCGAGTGCCTTACACATTGCCCGCACCGAGTGCCTTACACATTGCCCGCACCGAGTGCCTTACACATTGCCCGCACCGAAGTGCCTTACACATTGCCCGCACCGAGTGCCTTACACATTGCCCGCACCGAGTGCCTTACACATTGCCCGCACCGAGTGCCTTACACATTGCCCGCACCGAAGTGCCTTACACAACGACAAACACACAACGACAAACACACAACGACACGTTGCCCGCACCGAAGTGCCTTACACAACGATAAACTCACAACGACAAACACACAACGACACGTTGCCCGCACCGAGTGCCTTACACATTGCCCGCACCGAGTGCCTTACACATTGCCCGCACCGAAGTGCCTTACACATTGCCCGCACCGAGTGCCTTACACATTGCCCGCACCGAGTGCCTTACACATTGCCCGCACCGAAGTGCCTTACACATTGCCCGCACCGAAGTGCCTTACACATTGCCCGCACCGAGTGCCTTACACAACGACAAACACACAACGACACGTTGCCCGCACCGAGTGCCTTACACAACGACAAACACACAACGACAAACACACAACGACAAACTCACAACGACAAACTCACAACGACAAACTCACAACGACAAACTCACAACGACAAACTCACAACGACAAACTCACAACGACAAACACACAACGACAAACTCACAACGACAAACACACAACGACACGTTGCCCGCACCGAGTGCCTTACACAACGACAAACACACAACGACAAACTCACAACGACAAACTCACAACGACAAACACACAACGACACGTTGCCCGCACCGAAGTGCCTTACACATTGCCCGCACCGAGTGCCTTACACAACGACAAACACACAACGACACGTTGCCCGCACCGAGTGCCTTACACATTGCCCGCACCGAGTGCCTTACACATTGCCCGCACCGAAGTGCCTTACACATTGCCCGCACCGAAGGGCCTTAGTTGCCCGCACCGAGTGCCTTACACAACGACAAACACACAACGACACGTTGCCCGCACCGAGTGCCTTACACAACGACAAACACACAACGACAAACTCACAACGACAAACTCACAACGACAAACTCACAACGACAAACTCACAACGACAAACACACAACGACACGTTGCCCGCACGAAGTGCCTTACATATTGCCCGCACGAAGTGCCTTACACAACGACAAACTCACAACGACAAACACACAACGACACGTTGCCCGCACGAAGTGCCTTACACAACGACAAACACACAACGACAAACTCACAACGACAAACTCACAACGACAAACACACAACGACACGTTGCCCGCACGAAGTGCCTTAGTTGCCCGCCCGAAGGGCCTTAGTTGCCCGCACCGAGTGCCTTACACATTGCCCGCACCGAGTGCCTTACACATTGCCCGCACCGAAGTGCCTTAGTTGCCCGCACCGAGTGCCTTACACATTGCCCGCACCGAGTGCCTTACACAACGACAAACACACAACGACAAACACACAACGACACGTTGCCCGCACGAAGTGCCTTACACATTGCCCGCACGAAGTGCCTACACATTGCCCGCACCGAAGTGCCTTACACAACGACAAACTCACAACGACAAACACACAACGACAAACACACAACGACAAACACACAACGACAAACACACAACGACAAACTCACAACGACAAACTCACAACGACAAACACACAACGACACGTTGCCCGCACGAAGTGCCTTACACATTGCCCGCACCGAGTGCCTTACACATTGCCCGCACCGAAGTGCCTTACACAACGACAAACTCACAACGACAAACACACAAACGACACGTTGCCCGCACCGAAGTGCCTTACACAACGACAAACTCACAACGACAAACACACAACGACACGTTGCCCGCACGAAGTGCCTACACAACGACAAACTCACAACGACAAACACACAACGACAAACACACAACGACACGTTGCCCGCACGAAGTGCCTACACATTGCCCGCACGAAGTGCCTTACACAACGATAAACTCACAACGACAAACACACAACGACAAACACACAACGACACGTTGCCCGCACCGAAGGGCCTTACACATTGCCCGCACTGAAGTGCCTTACACAACGACAAACACACAACGACAAACACACAACGACACGTTGCCCGCACCGAAGTGCCTTACACATTGCCCGCCACCGAAGTGCCTTACACAACGACAAACTCACAACGACAAACACACAACGACACGTTGCCCGCACCGAAGTGCCTTACACAACGACAAACTCACAACGACAAACACACAACAACAAACACACAACGACACGTTGCCCGCACCGAAGTGCCTTACACATTGCCCGCACCGAAGTGCCTTAGTTGCCCGCACCGAAGTGCCTTAGTTGCCCGCCCCGAAGGGCCTTAGTTGCCCGCACCGAAGTGCCTTAGTTGCCCACCCCGAAGGGCCTTAGTTGCCCGCCTCGAAGGGCCTTAGTTGCCCGCACCGAAGGGCTTTAGTTGCCCGCACCGAAGTGCCTTAGTTGCCCGCCCCGAAGGGCCTTACACATTGCCCGCACCGAAGTGCCTTAGTTGCCCGCCCCGAAGGGCCTTACACATTGCCCGCACCGAAGTGCCTTACACTTTAACCGACTACCATGCCAACTAATGCAACACCACACGACAACCAACCAATGCAACACCACACGTCAACCAACCAATGCAACACCACACGACACAACACAACATAACAACGCAACACAACACGAAACCAAACAACCAACCATCCCAGGAGGCACACTCCCAATGTTCAACAATGCAACGCCTCAACAAAATAGCAACACATCACTAAGCAAAAACAATTAACCATTACTTACCGTTCTATGGTGTAGGCCCGAAGGTAAAAAGGATGACAACCACTACTTACCTGAACTCTGCACAGCACTTACTCGCTTTGGCTATGTACATTTGCCCACTCGGTAACCTATCACATTCACAAAATTCACTTGAGCATCACTATTCACTTCTAAAGAATATTTAAACTAACTCTAACTACAATTAATCAAACTTCATTCAAATTAAGCCTACATTCCCCAATTACTCTCAAACTACTATTTCTAGCCTAATCCAACAAAACCTACTGAAACGGGCCACCAATTTGGGTTCGGTAAAAACCGACCCAAAACCTCAAACGTGCATAACTTTTGCGTCCGTTATCGGAATCGAACGATTCCAGCGGCTACGTACTCCTCTAATAACCTATTTTAACCTGCCAAAAGAAATTTCAAAACAACTAACCCTAACTAGATCAAAATCCCCAAAACCCGAGCTACCTAAACCGGGAATTTTTCCCTTTTCCAATTTTTCCTCAATTCTCATCAATTTCTTCACCAATCGACCACCTATACGCTCAATTAATATAAACTAACCAAAATCGAAGCTCCAAGTCAGAAAACCCGAATTCCCCAAAATTGGATCCCTCGGTTTTCAGCTCCTCCCGAGCTGAACACTGCTCAGCAGTGCTTACCGGCACCGAGCCCGGAATCTAGAAGACGAAACTAGCCAAAAACGGCCGGCGATCGGAGCTCTAGCAGCTCGTCGCCGTCGGCCCTGAACAGAACCGAAACAGGGCATAAAAAACAAACCTTACCTGTCGGTTCGTGCATGAAGACGGCCGGGAACAGCTCGCCGCCGATGTCTGGCTGGAGATCGTCGGGAGTCGTCAGCGTTCGGCGCCGCGTCGCCTCCCCCCTCGCCTCCGTCTCCCCTGCTTCCCCTCGGCGTCGGGCACGAACGAGAACAACAGAATGGCAAAGCCATTCTGTTGTTTTATTTTATTATTTAATAATAATAATAATAATAATAATAATCAATAATAATTTCTATTAAACATTAACAAATCATCAATTACCGATTTGTCCTCCCGTACTTTCGGCCTCTTCGAATTTCGTTAAATCTCGTTATTAATTTAACCTAACCCTCGGCTTAATTGAATGAGAAATACCTGAACCTAAATAAAAACCATTTACTTTTCTTTTAAATTAATTAAAACAACCAATTTATTAATCTGTTATTTTCTCTCAAATTTTCCCTAAAAACCCCGGGTGTTACAATGACACATACCATGATTGATAAATTGGATTTTATTAGAAAAACTTTGATTAGAAAACTTGGGCTAGAAAAGGATTAAAAAAATAAGTGGCAATCAACTTCTCGGTACTAATGGAAAAGAGCATGTAAATGAAAATAGAGCAAAAGATGAGGCTTTTCTGCATTAACAAATGTTCGCCTTTGGAGAAAAAACGTCTTCATTGATATGTTCAACAAAGAAATATTTCCTCATGATTTAGGATTTTTTCAAAAAAAAAAAAAGAAATTCACGCATTATGTTTGCTTTTATCAATGGGATAACCCTCTATATTTAGACATTGAGAGGATTAAATCATTCGATGTTCTACTTTAGACGAAGAAAATTAAGACATTATGAGGCAATACCATTTCTAGGAGTATGTTGGTCATTTTAGCAGAGAATGGACTGTAACATAAATAATTCAGTCAGGTTTCTAATGCACGCTTCTTTTTAATGTCGCTGACCATTTGTTGTCCCTTGTGAAGGAAGTCGAAGAATGGGAAATATTTGCAAAAACATGAAATGTCTCTCAATCAATTTGGGAAGTAGGACTATGTGGCATATCAGACATTGATTTTATCGAGTTATTTATATCTTCATATAGAGAGGTCTACATCCTTGTGGGTGTTGATTACGTCTTAAAATGAGCAAAGCAGTTGCGTTACCTCAAGTGAGTTGGTATTTTCTTAATATTATATCAACTCATTTTGACACAGAGAGTTATCTTCAATAAAGAGGGAACTTACTTCTGCAACATTGATAAAGTACGACATAACCCAAAGATTTTAAAAACCTATCATCTACAGACAAGTGAACAAGTAAAAATATCTAATTGAGATAAAAATAATTATTCAAAAACTGTCAATCTGACGAGATAAGATCGGCCCAAGAAATTAGATTATTCATTGTGGGCCTAGCATCACGCGTATAAAACAATATTGAACCGTTTAATGTTGGACATTGAACCGTAAGGACAATACTTCATTTCAGATTTTACTCATTAACATCCATTAACAATTTTCGTCAAAGATGATGATACTCCTCTAAATTGCTCCGCCTGCATGAAACAATCCTCAAATTTGATATATGATTGCATTCCTTTGAATAATTTCTTCACAGGTCCTATTCTAACATTCAAGCCCTAATTTTGCATGATATGCATCGAGGGCTAGTGAGCACAAGGTCATGCTTCAAACTTGAACATGGACTTACTTGCACCTGTCTCTTACAATTGAATGAAATAGATGAATTCTGACTTCAACTTTATGAAAATACTAAACTCTACAAAAAAAAAAGACCTGATAATAGAATTTTTGACCAACATTTTGAGCAGGTAAAACATGTTCTGCCGTATAATTCTCAATTCAATATATTCCCTAGGAAAATATGAATCCGACGAGATAAGATTGGTCCAAGAAATTAGATTCTGCATTATGGGCCTACCGTACCGCATATAAAACCACATATGAATGTTTAATGTTGGACATTGGACCATAAAGAAAAGAGTTCATTTGAGATTTTACTCAACTCCCATTAACAATTTTGGAGCAAACCTTTCTTTTGCATGATATGCATGAAACAATCCTTAAGTTTGCTATTTGAATGCGTTCTTGTCAACATTTCTTTACAAGTCCTATTCTAACATTCAAGCCCTAATTTTGCATGATATGCATCAAGGGCATGTTAGCAAAATGGCTATTAGTTACTTCAAAAATTGAACATGTACTTACTTGCACCTATCTCTTACAGTTAAATGAAATACATGAATTCAGACTTACTTATAAGAATGCTAAACACAAAAAAAAAAAAAGACCTGATAATAGAATTTTTGACCAACATTTTGAGCAGGTAAAACATGTTCTGCCGTATAATTCTCAATTCAATATATTCCCTAGGAAAATATGAATCCGACGAGATAAGATTGGTCCAAGAAATTAGATTCTGCATTATGGGCCTACCGTACCGCATATAAAACCACATATGAATGTTTAATGTTGGACATTGGACCATAAAGAAAAGAGTTCATTTGAGATTTTACTCAACTCCCATTAACAATTTTGGAGCAAACCTTTCTTTTGCATGATATGCATGAAACAATCCTTAAGTTTGCTATTTGAATGCGTTTCTTGTCAACATTTTCTTTACAAGTCCTATTCTAACATTCAAACTATGATTTTGCATGATATGCATCAAGGGCATGTTAGCAAAATGGCTATTAGTTACTTCAAAAATTGAACATGTACTTACTTGCACCTATCTCTTACAGTTAAATGAAATACATGAATTCAGACTTACTTATAAGAATGCTAAACAAAAAAAAAAAGACCTGATAATAGAATTTTTGACCAACATTTTGAGCAGGTAAAACATGTTCTGCCGTATAATTCTCAATTCAATATATTCCCTAGGAAAATATGAATCCGACGAGATAAGATTGGTCCAAGAAATTAGATTCTGCATTGATGGCCTACCGTAACGCATTAAATACCACATAGAATGTTTAATGTTGGACATTGGACCATAAAGAAAAGAGTTCATTTGAGATTTTACTCAACTCCCATTAACAATTTTGGAGCAAACCTTTCTTTTGCATGATATGCATGAAACAATCCTTAAGTTTGCTATTTGAATGCGTTTCTTGTCAACATTTTCTTTACAAGTCCTATTCTAACATTCAAGCCCTAATTTTGCATGATATGCATCAAGGGCATGTTAGCAAAATGGCTATTAGTTACTTCAAAAATTGAACATGTACTTACTTGCACCTATCTCTTACAGTTAAATGAAATACATGAATTCAGACTTAACTTTATAAGAATGCTAAACAAAAAAAAAACAAAACAAAAAGATGACATGATAGTAGTATTTTGGAACTACATTTTGAGTGGGTAAAACAGATTCTACATATAATTCTCGATTGAACATATTTCCTGAAAATTAAGGTCACGATGGTTTAGACCTTTTTGTATTCTGAAGATATTTCAGCATGGAGCAATTGTAGTTAGTGATGAAACATCCAACATAAAATTCAAAGTTAATGGCCAGCTATTAAAGCAATATCTATGAGGTCCCTTTAATTTTGAATAAACTGGTGATTGGAAGCAAATGGATCTTCAAATTGAAGGAAGATATTGAAGGGGTGTAGAAACATAGATATATGGTCAAGTTGGTGGCTAAAGGGTTTGACCAAAGAGTAGGAATTGACTTCAATGAGATTTTTTCTCTCGTATACAAGCTGACTTAGATACGGGTTTCCTTGTCACATCTTGTGGTTTTTAATCTTGAGTTAGAACAAATGGACATTAAAACTGTATTTTTGCACAAGGATCTTGAAGAGTCTATTTACATAGATCAACCTTTGAAACATAAAATAAAGATTAGGTCAGTCTACTGATAACATCCTTCTATGGATTGAGACAATCTCCTAGGTAATGAAATAAGAAATTCGACAAATTCATTACAAACTTTGACTTCAACAAGTGCAAACAAGATAATTGTGTTTATGTAATGAAGGAAAAAGAAGAAAATAGGTTGATTGTTCTCTTTTACGTCGATGAAATACTCATTGTTGGAAAAAGTATGTCTTACATTGTAACATTAAGGCAGAAGTTGGCAGGGGTGTTCGAGATGAAAGATCTTGGTGCTGCTAAAAGGATTATGGGCATTGACATTGTCAGGTACAGAGAAAACAACATTATCAGATTATCTCAAGAAAATTATCTGAAGAAGGTTTTTAAAATATTGGAATTGGGTAACTTCAAAGGTGTTAATACACCTCTAGGAGGTCATTTCAAATTAACAAAACAACAGCATCCAACATTTTAAAAGGAAAGAAAATTCATGGAAATGATCTGTTATGCTAACATTGTTGGGGGTATAATGTATGTAATGGTGTGTACTCCCCTGAATTTGGCATTTTTGATAAGTATCAAAAGCAAGTACATGACTGATCCTAGAAAAGATCACTAGCATGCTCTAAAATGGCTCATGAAGTATATTTCTAACAGTGTAACTGTGTGCATAGAATATGAAAATATGAATGTATGTAAAGAAATTATATCTGGTTATGTTGATCCTAACTACGCGGGTTGTTTAGATTCTTTGGGATCTATGTCTGGATATATTTTTACAGTATATGCATGTGCAAATAGTTGGAAGTCTTGCCTTCAGAAGACTAGCATTATCTACCACTCAAGCTGAATTCATATCTGTTACTGAAGGTATGTAGCTTAAAGGATTGTCTTATGAATTAGGTATAAATAGAATGTCCTTCATTTAATGAAAAATCTGCATTTCATGAGAGGACTAAACACATTGATGTGCGTCTATATTTTATATGTGAAATAATTGAATAAGGAAGTATAATTGTTAAGAAAATTGCTTCTGAAGGTAATCTAGCTAATGTTTTGATGAAGGTTCTTATGGTCACCAAGTTTAACTATTGTTTTGACTTGGTGGGAGTTCGAAAATGGTAAGCTGTTATTTAGATCTTATAATGCATTCTAGTGTCTTCTTAGGTTATTTATGGTTAAATAGGAAATTTGAACCAAGGTGAAGAATTGAAAAGTGTTGGATTTAATTTGTCAGTTTTATTCTCAGTTTATTATGGTTTTTATAAACTAACCCGGTTTGGTTTATTTAGTATATATGCAGGTTAGTTTATATTCTTTAAAGATGGGTTTACATACAGGTGAAGTCGCGTGAAAGAAAAATTGTGGAGAGAGGGCGATTAGGGCTTGGAACAATGGGGATCTTTATCAATCTTGGTCTTCCCTGGTTTCTGCTGGAGAAAGGTAAGTAGAGAAAGGAGATAAACAAAGAAGAGGAATAAAAAATGAGAAGGGGTTTTTTAGAGAATGTACTAGTTTGTAATTATTAGCTAAGTTCTTCTTCCTATTCTGTTGTGAATAATCTTACTGTATTCTTGGACGTTTTCTAGTTACAATAAGAGAATATCAGGGTTGCGTCCATGGATATAGGACTTATCTCTTAACCACGTTAAATCTCTTGCGTTCTCTATTTTATTTATAGCTAGTTTTGATTAAATTCGGATTGTGAAAAAACAAATTGAGTTTGGCGAGTAAAAGAAACAACAATTTCAGATGTGCCGCGCGGAAGAGTGGCAGAAGGAAAGAAGAGAATTTTGCTTTCATGCAAACCGCCATGTTCTAAGGCTAAAATCGTGTTATTTGTACTTCTATCAACAACTTTCGTGAAGGGACTTCGAACAATTGTAAGGTTTTGACCTTCATTTTTGGTGTTAAAGATTAGGATCTTTATGTAAATAGGATTAGAGCTTGCAAACTCGAATCCATTGGCTGTTTATTGTTTATTTGAGTAGGATTAAGTTGCATTAAAGTTATTTGGTTGATTGGCAGTGGAAATTAGCGAAGCGAAGTGATTTTCACAACTTTCCGTCGCTAAAATCGCCCAATAGTGGACCAATGTGGAAGCTAGTTGACAATTCAAACCTTCCCCGCATGCCATGTAGTGCCCCATACGCATCCAAGGGTGCTCCAACGCACCCCAACGCATCAAAACTTGCCTTTTTTCATTCTTTCAAGATTTTCTTCAAAGTTTTATCTATTAGTTAAGTTTTCTTAACCCTATATTATTTTTTTATAATATTTTTAAGATTCTTAGTGATATTTCTATTATTTTTATTATTTATTTTAGCCTATTTAAATACTAGAGTTGTAACCCTTTAAAAACAATTTCTGATTAAATAAACTTTGAGTATTTGAGAGAATTTTCTCTCGGAATTTTTGTGAATACTAGATCTTCTTCAATGTAAAACTTGAAAGATCAAATTGATAGCTTTGGTTCTTACCAACAAGTTTGGTCTGGGTCAAGCTTCTTGTTTGATAATTTTGATTCCATTGGCAAGGTTCGATCGGGGTCAAGTTTTTTTTTAGTAGATTCAAAGGCGTTCCTGAGTTTCTATTCCGCCCTATTAAAGGGTATCAAATTTGATATACCCATGGTTCTCATCAAAGCTAAGTTTGAGTTTTACAATTATTCAGGGTGTGTCACTACTTGGTCTACAGATCGCCGGCCACCCTTGTTACGGGGTCATCGTCAACTTTGTTATCCTTTTGGACTCGTGGGTTGCTCCTAGTTCTTCAGATCGCCACCTTTCAGAGTTAGTGTGCGAGAGGTGGTCCTTGTGTGACCCTTCTTTTTCACTAAGGTGATTTTTATTTAAAACATACGATGGATGCTTATTTTTCGTATAGTTGTCTATGTATATAAGGACGTTTTGAATAATTGTCTCATCAATGGCTCGTGGAGCTAGTTTTCTTAAAATGATAGAAAATAAGTTATCATAGAACGATATTTGAAAAGCATTTCTTAAATGATCGTGTTTTGAAAGAAAGGTAAAAGAACTTTTTCATGCATTGGATTTAGTATAACATACCTACTGAGTTAGTCACTTACCCCAACGACCCCCTCATTTCCAAGGAAAGAAAAAAAGAAGCGAGTAACTAGAGTTTGGAAGAAGTTGCTTATTTAATTTTTGGTTGAGTGTTAATTAATTTCTTGGTGAGGATTTCTCTTACTTTGCGTCTGTATAACATTAAATGATTTGGATTTGAACTCAGCATGCAAACCTTATTAAATTGCTTTTACTTTGTTGCACAATGATATCAGTAATTAGTGTTGATTTTTGGACTTTGAATTGTGTTCAAGTCTTTCGTTGCGAACCAAACCTTTGGCTAGGTGATCGGGTCATCCGACCCGGCGTTCTGTTAGTCTCGCCTATGAGCCGGGACACAAACCATGCATCAATGGAGAAAAAATTATCGTGTACACAGACCATGCATCAATTAAGTACCTCAATAAGCAAAATCATGATTGATAAAATGGATTTTATTACTAAAACTTTGATTAGAAAACTTGAGCTAGAAAAAGATTAAAAAAATAAGTGGCAATCCACCTCTCGGTACTCATGGAAAAGAGCATGTAATTGAAAATAGAGCAAAAGATGAGGCTTTTCCGCATTAACAATTGTTCTCCTTTGGAGAAAAAACGTCTTCCTTGATATGTTCATTATGTAAATCACATCAACAAATAAACATTTCCACATGATTTAACTTTTTTTCAAAAAAAGAAATTCATGCAATCAATGGGATAAACCTCTAAGTTTAGACATTGAGAGGATTAAATCATTCGATGTTCTACTTTAAACGAAGAAAATTAAGACATTATGAGGCAATACCATTTCTAGGATATGCTGGTCATTTTAGCAGAGAATGGACTATAACATAAATAATTCAGTCAGGTTCTAATGCCTGCTTCTTTTCAATGTCGCTCACCATTTTGTTGTCCCTTGTGATGGAAGTCGAAGAATGCGAAATATCTGGAAAAACATGAAATGTCTCTCAATCAATTTAGGAAGTAGAACTATGTGGCATATCAGGCATTGATTTTATCGGGCTATCTTTATCTTCATATGGAGATGTCTACATCCTTGTGGGTGTTGATTACGTCTTAAAATGAGCAGAAGCAGTTGCGTTACCTTAAGTGAGTCTATATTTTCTTAATAATATATCAACTCATTTTGACACAGAGTTATCTTCAATAAAGAGGGAACTTACTTCTACAACATTGATAAAGGATGACATAACCCAAAGATTTCAAAAACCTATCACCCACGAACAAGTGAACATGTAAAAATATCTAATTGAGATTAAAATAATTATTCAAAAACTGTCAATCTGACGAGATAAGATTGGTCCAAGAAATTATATTATTCATTGTGGGCCTAGCGTACCGCGTATAAAACAACATAGGAATGTTTCATGTTGGACATTGAACTGTAAGGGCAAGAGTTCATTTCAGATTTTACTTATTAACATCCATTAACAATTTGAATCAAAGATGATGATACTCCTATAAATTGCTTTGCCTGCATGAAACAATCCTCAAATTTGATATATGATTGCATTCCTTTTGAATAATTTCTTCACAGGTCCTATTCTAACATTCAAGCCCTAATTTTGCATGATATACATCCTGGGCTCGTGAGCACAAGGTCATGCTTCAAAACTTGAACATGGACTTACTTGCACCTGTCTCTTACAATTGAAAGAAATAACTGAATTCTGACTTCAACTTTACGAAAATACTAAACTCCACAAAAAAAGACCCGATAATAGAATTTTGGAACAACATTTTGAGCGGGAAAAACAGGTTCTACCATATAATTCTCGATTCAATATATTCCCTCGGAAAATGCGAATCCGACGAGATAAGATTGGTCCAACAAATTAGATTCTGCATTATGGGCCTACCATACCACATATAAAACCACATATGAATGTTTAATGTTGGACATTGAACCATAAAGACAAGAGTTCATTTGAGATTTGACTTAACACCCATTAACAATTTTGCAGCAAACCTAATTTGGATGATATGCATGAAACAATCTTTAAGTTTGATATTTGATTGCATTCTTTGTCAACATTTTCTTCACAAGTCCTATTCTAACTTTCAAACCATGATTTTGCATCATATGCATACAGGGCATGTGAGCACTAGGCCTATTAGTTACTTCAAAAATTGAACATGTACTTACTTGCGCCTATCTCTTACACTTAAATGAAATAGAAAAATTCAGACTTAACTTTATGAGAATGCTAAACTCTACAAAAAAAAAAAACATAAAAACAAAAAGATGACATGATAGTAGAATTTTGGAACTACATTTTGAGTGGGTAAAATAGATTCTATCTTATAATTTTTGATTGAATATATTTCCTGAAAACTAAGGTCACGATGGTTTAGATCTTTTTGTATTTTGAAGATATTTCGGCATGGAGCAATTGTAGTAGTTATGAAACATCCAACATAAAATTCAAAGTTAGTGGCTAGCTATTAAAGCAATATCTATGAGGTCCCTTTAATTTTGAATAAATGGTATCCAAATTAGAAAACATGAAAGCTCTCAATCAATTTAGGAAGTAGAACTATGTGGCATATCAGGCATTGATTTTATCGGGCTATCTTTATCTCATATGGAGATGTCTACATCCTTGTGGGTGTTGATTACGTCTTAAAATGAGCAGAAGCAGTTGCGTTACCTTAAGTGAGTCTATATTTTCTTAATAATATATCAACTCATTTTGACACAGAGTTATCTTCAATAAAGAGGGAACTTACTTCTACAACATTGATAAAGGATGACATAACCCAAAGATTTCAAAAACCTATCACCCACGAACAAGTGAACATGTAAAAATATCTAATTGAGATTAAAATAATTATTCAAAAACTGTCAATCTGACGAGATAAGATTGGTCCAAGAAATTATATTATTCATTGTGGGCCTAGCGTACCGCGTATAAAACAACATAGGAATGTTTCATGTTGGACATTGAACTGTAAGGGCAAGAGTTCATTTCAGATTTTACTTATTAACATCCATTAACAATTTGAATCAAAGATGATGATACTCCTATAAATTGCTTGCCTGCATGAAACAATCCTCAAATTTGATATATGATTGCATTCCTTTTGAATAATTTCTTCACAGGTCCTATTCTAACATTCAAGCCCTAATTTTGCATGATATACATCCTGGGCTCGTGAGCACAAGGTCATGCTTCAAAACTTGAACATGGACTTACTTGCACCTGTCTCTTACAATTGAAAGAAATAACTGAATTCTGACTTCAACTTTACGAAAATACTAAACTCCACAAAAAAAGACCCGATAATAGAATTTTGGAACAACATTTTGAGCGGGAAAAACAGGTTCTACCATATAATTCTCGATTCAATATATTCCCTAGGAAAATGCGAATCCGACGAGATAAGATTGGTCCAACAAATTAGATTCTGCATTATGGGCCTACCATACCACATATAAAACCACATATGAATGTTTAATGTTGGACATTGAACCATAAGACAAGAGTTCATTTGAGATTTTGACTTAACACCCATTAACAATTTTGCAGCAAACCTAATTTGGATGATATGCATGAAACAATCTTTAAGTTTGATATTTGATTGCATTCTTTGTCAACATTTTCTTCACAAGTCCTATTCTAACTTTCAAACCATGATTTTGCATCATATGCATACAGGGCATGTGAGCACTAGGCCTATTAGTTACTTCAAAAATTGAACATGTACTTACTTGCGCCTATCTCTTACACTTAAATGAAATAGAAAAATTCAGACTTAACTTTATGAGAATGCTAAACTCTACAAAAAAAAAAACATAAAAACAAAAAGATGACATGATAGTAGAATTTTGGAACTACATTTTGAGTGGGTAAAATAGATTCTATCTTATAATTTTTGATTGAATATATTTCCTGAAAAGTAAGGTCACGATGGTTTAGATCTTTTTGTATTTTGAAGATATTTGGGCATGGAGCAATTGTAGTTAGTTATGAAACATCCAACATAAAATTCAAAGTTAGTGGCTAGCTATTAAAGCAATATCCATGAGGTCCCTTTAATTTTGAATAAATTGGTATCCAAATTAGAAAACATGAAAGCAAGCTTTCACCAAATAATAAAATCAATTTTTTTAACAATAAAAAAAAAAAACAAGTTTGCAAGATTAGTTCATCATGTTCATTTTTCGCCCCATGTCACTATCTAAGAGTTCTTCACCATCTAATATTTAGTGTCGGAAGTGACTCCATACCCAACAACCATAACATCGTGAACTATTAAGTGTTTTTTAATTTAATTACTAAATAATTTTTTTCGTCAATTAAAATATCAAATTATGTATTGTTAACAAATCGAATCATTCTGTTAAAACGTTAAAAAAAAAATCATTTGTCTATAATACCCTCGTTACTCTTAGCTTTTTACGGTGTGAAAGAAGGGTAGTTTTGTCTCCTTGATGTATTTCACAACCTCCGAGGATTTTTCCATTGTAGAAGACACAAGCAAGTTCTGCAATTTCCAAACTTGAGACCCACGATGAAGATTTATGTCTTAGTCTTTGCTCTTTCCACCTTCTTCTTCAGTTTAAACCTTTTCATTTTCCCTCTTCTTCCCTCTTTCTTTTACGACTTCTCTGCAGCTTTACATAAGAATTATGTGTTTCTGCTCCGCAACGGGATCTTAGTTTTCATCGTCAGGAACTCTGGTGTTTCTGGAAGTTATTGAGCGAGGTATGCAGAGGAAGTAGTTGAAACTGAGGATGAATGCAGAGGGAAAGGAGAAAGAGAATTAGCTATGGAAACTAGAGAAGCTGAAGACATTGACGGAGATGAAAAGGAAAGAGAGACAGAAAATGAAAATGGCAAGCAAGCGTTAGAAATGGAAGAAGAAGTGATAAAAGATGAGCGAAAAAAGAAGCTTGTGTAGGAACCTTAACTGTGCTGGGAAGCTGAGAAAACAAAGCAGAAATTCTGAGCTGAAGAAAAAAGTGGGCGGGTATGGGAGTAGAGAGAGAAAGAGTCAAAGAAGCAGCAACAAGAGGGTTATGAGGGATAATGAGAAGTGGGTTTTGCTCGTCGGAGGAGATGGATTCCAAATCTTGGAGGCATCGACCGTTGTTCTCCATAGCTGAAGCTCAAAGGGTGGAAACGAGGAAGATGAGTTCAGAGATATAAGCTATGGATTCTCGTCCTTCAGTTTGATTCGCTTCTCTGCTTAATCATGATCTCGCTAAGAGATTCACAACGGAGAGAAGGTATCACGTGCAATTTTTTAAGGTTGATTTAACATATTGGTTTGATTTGCTCACAGTATATAATTGGATACCTAAATTCACCAAAAATATTATGCAGTGTTCGAAATACATCATATAGTTTTAGTGTTTCATTTGATAATTATCCTTTTTTTTATTTTTTTTTATTGACTTCATTTAATTGATCACAAATTTTTTATTTTAGAATTCTAAATGAAATAAAATAAGAAATTAATGCTTGAAATTAGATAAAATAAAACACATCAGCCTAAAATATATCCATGTATTATGTGCAATTGCAAAAAGTTATGGTTTTTATTAAGTTATTTTGTGATTAATTTTTCATAGGCACAGGAGTTTTAATAAAATTTCATAAGATTTTATAAATATATTAGAATAATCGATTAGTTTAACTTGCATGAGGAATAAAATTAAAAAGGAGAATGACGAATTGAGTCAATTGTTCAGGAAAGTTAAAATCCTGGAATTTTATAAAAAAGATTTGATTTTTAGTTTATAAATTTAATTTAGTCATTAAAGTTTACGTTTTTACTTTAAAAAAATATGTTTCATTTAATTAGATAAGATTAAGGTAATACAAGTTGGTAATTAGCTAGAAATTAATAATTCATTTCCGTGTGAGACAATCTTTGAGTTTTAAATCATTATTACTTGAAATATGATATATGCGTTTGTGTAAAACATTTGATAATATTAACTTTTGATCTATCTATCTGCATATTCTTTGTAACTAATCTGGGTAAAATGAAATGAAATTAGACTTCTTCAACAAGTTTGCAGGATCAGTTCATCATGTTCATTTTTCACGATTCTATATCATTTTTTGTAGTAAAAACATAAAGTATTTAAATAATATCCCTAAACTGAGTAGTTTTTACATAATATCGATCGTAGCATAATGTTTGAATAGCAAGTCTATCCCTGGAATAACGTCATATCCAGTTATCCCTATAACAATAAGATCAGTAGATAAATTCTTGTTCCCACTAATACTATACTATGACGCACTATCTGATTAGAGTGCATAAGTCCACCAGAAGGTAGCATTACCTCATATATGTGATTTGTAACACCCGAGAATTTCCTGTAGCGCACGTATGTTTTAGATTAAACGGTTAGGATAGTTTATGGATAAGTGATAAAGGGGATTGGAAATAAGTTATGCAAAAGAAGAGGAATGGTTTGACAATTCAAACCAAAACACTTTGAAAAGTCAAAAGAACATAACAAACAACGAATAGAAATTTTGTTGAAAGTCAAGGCACAAGTGGACCAAAAGAAAACTTGGAAAATTGAATGAAAGAGTGGTTAAAGAGTGAGTCATGTTGGAAGAAAAAGAGAAAGGAAAAGAGAGATTGACAAGTCAAAAGAATCATGGATTAGGTTTGAAAAAGAATAGAGGAAAAAAAAATGCATAGGTTTGAAAATTCAAAGTAAATAAAAACCAATAGGAATTAAGGAAATAAATGAAATAAATGGAAGAAAAAGTGGGATTGTTTGCTTGTTTGCTATGTTTTTGTTTTGTGTCATGCATTGTGTTTCATGCATCATTGTTTTCTAAACTACGAAACGAAACCACGTGTTTTGCATGCTCGAGTGGTGAGAATGAAACGAAAGATAAGAATTGATTTCAACGTGGTCTCAGAGTAGAATAGCTTCGTCGGGCTAGTGGCTCGTTGAGCACCCCGCGAGGGATTTTATTTGAGATGCATGATAATGTACATATTGTATCGTGAGTATGAATGTCTCGACCTGCTCGTGCTGATAAGCACACTGGGGATTCTGAATGCCTCGACCTGCTCGTGCTGAAAGGCACAATGGGGATTCTGAATGCCTCGACCTGCTCGTGCCGGAAGGCACACTAGGGATTCTACGATCGACAAAGGAGGAGATTCAGTTGGCCGTCCCAGACTGTGTTAGGACGTGTGCCTCCAGTCTAGCTCCATGGATCAAGGCGTGGCCGTCCTAGACTGTGTGGGGGCGTGTGCCTACTTGATTCACTTGAAAGTGAAAGATAAATGCAATTGAAATGAAAAGAAAACAACAGAGTGTGTAAAAACTGCATGTTAGGGTTGAGTTGAGCATGTAGTGTGTTAATGTGCATTATTTCCCTACTTACTAAGTATTCGGCTTACTTTTTTTGTGTTATATGGTGTAGGTGACGAGTTTTGTACAGGTGAGGTAGATGAGACCGCCATGGATTAGGCTGCAGTCGGAGAAGTACGGAGTCCGCCGGTGCAAGCTATTTTTGGGGCGTCTGGATCACTGTTTTCCTCGGGTAGTGTGGGAGGGTTATTTTGTAAGTGTTTTGTAAGATTTAGATTTTGTTTAGAAGTTAGGAAAAAGGTGAACGGTTTATCGTAAATGTTGTAAATTGTTTCGTAAGTAGTTTTGGAAAGTTTTCGAGTTGATAGTGTTGTTGGATTGTTGGGTAATAGTCATAAATGTTTGGGGTTTGAAACAGTATGTTTTGGTTTTAAATTTTCAGGTTTTGGTTTAAAGAAATTTAGGCGTTACGCCGCCCGTTTTGATTTTTAAGTAAATACGTCGGGTTTATTATCCGTTTTAAGTTGGTTTTCCAAAATTTTTACGGGACTTGAAGATTTAGGTGTCGGGAGTATGTGGTTAAAATTTCAGAATTTTAGGAGGTGTTTAGCTCGGGGAAAAGTGGTAAAGGTCGGGGCGATCGGGGAGGTAATCTGGCGGCGATCGATCGCCACTGGGAAAAAAAAATTTAGTTTTTTTTTTAAATTTTCCTATTTCTAACTTGTTTTACCCCGACATTTTCCGGCATATTTTAAACTTATTTTGGGGCCGCTTCCCAACAAATATCGAGGATTCGTAAAACCTGAAAATCGAGTCATACTTTTATCAAAAATTATTTTAAACATCGTTTTCAACACGGGTTTGGTTTGCAATGTGGCGCACCGAGCCGTGGAAGGTTCGGGTGTTACATGATTAGTCACTGCAAGTCATAAATCTAATTTGACTGCAAATGTAGTTGCTATAAAAGAGTGTGTCACACCAGAATCAACCAAAGTGTAAGCAGGTACGGTATTAATCAGTATCGTACTTGATACCACAGCTGCTTGGTCGTCATCTCCTGACTCAATCATGGCAAATATTCTGGGTGTTACTCACGTCGAACCCTTCTTCATCGCTGGTGTAGCACTCGGTTCCTTTAGAACCAAGTCTTTTTCTTTCAAAAATTAATGACACACTTTAAATGGTAATAGTAAAAGTAGGGCTATTGAGTGACTAGGCAAGGGTATAAGGGTAACTTGAAATTTATAAGTGGATAACCTATTTAAGGGAAGAGGTTTAGTGATAAATGCACTATAGCCGCCACTGTTCCATCTTTACTCCTTTCGGTATTCGGCTCAAGCTCAGCAGAGCTCTCGGCGATTCTCCCACCCGTTTTCCCTTTCAACCTAGTAAGTTTTCCTCATTTCTCCTGAGTTTAAGCAGTTAGATAGCTGAGGGAGTACAATGTGGGGATTTCGCGTATGCTGTGAATGAGTGTAGATTCTGGTTTAGTGTGAAATTTGGGAATGCTCAGTGAATAGAACTCCTAACGGTCAACTTAGGTTTTATGAATGCTTTAGAATGAGGATTAGTAAGGATTGGCTTAATGCTCTGTTTATGGTTCTAGGTGAGCATTTCTGAAGCAACTCCTAACCGAGTATCCACGGGAATCCAGGTAAGTGAAGTTTGCTTGTGCCTTCGGGCCTACATCACAAAACATTAGGATTATGCTTACTTGGATGTATCTGTATGTTATGTATCATGTTTTAAAAATATACGAAAATGAATTTGAATGCATGTTGGCATGGTAAGGAATGAACATAATGAATCAGCTATGTGAATCAGTTTTACTGTTAAGGGAAATAATATGCCCCTTAATGAGACAGTGGATGTTTAGACTTTGGGAAATTTGATCCGCTTCCCATCGAGCAGGGGGATCGGAAACAGCTATATGAATCAGATTTACTGTTAAGAGAATTAATCCACCCCTTAATGAGTCAATGGATATTTATACTTTGGGAGAGTTGATCCAACTCCCAATTTCACAAGGGGATCTGAACAGAAACGATGCATGAACAATTGAGATGAGAAAGTAGAAATTGCATGTTTAGGAATTTATATTTCAGTTTTTCATTTCATTACTGCTTTTTTTACTTAGCATTATGCTAATAGATGAGTTTTTTGATGTAGGTGTTGAGGATACTACAGGTGAATTCCCTGAGTGCACAGATGAATAGATGTGGTTAGAGGAGTACATTCATGTTTCGGCCTGGTAAACTGATGAGGCGGGTTAATAGATGTCAGTAGTTGTGAAGGTTTAGTTGACAATGATTCAATCTGAGTATGTTGAGTTTTCATGATAGTAGTGGTTTTAATATTTTGAATACTTATTGAGATTTTCTGATAATAGTAATCTGTTGGGTTTTAAATATTGGTTCTTACCGGATTTGATGATTTGAATTGTTTCTGAATGGTTTTGGTGAAGTAAGTAAATTCTTTTCTGTAGTTAGAGTTGTGTTTGTATAGCGAGGAGTAGTTGAAATGTCGCTCTGTTCTCTATCGGTAGGTGATGCCTATCGGCAGATGTCGAGCTGTTGTTCTGTTATCTATCGGAAGATGTTTTTAGTAAAGCCATCGGATGATGTCTCTGGAAAAGTCATCGGATGATGTCTTCAGTGGAAGCCATCGGAAGATATAAGTAGAGTTTTGTCGTTTAGTGACCGGTGGATGTCGTGTATTAATCTTACCGGATGAAGTAGTAGAAGTTTTGTCGTTTAGCGATCGGTGGATGTCGTGTATTAAGCTTACCGGATGATGTAGTAGAGTTTTTGTCGTTTAGTGACCGGTGGATGTCGCGTATTAAACTTAACGCATGAAGTAGTAGAAGTTTTGTCGTTTAGCGATCGGCTTACCGGATGACGTAGTCGAAGTCTTGTCGTTTAGTCACCGGTGGATGTCGTCTGTTAAACCTATCGGATGATGTCGAATATTTTAACTATCGGTGGATGAGAGTAATATATTTTGTCGTTTGGTTACCGGAAGAAGTCTTTCGCTATCTGTTTCAGCCTCTTCTGTTGACTTTGTCCAGCGGCAGATGCGTTTGACTTTTGCAATCTTTAAAGTATTTCGCGATTTAAACCTTTACTTTTTTTGACCGAATATTCCTTAACATCCCAACTGATTACTCAAGCATTGTTCTATAGTTCTGTTTAACTCTATTTTTGCTCAAATGATTTTCCGCTGCAAGTCTTTAAATGTCTTGAGGTTTTAGAAATTGTCAAATTTTGACTTTCGAGCGAAGTTTTAAATTTAGTCCTAAGTTTCTTAATTATGTTCGAGCTATGAGTAACGAACCGGGTTCAGAAAACTCGGTGCGTTACAGTATGGTATCAGAGACATTCAGTTAAACCATTCAAAAGATTACTCATCAGTGCCAATCGTTGCATGGAAGTACTTCAACAACTGTAAGTGTTTATGTTAACCTTAGTTAATAGATATATAAGTGTGTAATTAACCCTGTACAGGAATCTAGCACAATGGCCAGACGCCCAGGGAGACCTAGAGTGCCAAGAGAAATGCCAAATGTGAGAGGTGAAGAGGAGCCTAGTGTGATTAGGCAGCTGACAGATTTAGTGCGTCAGCAAACAGATTTAGTGCGCCAACAGTCTGATCAACTGGGAGTACTACTGAACCGAGAGGTACAAGGAAGTGCCAACTCGGGTTCTAGCAATGAACATTCTGGAGATAGATTCCGGAGACTAAGACCATCCACGTTTGATGGACAGTCATCTGATCCAGTTATTGCTGAAGGATGACTTAGAAAGATTGAGAGTATGTTTAGGTGTGCCAACATAGGAGAAGGAGACAAGGTCATGTTGGCAACATTTCACTTGGCTGGTGAAGCTCAACTCTGGTGGGAAACAATTGAGACCACCACTGATGTTATGACGATTCCTTGGTCACAGTTCAAGGACATTTTCTATGAGAAGTATTTTAACAGCACAGTCCAAACCGCGAAAAAATTGGAATTTATGAACTTGAAGCAGACGGGGTCTATGGCTGAGTACAGTAGGCAATTTGAGTCCTTGTCCAGGTTTGCTGGACATTTTGCTCACAAGGACGAGGATAAAGTGTTCAAATTTATGCATGGACTGAAGCCAGAAATCTACCGAGGGGTTAAATTTTGTGGTATTAAAGGCTTGACATTCAGTGAGGTTGTGTCCACTGCTCTGGAAGTGGAAGAAGCTGAAAGGAAGTGTGCTGGAACAAAGGAGGTCCCACAAAGGTTTATCCAGCCACACCAACAAACAGGAACGAAGAGGCCAAGTGAAGGCCAAAATAGCCAAGGAGCAGGAAGGAAGGTAAAGAATGTCAGGAAATTTTCCCAGTGTCCTAAGTATTTGAAGAACCACCCGGGCGAGTGCAGACTAGGCTTTGGGAAGTGTTTCAACTGTGAGGAAGTTGGACACACGTACAATGAATGCTTGAAGCCTAGAATCACCAGATGCTACAATTGTAACAAAGTCGGCCATATTAGTAGAGACTGTCCAGTTCCTAAGAGTGGCCCTGCTATGATTAAACCGAGGATATTCTCCATGATGGAGTCGGGTGATGAAGACCAGCCTGCTGTGGTATCAGGTACTATATTGATCAACTTTGTGCCTGCTTTTACTTTAATAGATTCTGGTGCAACACATTCATTTATAGCATCTGCATTTGCTGTTAAGTTAAATGTACAGTTCACCCCTTCCATGCATGGGTTTAATGTTGCATTGCCTTCTGGTGAACGCATGCACTCTAACCAAGTGATGCTTGACAGTGTTGTGTGTTAGTAGGGAACGTAAGTCTACCTGCTAATCTTATAATTAGAGATATATTAGGATTTGATGTAATCCTAGGAATGGACTGGTTGTTTAAACACCACGCCACAATTGATTGTAGAACTGTAATAGTTAGCTTTCAACCCCTTGGTAATTTGAAACATACCTTTCAAGCTTCAAAGAAGAGTAAGGAAATGTCTGTGATGACTTCTATTAACACTATATCTTCTCTGTGTGGAGAGTATTTGTGCTTCTTAGCTAGCGTTTTAGACACATAGCTTGTAGGAAAAGCAAACCCTCAAAATGTCTTAATTGTCCAAGACTTCCCCGAAGTATTCTTAGACGACCTTCCTGTTTTACCGCCAGATAGGGAAATTGAATTTGTTGTAGATGTTTACCCCGGAGCCGAGCCTGTGTCTAAAAATCCATATAGATTAGCTCCAATCGAACTTAAGGAATTAAAGAAGCAGTTGGAGGATCTATTGGAGAAAGGGTTCATACGCCCAAGCTTTTCACCGTGGGGTGCGCCTTTCCTTTTTGTCAAAAGGAAAGATAGATCAATGCGTATATGCGTTGATTATAGAGAATTGAATAAGTTAACTGTCAAGAACAAGTATTGTAACACCCGACAACTTCGGTCAAGTGATTTTCTCAATAGAATTAACTGTCACCTGTTTATTTTTTTTAACCTTTTGATTTAATGTCTTAATGCCAAGTTTTTATGTATTTTTTCTTAAACTTGTGCGGTGGCAGATTGGTAATAAAGTGGGATTTTGGCTTATATAAATAGAATAAGGAAATCCTTAAACCTCTCAAAAACCTCACTGTAGCCGTCACACTTTCCTCTTCGATTTCTCCACTCTCTAGAGCTCTCTCTCAGCCGGCGACTTCTCCACCAGCGAGCGATTTCTCCTGTATCCACTCCGATAACCCACATTCGAGGTAAGGTTCTGACAATGTAGTTGTTGGAAAAGTTATTTAGAGCTCTGCTTTTAGCTAGAAACCCGCAGTCCGGATTTTGTTATGACAGAGTAAAATAGGAACATTGTTAAGCTGAGTTTGGTAATAGCATTGCCGATTTGAATCTGAACTTTTGACAACCGACTGTAAATAACTGCTAGGTTGAATCCGAATGTCTGAAATCTTGGAGCTTAACCCACGCACCCAAGGTGCTTGACGGAAAAGACTAAGAAATACAGAGTTTAGGATGACATTTAGTTAGGACCTTATTAGTTTTTGAGTTTAAGTTATTTAACTACGAATATGAAATGTCATAGGCAAGGAAAGCTCAAGTGAAGGTGCTGCTCAGCTAAGGAATCCAGGTAAGTGAATGTATTAAGATTTCCGGCCACTAGGGCCCTACACCGCAAGGGTATTAGGAAATCATTGAGATGTCTGTCTGTTGACTATGACTAGTTATTGCCATGATATGAAGAATTTGTGTAAGAAGATGTTAAGTTACAGGATGTTTTGCTTGTCCTTATGGTATGACTTCTCTCTGTGAACTTCATGTTTATGCATTGAGTCCACGTTTATGACTGAGTTAAGAACATGAAAAGTAAATGTAATCATGATTAAGTGCAGGACGGGGAAAAGAGACTATGACAAGTATAGCTCGCGGATTCTCCCCTGGTGGAGGCCGAGTTGATGATATGTATGGCTCGCGAATTCTCCCACTAGTGGAGGCTGAGTTGATGATGTGTATGGCTCGCGAATTCTCCCACTGGTGGAGGCCGAGTTAGTCGTTACTATGATTGCCGCGATAGGCAAATGACTATGTACCCCTGTCTTTCTCCCTCGTCTCCCGCCTTAATACATGCTATGTAAATAATGAAAATGAGCACGAATGAAGAAAGATTTACGGACTTATGTTTATTAATTTGTACACTCGTGTATGTCTGCCAGCATGCATTCCTTACTAAGCATTAGGCTTATAGTTAAACCTTATGGTGTAGGTGAAGAAGGTTCAGGTGAGGATGCTATGTTCAAAGAGAATGTTTAAAGCTGGTTGCTGGAGGATGCTCAGAATGACAGTGCAGGACTGGAGAGGCGATTTATGACCCTTGGTTATGCTCATAGTATGTCGGTGGTTTATATGATAAAGAAGGTCTAAGTGGATTAAGATTTCTTATAACAATGGAGTCTGAATTAGCTGATTTAAAATTCGGAATCTGTTAGGGATTTTAAGGACTAATGAATGGTCTGCTTTACTTAAGTCTTCCGTTATCTATACTCTGAATGAATTGTAGTTTATCAGTAAGGTTTATGGTCAAGTTGAGCTATATAAATGTTGGAATGAGTTCTGTCGTAGAAGTTTCTATCGATGGAAACTAAGTTAGCATTTACGTCATCGGCAGAAGTAGAGTATTACGTCATCGGCAGAAGTAGAGTATTACGTCATCGGCAGAAGTAGAGTATTACGTCATCGGCAGAAGTAGAGTATTACGTCATCGGCAGAAGTAGAGTATTACGTCATCGGCAGAAGTAGAGTATTACGTCATCGGCAGAAGTAGAGTATTACGTCATCGGCAGAAGTAGAGTATTACGTCATCGGCAGAAGTAGAGTATTACGTCATCGGCAGAAGTAGAGTATTACGTCATCGGCAGAAGTAGAGTATTACGTCATCGGCAGAAGTAGAGTATTACGTCATCGGCAGAAGTAGAGTATTACGTCATCGGCAGAAGTAGAGTATTACGTCATCGGCAGAAGTAGAGTATTACGTCATCGGCAGAAGTAGAGTATTACGTCATCGGCAGAAGTAGAGTATTACGTCATCGGCAGAAGTAGAGTATTACGTCATCGGCAGAAGTAGAGTATTACGTCATCGGCAGAAGTAGAGTATTACGTCATCGGCAGAAGTAGAGTATTACGTCATCGGCAGAAGTAGAGTATTACGTCATCGGCAGAAGTAGAGTATTACGTCATCGGCAGAAGTAGAGTATTACGTCATCGGCAGAAGTAGAGTATTACGTCATCGGCAGAAGTAGAGTATTACGTCATCGGCAGAAGTAGAGTATTACGTCATCGGCAGAAGTAGAGTATTACGTCATCGGCAGAAGTAGAGTATTACGTCATCGGCAGAAGTAGAGTATTACGTCATCGGCAGAAGTAGAGTATTACGTCATCGGCAGAAGTAGAGTATTACGTCATCGGCAGAAGTAGAGTATTACGTCATCGGCAGAAGTAGAGTATTACGTCATCGGCAGAAGTAGAGTATTACGTCATCGGCAGAAGTAGAGTATTACGTCATCGGCAGAAGTAGAGTATTACGTCATCGGCAGAAGTAGAGTATTACGTCATCGGCAGAAGTAGAGTATTACGTCATCGGCAGAAGTAGAGTATTACGTCATCGCAGAAGTAGAGTATTACGTCATCGGCAGAAGTAGAGTATTACGCATCGGCAGAAGTAGAGTGTTATGCCATCGGCAGCAGTAGAGTATTTTGTCATCGACAGATGTAGGTATTTATGTCGTCGGCAGATGTAGTGCATTTTTCCACCGGAAGATGAAAGAGATATTTTGTCGTTAAAGCTACCGGAAGATGTCTTCTTGATCGTTGTTCATTAATGGACACGTGATCTGCACATGTTCACCGGTAGATGTATTAGGAAGTTTGTCGTTAGTGCCCGGATGGGGTGTTTTCTATCGGTAGATGAAGCCTGTTTTTCATCGGCAGATGTTGTGTCTGTGACTATCGGCAGATGCCGCTTAAAAGAGGTGTAGAAAAGATGTGTTGCATGGCTGGCACGTGACCATCGGTCGATGTGAGCCTAGGACTCCATCGGCAGATGCATTAAGATGTGTTTCCAAATAAAAATAATAATATAAAAGTAAACGCACCGTTAATGAATAAGATGCATGAAGCATGAACCGAATGATTAGGAGATTAAGAATGGTGATCACGTGACAGCTCCTGGCCGGGGTCGTTACAAGTATCCATTACCAAGGATTGATGATTTATTTGACCAACTTAATGGTGCAAGAGTTTTCTCTAAGATTGACCTTAGGTCCGGTTATTACCAGTTGAAGGTTAAGTCTGAAGATATCCCAAAGACTGCCTTTCGAACAAGGTATGGACATTATGAGTTTTTGATTATGTCTTTTGGATTGACAAAATGCACCAGTAGCCTTTATGAATCTTATGAATAGGGTGTTTCATGAATACTTGGATAAGTTTGTTATAGTGTTTATCGATGACATTTTAATCTATTCCCGTGCCGAGGATGAGCATGCTAGGCACTTGACCATGGTGTTGGAAGTATTAAAACAGCACCAACTTTACGCCAAGTTTTCTAAGTGTGAATTTTGGTTGGACCAAGTTCACTTTTTAGGACATGTTATCTCTGGGGATGGAATATCTGTCGATAGCTAAGGTTCAAGCAGTTAAGGAATGGCCCCAACCGAGGAACGCTACAGATATTAGGAGTTTTCTTGGACTTGTAGGGTATTATAGAAAGTTCATTGAGGGATTTTCAAATATTGCAACACCCCTTACTAGAATAACAAGGAAAAATGTGAAGTATATGTGGACTGAAGAATGTGAACATAGCTTTCAGACCTTGAAACAGAAACTGACCAATGCTCCAATTTTAACCCTTCCTGTTGAATATGGTAAATTTAGTATTTATTGTGATGCTTCCAAAATTGGTCTTGGTTGTGTGTTAATGCAGAAAGCTAAGGTTCAAGCAGTTAAGGAATGGCCCCAACCGAGGAACGCTACAGATATTAGGAGTTTTCTTGGACTTGCAGGGTATTATAGAAAGTTCATTGAGGGATTTTCAAATATTGCAACACCCCTTACTAGGTTAACAAGGAAAAATGTGAAGTATATGTGGACTGAAGAATGTGAACATAGCTTTCCGACCTTGAAACAGAAACTGACCAATGCTCCAATTTTAACCCTTCCTGTTGAATATGGTAAATTTAGTATTTATTGTGATGCTTCCAAAATTGGTTTTGGTTGTGTGTTAATGCAGAATGGTAAAGTAATAGTTTATGCCTCTAGACAGTTGAAAACACATGAGAAGAATTACCCTACACATGATTTAGAATTAGCTGCAGTGGTATTTGCACTTAAGATTTGGAGGCATTACTTGTATGGACAATCTTGCGAGATATTTTCAGATCACAAGAGCCTGAAGTATATTTTCACACAGAAGGAACTAAACATGAGGCAACGTCGATGGCTGGAATTTGTAAAGGATTATGATTTTGAGATAAAATACCATCCCGGCGAAGCAAATGTTGTGGCAGATGCTTTGAGTAGAGTAACAACATCAACCCCATCTATGATTTTCAATATACTGTTAGCCTTAGAGTCAGAATTCCAAAGGTTTAATCTAGAAGCAGTGTCCAGTGTATCAGCTATACTTTCAGCAATAACCTTAAAGCCTACCATTCTGGAGAAAATAAAAGAAGCTCAGACGAATGATGAGGAGTGTAACAAGTACAAGTTAAGCATGGATTCTACGAACAAGTCAGATTTTAACCATTCTACCGATGGAATCCTTAAGTTTAGAAATAGATGGTTTGTTCCTGCCATTAAAGAACTTCGTGATGAGATTCTTTCTGAGGCACACTCTTCCAGGTTCTCTGTTCACCCTGGAAGTACAAAGATGTACAAGGATCTTAAACAGCATTATTGGTGGCCAGGTATGAAACGATGTGTGGCAGAATACGTAGGATTGTGTTTGTGTTGTCAACAGATTAAGGCCGAGCATCAGAGACCCTCTGAAACATTGCAACCTTTACCAGTTCCTGAATGGAAATGGGAGCAAATAACGATGGACTTTGTTGTGGGATTACCTAGAACAGCAAAAGGACATGATGCAATTTGGGTGATAGTTGACCGTCTAACCAAATCAGCTCATTTCCTACCGATAAAGGTGACTTACTCGATGGATCAACTTGCTGAGTTGTATGTGCATGAAGTCGTTAGACTGCATGGAGTTCCAAGTTCTATAGTTTCAGACCGAGACTCTAGATTTACATCTAAGTTTTGGAAGAGTTTGCACGAGACTATGGGTATGCAGCTTAGTTTTAGCACAGCTTTTCACCCTCAAATAGATGGACAGTCCGAAAGAACAATCCAAACATTGGAGGATATGCTTCGTGCATGCACATTGGATTTTCAAGGTTCTTTGAGCAAGTATCTATCCTTAGTAGAATTCTCTTACAACAACAGTTTTCAGGCAACAATAGGGATGGCACCGTATGAAGCATTGTATGGACGAAAATGCAGACCACCTTTGTACTGGGATGAAATTGGTGAAGCACAGTTGCTTGGTCCTGACATTGTGCAACAAACTGTTGAGAAGGTTGCCCTCATCTGACAGAAAATTTTGGCAGCTCAGAGCCGACAGAAAAGCTATGCAGATTGCAGGCGTAGAGAATTGGAATTTGAGATAGGTGATGAAGTTTTTCTCAAAGTGTCACCATTCAAAGGAGTTGTGAGATTTAGGAAGAGAGGAAAGTTGAACCCCAGATTTATTGGACCATTCTCAATCTTAAAAAGAGTTGGGAAGACAGTCTACCAGTTACAGCTACCAACCTCTATGGAAGGAATCCATAATGTGTTCCATGTTTCTATGTTGAAGAAGTGTGTGAGAGATCCATCACGAATTGTGGAGCAGTAGAGTATTGAAATTCATCCTACTCTTACCTATGAGGATAAACCAGTAAGAATCTTGGATTATGCAGTGAAGGTATTACGCAACAAAGAGGTCCCACTAGTGAAAGTATTATGGCACAACCAGAATATAGAGGACACAACTTGGGAACGCCAGCAAGACATGATGGAGCAATATCCAGAGTTATTCAGGTACTAATTTTGAGAACAAAATTCTTTTAAGGAGGGTAGATTGTAGCACCCGGTTCTTTAGAACCAAGTCTTTTTCTTTCAAAAATTAATGACACACTTTATATGGTAATAGTAAAAGTAGGGCTATTGAGTGACTAGGCAAGGGTATAAGGGTAACTTGAAATTTATAAGTTGATAACCTATTTAAAGGAAGAGGTTTAGTGATAAATCCACTATAGCTGCCACTGTTCCATCTTTACTCCTTTCGGTATTCGGCTCAAGCTCAGCAGAGATCTCGGCGATTCTCCCACCCGTTTTCCCTTTCAACCTAGTAAGTTTTCCTCATTTCTCTTGAGTTTAAGCAGTTAGATAGCTGAGGGAGTACAATGTGGGGATTTCGCGTATGCTGTGAATGAGTGTAGATTCGGGTTTAGTGTGAAATTTGGGAATGCTCAGTGAATAGAACTCCTAACGATCCACTTAGGTTTTATTAATGCTTTAGAATGAGGATTAGTAAGGATTGGCTTAATGCTCTGTTTATGGTTCTAGGTGAGCATTTCTGAAGCAACTCCTAACTGAGTATCCACGGGAATCCAGGTAAGTGAAGTTTGCTTGTGCCTTCGGGTCTACATCACAAAACATTAGGATTATGCTTACTTGGATGTATTTGTATGTTATGTATCATGTTTTAAAAATATACGAAAATGAATTTGAATGCATGTTGGCATGGTAAGGAATGAACATAATGAAACAGCTATGTGAATCAGTTTTACTGTTAAGGGAAATAATCCGCCCCTTAATGAGACAGTGGATGTTTAGACTTTGGGAAATTTGATCCGCTTCCCATCGAACAGGGGGATCGGAAACAGCTATATGAATCAGATTTACTGTTAAGGGAATTAATCCACCCCTTAATGAGTCAGTGGATATTTATACTTTGGGAGAGTTGATCCAACTCCCAATTTCACAGGGGGATCTGAACAGAAACGATGCATGAACAACTGAGATGAGAAAGTAGAAATTGCATGTTTAGGAATTTATATTTCAGTTTTTCATTTCATTACTGCTTTACTTACTTAGCATTAGGCTAATAGATGAGTTTTGTGATGTAGGTGTTGAGGATACTGCAGGTGAATTCCCTGAGTGCACAGATGAATAGATGTGGTTGGAGGAGTACATTCATGTTTCGGCCTGGTAAACTGATGAGGCGGGTTAACTGATGTCAGTAGTTGTGAAGGTTTAGTTGACAATGATTCAATCTGAGTATGTTGAGTTTTCATGACAGTAGTGGTTTTAATATTTTGAATACGGTTTGAGATTTTCTTATTATAGTAATCTGTTGGGTTTTAAATGTTGGTTCTTACCGGATTTGATGATTTGAATTGTTTCTGAATGGTTTTGGTGAAGTAAGTAAATTCTTTTCTGTATTTAGAGTTGTGTTTGTATAGCGAGGGGTAGTTGAAATGTCGCTCTGTTCTCTATCGGTAGGTGATGCCTATCGGCAGATGTCGAGCTGTTGTTCTGTTATCTATCGGAAGATGTTTTTAGTAAAGCCATCAGATGATGTCTCTGGAAAAGTCATCGGATGATGTCTTCAGTGGAAGCCATCGGAAGATATAAGTATAGTTTTGTCGTTTAGTGACCGGTAGGATGTCGTGTATTAATCTTACCGGATAAAGTAGTAGAAATTTTGTCGTTTAGCGATCGGTGGATGTCGTGTATTAAGCTTACCGGATGATGTAGTAGAGTTTTTGTCGTTTAGTGACCGGTGGATGTCGCGTATTAAACTTACCGCATGAAGTAGTAGAAGTTTTGTCGTTTAGCGATCGGCGGATGTCGTGTATTAAGCTTACCGGATCACGTAGTCGAAGTCTTGTCGTTTAGTCACCGGTGGATGTCGTCTGTTAAACCTATCGCATGATGTCAAATATTTTAACTATCGGTGGATGAGAGTAATATATTTTGTCGTTTGGTTACCGGAAGAAGTCTTTCGCTATCTGTTTCAGCCTCTTCCGTTGACTTTGTCCAGCGGCAGATGCGTTTGACTTTTGCAATCTTTAAAGTATTTCGCGATTTAAACCTTTACTTCTTTTGACCGAATATTCCTTAACATCTCAACCGATTACTCAAGCATTGTTCTATAGTTCTGTTTAACTCTATTTTTGCTCAAATGATTTTTCGCTGCAAGTCTTTAAATGTCTTGAGGTTTTAGAAATTGTCAAATTTTGTCTTTCGAGCGAAGTTTTAAATTTAGTCCAAAGTTTCTTAATTATGTTCGAGCTATGAGTAACGAACCGGGTTCAGAAAACTCGGGGCGTTACAGCTGGACAGTCTTTGATGACATGGCCGATCTCATTACAATTAAAACACCGAGTTATTCTTGGCTTCGGGCAGTCCCTGGAAAGATGTCCAGTTTCGTTACAGTTGAAGCTTGCCTGCATATAGCCTGCATTCTCTTTGGTGATACTTCATGCATTTTGGGCATGTGTGGGAATTTTCCAGGCCCTTGAGATCACTTTCCTCCTCCCTGACTGCTCTGACCATCACCGGGCCTCTTAATGCCTCTCTATTGTTGTTGAGGGCCTCCTCTATTTTGTTGTGGCGTGATCTCCCTGAAAAACCTCCTAGGAGCTTCTCGTTGTCTGACACATTTGAGGTATGCTTTCTCTACCTCCAATGCTTTGGCAACAACCTTACTGTATGGCACGCTCTGGGTGCCAGCTATCTTCACGCCTTTATAAATCTTTGGTTTTAGCCCTTGCACAAACTGGATAACTTTGTTCTCATCCTTGCTGATCAGATGGCTGGCAAACTGGGACAAAAATTCAAACTGTCGAATGTACTCAAACACTGATCCAGTTTGCTTTAACTATAGAAACTCCATCATCTTCGTTGCTTGAATAATGATGTTGAAATATTTATCGTAGAATTGACACGGTGGCCCTAGAAAAGGATCCGTGTAATAATCCACAAATAAGTAACAATGTGCTCGGTTGTGTGAAGTGTGCAAAACCGAGGAGAAATGTGAAGATGAAGGAGATGAAATTGCAACCAAATGTAATGTGAAGTGTGTGAAGTGTGTGAAGTGTTAGCCAAGAATGTAAAGGAAAGAAATGCATAAAATGTAAGACAAAATGGAGCAAGAAATCGGGTGAGTTGTGTGCACAAACCATGGAGAAAGTGATGAAGATGAAGATGGAAAATGCAACAAAAATTAAAGGGTGAATGTGTGTGAAGATGGCTGAAGTGACAAGGGAAGAAAATGCATAAAAATGTAAAGGAAATGGAAATACCTTTGGCTGAAAGCTATCTAACGTTTGGCTCATGGGTGCATGTTTTCTCGTAGGAAAAAAACCACCGTTAGGCCTAGGTTTTCGTCCTCAATGCCTTTAGACTCTTCAAAGAGAGAGGTGAAGGAAGAATAAGAGTTCACCTAGCAACCCGAGAACTAGGGGAACAATGAAGGGCTACTCCACTCGATTTAAGAATCGAGGAAACCCGTAGGTCTTCTAACGCTTCGGTTAGGGAAATAGAGTGTATATTAATTTTGGCAAAAAGTCCTACAATCACCAATGCAATGCCTTAAATATAGAAACCTAGGGTGGATGATTAGGGTTTGGCAATGGAAGAAAAGATTGGAGCCGTTGATGAAGACCAAGATGAAGGGACAATATTGCAATCCATGTGCTTCATCCAAGGGTTGAGGGGCTTTCCTTGTTTTGCTTGATCAATGGTGCTAAATGACCATGTCATCCATCATTGTGGTCACTACTTGATGTACCTGCAAAATTCATATCTTAAATTTAGGCTCTCCTTTGGGCCAAGTCTTCATTTGAGTCCATTTTGTTGATGAGCTTCTCCTTTGTTGACTAAGTTTTCAACCCATCATCCACCATCATACATCTAATCCTAACCAACAATCTAATGCATGATGCAATTATAAATAGTTTATACAAAAAGGCTAGAGTTTGTCAAATAAGTTCAAAAACAAAAATTACAAAGTTTGAGGGCCGGGAAGACAAATTCTCATTGGGCCACTAGATGCTTCCATTTGAATGCTCCAAGTGAGGAGGTGCATGGGCTGATCCTTATCTTCTAAATTGGGTTCCCACGTAAAATCCACAATAGGATCCAGGCCTGCAAGAAAAGCAAACTCATCAGTAAAATTGTTAAGTAAATTATGGGCTCTAGTTTGAGATCTTGTGATGGGCCTCTTTGGCATGTTATCCCCTCCGAGTGGCGGAGGATTTGGCCTCAAATCCATTGATTCAGCCTCCTTTTCACGTCTCAATTCTCCAATGTAAGAAGACAAATCTTGAACATTGAAGGTGGATAACACCCCATATTCGCTAGGTAATTCCAACTTGTAAGCATTTCCATGTGGCGATTGGCATTGTTAGGTAATCTACTGAACGATTTAACCCATGAACTCTGATACCAACACTGTCACGACCTAAGATCCGTACTCGAAAATGTCGTAAAAATTTAATTTTTACGACATTTTCGAGTACGGATCTTAGGTCGTGACAGTGTTGGTATCAGAGTTCATGGGTTAAATCGTTCAGTAGATTACCTAACAATGCCAATCGCTACATGGAAATGCTTACAAGTTGGAATTACCTAGCGAATATGGGGTGTCTTGACTTAAAACAATATTGTAAAACATTTTAAATTGTGCAGCGAAGACTTGGTCTTTCATGGAAACCTTTCGTTTAAAACCAAAATTGAAACGTTGAAGCAAAAGGTCGAAAACATTTTTTTTTCTGATGAACAATACTGCTACAGTACTGCGCCGATTGATCGTCTCCTCCTCTGATTTTTTTTCCAAATGAACAGTACTGCTACAGTACTGTTCACACTTGAAAAATTCTCCTTCTTTTTTTTTCAAATTCCAAACCTATCAAACATTTTCTTCATTTCAAATACCCCAAAACATATCATTTCCATAAAAATACCCAAAACCATTGTCATACATCAAAACGTGTTTTCCCAAAATAATTAAACCTATATGTTCTTTTACATGTAATCCACATCAAAACGTGTTTCCTCAAAATGTTTAGACCTATGCATTTCTTTATGTACGACTAACTCAAAACATACATACATACTCTCCATGGTTAAATCACCCCAACAATTTGCCTAAATCGTCGCCATGAACGTACCTCTCCAATCGTGTCCACTAGTCCCGTGTATGCTCGAGAATCTCACCTAGCTAAATCTTCTTCACCTACATCACAGAACTCAACTATAAGTTTAATGCTTAGTAAATAGTGCATAATGAAATGAAATCACTATAAATAACTCCTAACATATGCAGTTTCTACTTTCTGATTTCATTTCTGTTTTCGTTTTTGTTTTCAGTTTCCTTTTATTCATTCATTGTCTTTCTCTTTACATCCTAGATTGAGTAGGCACATTGTAGAATCCTCCGGCCCATACACTATGGGATCCACAAAGTTTTAACCAAACACGTCATCCTTCGGCCCAAGTCCAACCCAGGGATTCGCAAAGTACTGGGTGGTCCCACTCACGGGACAACCAAACTCGCTCTAAAAAGAGTAGGCACACCTCACGGTCCACCTCACGGGACGACCATACTCACTTAAAGAGGGAAAAAAGGAGGCACACCTCACGGTCCACCTCACGGGACAGCTATACCTAAACCCACTCTCACATGATCTTTACTTATGTTTCATATCATTTTGTTTCGTACAATACCATTCATTTCATAAAAAATCAAGAAAACATTTTTGTACGTTTTTCTCAAAATATGATGCATGACATACAACATACCATACACGTACAACATACATGCAACATACATACCTAATATTATGTGATGTAGGCCAAAAAGGCAAAATGCATACATACACTACTTACCTGGATTCCTGAGTCAATTAAACCACTTGATCACTAAGTCTAGAAAACTTTAAAACCTATAACATAGCATCCTATCACAAAATCATGCATAAACTAAAACCAATTTTCACTTAACCAATACACTACCAATAACATGAATTCACAATTTCTCATCTATAACCAACTCTAGTAACTAACAAGTTATCTAATTCCACATTGCCAAAACCGAGCAATCTACTAAATCACATAGCTCCAAATAGTCTTCCAAAAATTAAACGGAACCATAAGCATGCCTCCATCCAATAATTCAGCCTAACTCAAGAAATCCAATACAGCTAATTTAATTGATTCGATCCACAACAAAGCTTACAAAGTTCAATCCAACATTCACATACAAATTCCATCACCATTCCTATTCATGCCATCATAAGAGCATAATTGAACCTCACTCAATCCAAGTACTCCATTAAGGCATGTGCAACATCAAAGAATTTAATTTGAAACTAACTCAACATAAATTTTTGGAGTTTTCCATAAATTTTGTCCAACTTTGAAAATTCGCAACAAATTGAATATAGGTCCGAATTTGATGATTCGAAAGCCTACGTAAACCTTAAAGTGTCAAGTTTCTCATATTGCCATCCATTAAAAAAACTAAAAACAACATCACAGCCGAAATTATCCATCTCAGAAACTTCCCCGTTTTTAAATCAAATTTTTTAGATTTTTCACAAACCGAACGACAATCCACTTCTTTCCAATAAAACCATCCAATACGTTGTTATATCATGTATTAGCATCCAATTGAAGAGAAAAATTCAGCAACCAATCTCAAAATTTTCGTGCAACAAGTTAGGGTTTAATCCATTCTCCATAAAACTCATAGAATCCACTAAAACATATCCTCTTTTAACATAAAACTAACCTTTTGTATAAATTGTCTTGAGTTTTGTTCAAAGAAGAAGCTTTTGAGGGAGAGAGAGACGTCGACAATGGTAGAAGAGAAAAACGTGGAGAAAAAGCTTCAATTTGTTCTCCCTCTCTCTAAGTTTCTTTTTACGTACCTCCTTAAGTTCTAACCATTTGGTTAGATTAAAGCTAACAAAAAGAATTTCATTTAGTTTTCAGCTTCTCCCCCTTTCTCTTTATCCTTCTTCTCTTCCTTACATTTCTTCCACATAATTTCACATTTTGCAAAGGAGTTTGACTTTTCAAACTTCAAACTCTCTTCTCATCCTTTGACTTTTCAACAATCTCTTCCTTCATTTTCTTTTTTATCTGTTTCAACTAAAAATATTTCTAAATTTTGAGTTTACTTTTCGTAATAACATTTCATTATTTGCATAAAAATCTATTAACTAAAGGACAAGATGCGTTACGTAATTACTAAGCCAATAAATTTTTCAGGTGTTATACTTAAAGTAGCTAACAAGGAAGTCATCTGAGAAGAGTTGAAGTTTTCATCTTTAGAGAAGGCTTGTTTAACACAAATTGTGACAGTCCACTCTTTTGAGGCCATGAAGCTCAAAATAAGATAAAGCATGTAATTTTACATGTTCATAACTAGAGTTTGATCTACAATCAACACAATTTATTTTTGGAGCAAAAAACCAAAATCAAAGCAAAACCGGCCTAAAGTCAAATAGACAATATTTGACAATTAGCTAGAGATCGATTCTTGATAAATTGTATTACAGCCAAAATAAAGTTCAGTTGACATGAAAATTAGTAGATATATGCTCCTTGGAATTGATATCTAAATCATGTTCAACCAAAAGTGTAATTGACAAAAATGTTGGACCTTTAAAAGAGAGAGGATTGTGACAATCCACTTTTGTGCGGTCGTGGAGCCCAAAAGAGAGAGAGTTGTCTAATCCAACGTTGTTGGGGAGGAATTTAGGGAAGTTCAAGTATATAGAAATGGTATATTCATGTTCAACTGAAAGTGACTGATGAAGAGGTCTCCCAAGAGGACATTTAGTCTAAGAGCAAGAAAAGTTATCCAATGAGACACTAATGAGGAGAAATTTAGTGAAGATTGGGTGCTTACACCAGTATTGGTATATATTTGTTTGAGATTTCCTATTTAATAAATGAAAATTTTTCTTCATTGTTGTTTCTTTTAATTTTTTTATTTGCTTACCATTTTCGCTTGATATAGTTTTCTGTATAATTAGTCAGCTGGGCTTTTTATTCGAAACAGCTTTCCTACTAAACAAGAAAGGGCAGGAAGCTTATTTTTCAAACCGTAAATGTAGAACTTGCTTTATTTATATTCAGTCTCACACGCAAGCTTGCATTTAGTATAGATTCTAATTGTAAATGGAACAAAGGGGACGAAACAATTTAGGTCAGTTTCAGTCGTAAAGTTTTTACATTGTTATGGTTTACATGATTACATAATTAGCATGTCCAATTTTGTAACTGTCCAACTTGCACAAGCCATTACTGACCAAACATAAAGATTAAAATTCAAGCATTTTATGAAGAGAATATCTAGATAGAGCTTCATGCTGTAGGATAGGAGGCTTCCATTGCTATGCCACAAAGCCCCTCATTTACATCTACATCTCTTTGCATCCTTATGTATCCTTCTTCCCCCCATGTCACTCCCAAGAGTTCTTCACCAGCCAATATTTAGTGCCATTGGAAGTGACTGCATACCCGACAGCAGTAACACCGTGATCAAGGTCTGTCCTACAACTTCCTGTGAATACCCCACCAGCATATAACTGAAAGTCGTATCCGCTAGCATCAATGGCGACAGAAACCGGTTGCTGTGCCACCGCTTTTCGTAGCGACTCTTCACTGTTTGCATGAACATCTTCGTATCCATTTATGGTTGCTGCATCCCTAGATTCCTTTTTGGAGTTACAGGTTTGATCTTCGCCCACATATGGATAACTGACTATGGTATTGAACCCTTTATTGTTTATGATGAACTTGAAAGCTTCATCCATTAAACCGCCATTACAGCCTCGGTCGACACCTTTGACGTCGCAATCGATTAACATTTCATAAGTTATTGAATATAAATAAGTGTTTGTTAAATTATAAAATTTAGTTGATTTGAACACATCAAGTTACATAAAAGCATAAAAATTAAAAAATTTCAAACGAATGAAAGTTCATTAAATAAAACAAATGTATATTATCAGTTCAAACATTAATCAAAATTAAAAATAAAATAAAAAAGTAGAGAGTGAAGAGGGAAAATGCTAGAGAGAAGAAAGAGAAAAAAAAAGTAATAAGACGCATATACAGTAGTTATAAAAATTAATTTATATAATTATCTAAAAAATTAAATGAAGATGAAAATTTTTACAAAAGTATAATTTAAATAATTAATTTTTGTTGAGGTTGGATTGACCGATAAAAATAATAAGGGCTACGACGGTTTTAGATTTTGGGCTAAATGGGTACTTATTAAATTAGTTGTGAGATTAATTTAAATCTCATTCACTAATCTAAAGGTTAGTGGGGGATGCATGGGAAACCAAGATCTGTGGGTAGAATAATTTTATTTTTACGCAATGAAGTTTGGACCAAGAAAATTCAGCGATCAAGAACACGGATATGTTGTTGCAAGTCAAATCTCCTCTCTTGAATGTTCAAACTATCCAAAAATTTGAATTTTGAATGCGAAAGATCCTTGTGGATGAAGGATCTTGCGGACTGCGGTCTAATAGCATTAAAGAGTAGGGATAAAATCAATGTTTAGACCAACAAATATGAGGTAAGAAGAGCCCTTCATTGTTCTTCAAGATATTAGGAACTTTTAGGGTCTAATTGAGAAAAAAATATTTTAATTGGTGAAATTCAGAAAACTTGAAAGAGAGTCTGTCAATCAGTGTTAGATCGAAGTTCTTAATGTGTAAATGGAGGAAATCGTCAAAGATTTTGTGTAGATAATCGATTTTCTTCTCGTATTATGAAATTTTGGAATTTTGGATAAAAACTCATGTATAATTTATAAATAATTGAAGTTGTGAGTTAGATCCTACATTTATGGCAAACAAATCAAGTTAGACTATGTTCTAGTTTGAATTTGAGTCGTTTGGAAGATGAAGGTTTGGAGAAAAGTTGGATTGTTCAAGATTCTCAGATAGTTTCTTGACACAGCAATACTCGTGGGAATTTTTGCGACGCGTTACGAAACATCAAGATAGAGATTGACTGTCTAGTTTTATTTCTCTACCATTCTCTTTGCTTTCGTTGTATATTCCAAAAAATCATTTTTAATGATATTTTAATTTTTTTATTCAATCAAGTACGAACAAGTTATCTTTTGTAGGATTTTAAATTGCACTCTACATGTAATCTAATGTATTTCTTTTTTTTTTTTTTTTTACATTTTTATTGATTCCTATTGAAATTTTTTATTTTGTATGAGATTTATTATTAATTTGATTAAATAGCCATCAATTACTTTAATTTTATTACATGTAAAGAATCTAGAAATATGACTTGTTTGTTAGTAGAAATTGAATAAGATACGACCATCGAGTAAAAACCGTCACTTTATGTTTGATAGGAATGACCTGCATAGTTTATATAATTTTGCAGAGAACTTGAACTTAACAAAACATTTTTACTTTTATTCACATAGAAATATAATGACATGAATTATAACAGTATTTTAATCGATTATAGAAAGAGATTCTTTGATAATTAGGATTTTTCGGTTAACAAAGTTATACGAATTAATTAATTAAAAAAGGTAGATAATAAAGTAAGGTGAAACATAGAGGTATTATTGTAATCTTAGGTTTTATTTCATTTCAAAGTAATCAACATTTATTTTTCTACTTTTACTTTGTTAGTTATTTTAATCTCATAAATCATATTTTCGTTATTTAAATAAAATCAAAGTGAAATTATTTTGGTAGTTAGAAATTTATTTGTAATTGGTTTGACACTTAATTTAACCTTATAGTACTTGAAGTGACACATACATTTTCGTTGTTAAAATTTAAAAAGAAAATCATTTATTTTGTTTCTCACAGTAAATAGTTCAATCTTATACAATCAATCCCGAAGAAAGGTGATGTGTTAGTGTTTAAGAATGAAAAAATTGAGCTCATCCTCAAAGCACTGTAAAGTTATGGTCTATTGATATCGAATATAGGTAGCTCAAGAAAACCACAAGAAAAGACTATTTTTCATGTCATTCATTGGCTTAATGCTTGATAGATTCGATAGGCGCCAATTATATTTCCTTCTAGATGGTTATTTAGTGGTAAAACTAAATTACAATAAATCTTGAAGATGAATAAAAGTGCACATTCACATTTCTTTATGACAACTTTGATTTAAGAAAATGCTATTGACCTCTGCACTGTCCCAACAACATCTCAATGTGTGTGATGAAAAGATTCTAAGACATGGTAAAGTACACAATTGAGATCTTTATGGATGTCTCGGAAAATTTATGAGTGGTGCCGCAAAGATACAAGGAAATAAATTTTGTTTTGAATGGGAAAATGGTCATATCATGGTAAAGGAGAATTGTGCTCGGACATTGAATTTCACAAAGGTACATTAAATTTGATGATGCCAAATTGAAGACCATTGAAAAACTCCAACCTCCAACTTCTATAAAAGGTGTTAGAAACTTTCTATGACATGCTAGATTTTACAAATGATTCATAAAGGACTTCTCCAAAATTGCTAAGCCATTATACAATTTTCTTAAAAAGGACATAAAATTTGATTTGAACAGTGCCTATTTGGAAGCTTTTCAAGTGTTGAAGAAGAAATTGGATACTCTCAGAGCAACACCTGATTGGATCCTTCCATTTAAGATGATGTGTGAGCCAAGCGGTTATGCAATAAGAGCAATGCTAAGACAGTTTAAAGACAAGATATTTTACATCATCTATTGTGTGAGTAAGACTTTAGTGGGGCACCTTAAAACTACACCACAATTGAAAAAGAATTGCTTGTATTGTTTATCAATTAAATAAGCTCAGGCTATAAAAATTGCTATTTTTATGATATTATTAATTTCAGAAATAAATTTGTCAGCATTGTTAATGGTCAACTGTGACGACCCCGACCCGACGGGACCGCCACGGGACGGGAACAGAACTTTAACTTCGACTTAAACAGGACTCTGACATTTTGGACGTAAAATTTTTTTGACCTTTTAAAACTCTTGAACATTTAAATTGGTAAGACATAAAATTGAAGGCATAAAATGGAAGACATAAAATAGAAGACGTAAAATGGAGAACATAAGAAAAAAAAACTGGAAGACTTAAGCTGGACAACAGGTTTGGACGACGGATTTGGACGACACAGTTTGGACGACAGATTTGGACGACACGTTTGGACAACACGTTTGGACGACAGAGACCTCAGTGATGAAATCGGTCGAAGTGACCTTGGTGATGAAATTGGTCGAAGTGACCTCGGTGACGAAATCGGTCGAAGTGACCTCGGTGACGAAATCGATAGAAGTGACCTCGGTGACGAAATCGGTCGAAGTGACCTCGTTGATGAAATCGGTCACGAAGCTTAACTTCTTCTAAAATCGGAAGACATGCATTCGGAAGATATTGCAACTTACTATAATCGGACGACATGGCCTCTGCCATAACACTTCACATATGGATTTCTGCTAAAAGCAGATGACTTAACATCGAGAGACATAAAATCAGAAGAGGTAAGATTGGAAGACTTAAAAACTAGAAAAAACATAATCACTTAATCCGCGATCGATCGGTTACCACAGGCGATCGATCGGCTACCCCAGGCGATCGATCGGCTACCTCTCTGTTTGACGATTTACTTCTTTTGACACAAAAAGCTTCAACCCCCAAAGACCCGATTCAAAACATAGCCTTAGACACAGTAGAAAACATGGCAAAAATTCAAGAAAAATCAAACTGCATGGATTAATTTAAACCTTGAAACAATCCATGCACAACCTAAAAGAAAATCTCAAACGATTCCAGTATATTTCAAAATACAACTGTCAGAACAGAGGTTTTAAAACATCAACACAAAACCTATACATCACCTAAATTTCAAAAAAAAAACTGTACAAACTTGACATACATTTCAAAACATCACCCCACAGGTCAAAATGCATCTGACTGCCGCAACCAACCCCACGAGCTCGTACAACCAACTGCACCTACTCGTCGGCCTGAGGCACAAAGTCGTCATTTGGAGGATCCATACCTACAACAGGGAGTTCAACTATTAGCCTAAAGCTCAGTAAGAACATACAATGCAGTGATGCATATGCTATGCATGAACTTTTAAAATACATGAACATTACTTTACATTACATTCAAGTGGACAGGGATATAAGTAGGGCTTATAGGGGAACTGGCGCAATAGGAGTGCACTATCAGGCACATAACAGGGATACATAACAGGGTGTCAGTCTGTAACACCTGGTTTTCAATATAAATCAAAATAAGTTATTAAACGGAGGTATATAATCTTAAGGTTTAAAAATTGAGTGAAATGTTGATTAGGTTATTAAGTGACTAGGCAGGGGCAAGATGGTAATTGCGAATTTATATTGTGGATAACGTATTTAAGGGAAGTGTTAATGAGGTAGCCGCCACTGTTTCATTTCATTTCCTCTTCCACTCTCAGCTCCTCAGCTTAGCAGAGCGCGATAGGAGACCCTCTTCGATCCCTCCAGCGATTTCCTCAGAACTAGGTGAGTTTTGCTTCTATTTCTTGCTACATTGTAACTGTCGAGGGTTGATAAATGAAGTTTTGAGAATGCGGTATGTGAGTGCTAGTTTCGGTTTATGAGTTGAATCGGGAATGCACTACGATTAGGGCTTCCAAACTAATTTCCTTAACTTTCTCGGTAGCTAGAAAGAAGTTTGACGAAAGTTTAAATTAATGTTCGATTTATGGAACTAGGTTTGAGCAAACTCCCGAGGGAGAGGTTTCAGCAAGCTTCCCAGGAGACCAGGTAAGTGAAGTTTGCTTGTGCCTTCGGGCCTACATCACAAAACGTTAGGGTTATGATTACTTGTGTGAATCTGTATTCTATGCATCATGTTTTAAAACATACGAAAATGAATTTGAATGCATGATTGGCATGGTAAGGATTGAACATATTGAAACAGTCATGAGAATCAGTTTCACTGTTAAGGGAATTAATCCACCCCTTAATGAGACAGGGATGTATGTACTTTGGGAAAGTTGATCCAACTCTCAATTTCACAGGGGGATCTGAACAGGAGAATCAGTTTCACTGTTAAGGGAATTAATCCACCCCTTAATGAGACAGGGATGTATGTACTTTGGGAGAGTTGATCCAACTCACAATTTCACAGGGGGATCTGAACAGAAACGAAGCATGAGGCAACTGAGTTGAGAAAGTAGAAATTGCATATTAGGAATTTATATTTCGTTGTTTCATTTCTTGTTGTCTTTACTTACTTAGCATTAGGCTAATAGATGAGTTTTGTGATGTAGGTGTTGAGGACACTGCAGGTGAGTTTCCTGAGTGCACAGAAGATTGATGTGGTTGGAGGAGTACATCCACGTCTCGGCTTGGTAAACTGATGAGGCGGGTTAACTGGTGTCAGCAGTTGTTGAGGTTTAGTAGATAACGATTGGTCTGAGTATGTTGAGTTTTCATGACAGTAGAAATTTTAGCATTTTGAATACGTTTTGAGATCTTACTGATACTAGTAATCTTTTGAGTTTTAAACGTTGATTTTTACTGGATTTGACTAATGCTATGGTTGAGTTGTTTCTGAATGGTTTTCGAGAAGCAAGCAATTCCTTTCTGTAGATAGTGTTGTGTTTTATGTCATCCGGTGATGTCGAGTGTTTTGGCTCGTTAGGATGATATAGGTGTTAGTTTTGTCGTTTAGTGACCGGATGACAAATCTTATGTTTTGTCGTTTAGTGACCGGAAGACCATTTAGTGACCGGAAGACAAATCTTATGTTTTGTCGTTTAGTGACCGGAAGACAAATCTTATGTTTTGTCGTTTAGTGACCGGAAGACAAATCTTATGTTTTGTCGTTTAGTGACCGGATGACAAATCTTATGTTTTGTCGTTTAGTGACCGGAAGACAAATCTTATGTTTTGTCGTTTAGTGACCGGAAGACAAATCTTATGTTTTGTCGTTTAGTGACCGGAAGACAAATCTTATGTTTTGTCGTTTAGTGACCGGAAGACAAATCTTATGTTTTGTCGTTTAGTGACCGGAAGACAAATCTTATGTTTTGTCGTTTAGTGACCGGATGACAAATCTTATGTTTTGTCGTTTAGTGACCGGATGACAAATCTTATGTTTTGTCGTTTAGTGACCGGAAGACAAATCTTATGTTTTGTCGTTTAGTGACCGGATGACAAATCTTATGTTTTGTCGTTTAGTGACCGGATGACAAATCTTATGTTTTGTCGTTCAGTGACCGGAAGACAAATTTTACGTTTTGTCGTTTAGTGACCGGATGACAAATTTTACGTTTTGTCGTTTAGTGACCGGAAGACAAATCTTACGTTTTATCGTTTAGTGACCGGAAGACAAATCTTATATTTTGTCGTTTAGTGACCGGATGACAAATCTTACGTTTTGTCGTTTAGTGACCGGATGACAAATCTTATGTTTTGTCGTTTAGTGACCGGTGGGGGTCTTCAAATAACTTTCCCCTTTTTGTTGACTTTGTTCAGCGGACGATGAATTTGACTTTTGCAACCTTTAAAGTGTTTTCACGAGTTAAACCTTTGCTTCTTAACCGATTGTTTCTTAACGTTTTCCCACGCTTATTTCGACATGGTTTTGTTTAATTTTATTTTTGTTTAAACGATTTCCGCTGCAAGTTTTCATGTTTTATCAAATGTCCAAATTTTGAATTTTGAACGAAGTTTTAATTTGGTCCAAGTTTTCATAGAAAGTTTCGGACTTATGAGTAACAAACCGGGTTCAGTAAACTCGGGGTGTTACACAGTCCCCATCTCGCACTTACCGTACATGACATTCACATTTTATATTTCTTAGCTTCAAATCTCGTGCACAAAATATTTACATGACTTTTAAGAAAATGTGTATGCATGAACATATACGGTGCTTAAACGTAACATAAACATGCAACGGGATATTGGAACTAAACATAAAACAACCCACGTTTAACCTAGAACATAACTTACGACCTAACTACCCAACAACAAGAACCTAGTACCACCGTGAAGTAGGGCCTTAAGGGCCAACTTATACGCATGAACTTACCTGATGTCCGTAAAGTTGAAAATCTTGCACGTAAGTCCTCGGCAATTCTCGAAGCTATATCATGCACGATCGAACGTAAACCACGTTGAAAAAAATGCTAACTAACAAACTTAGTAGAACTCTCTCTAAGCTTAGATAACATTCTAGCGTGTTTTTGTACAAAAATGATAAGTTTTCTCCTAAACCTTAACCCTAAAACTTCAACAAAACTCACGTATAACTAGTCAAAACTCATTAACTAGCATAGAGGATTACATTAGAAAGAGAAAGCAGGAGAAATCGAGAAGGAAGGAAGGACTTCGTTGATCATTGGCGTGGAGAGGAAGTTGTCTGGTTTGCGTGAAAGAGAGAAACAGAGATGAGAGAAAATGAGAAGTGTTTCACGTAGGAGGGAAGGGAAGAGAGGAAGAACATGGCTTCTTCAATAACTTGAACATGTGTCAAGCCCTCATTGGCTCCCTCCCAACCACCTTAATTGCTTTCCCATTTTGCCCTTCCATTGATTTATAACTAAATCGCTATTTAGTTCGCCGATTTGGTTTCTCCGAAACTCTCTCTTTCCACAAAACACACCGAAAAATTCATAAAAACATACATTGTATTAATATCAAATTAATCCTGTTTAATAATTCGGTGAATAATTACATGGCCAAAAATGCCTGGTGTTACATCTCACCCACCTTAACAGAATTTTGTCCCCAAAATTTGCTTAAGCAAATAGCTCCGGATATTGGGCCCTAACGTTCTGTTGTCTTTCCCAAGTGGCTTCCTCCACATTATGATTGCGCTATAAAACTTTCACCAATGGGACCACCCTGTTGCGCAACACCTTGATTGAAGAATCTAGAATCTTTATGGGCCTTTCTTCATACGTCAACGTCGGCATGATATCTATGTCCACCGGTTCCACGATCTGAGTAGGATCTCGTATGCATTTTCTCAGCATAGAAACATGAAAAACGTTGTGAACACCATCCATGGACGCTGGCAGCTATAGTCTGTAAGCTGTGCTTCCTACTCTCTTCAAGATGGGAAATGGCCCAACGAACCTTGGGCTGAGCTTTCCTTTCTTACCAAACCTCATCACGCTCTTGAAAGGTGACACCTTCAGAAATACTTCATCGCCTTCAGCGAATTCCAAGTCTCTCCTCCTCTGATCCGCATAACTCTTCTGTCGACTCTGAGCAGCATTAATTCGTTGTCTGATAACAGCCACCACCTCAGACATCTGCTGTAATAGCTCGGGGCCGACAAGTCTGGATTCTCCAACTTCATCCCAACACAATGGAGATCTGCACGTTCTGCCATAACGAGCCTCATACGGGGCCATACCGATCGTAGCCTGGTAGCTATTGTTATAACAGAACTCCACTAACGGCAGATATTTACTCCAAGGAGCATGAGATTCCAACACGCACGACCTTAACATATCTTCAGTATTTGAATCGTCCTCTCGGATTATCCGTCTGTCTGTTGGTGAAATGCCGTGCTGAAATTTAACTTAGTACCCAAGGAGCTTTGCAAACTTTTCCAAAACCTAGAAGTAAATCTAGGATCCCGGTCCAAAACAATCGACACCGGAATACCATGTAGCTTGATAATCTCGTTAACGCATAACTCTGCATACTGATCCATACAGAATGTGGTCTTCACAGGTACAAAATGGGCCGACTTCGTTAATCTATCCACAATAACCCATATGCTATTATGGCCTCTAGTCGTCCTCGGTAGGCCAACAATAAAGTCCATAGTGATGTTCTCCCACTTCCACTCAGGGATCGGGAGAGGCTGAAGTGTTCCACCCGGTCGTTGATGTTCAGCCTTCACTTGTTGACATACCATACAAGATTCCACGTATTTGGCAACCTCGTTCTTCATATTTGGCCACCAGAAGTGCAGCTTCAAGTCTTGATACATCTTCGTTCTTCCTAGATGTACTGAGAAAGAAGACGAGTGGGCTTCCGATAAAATGTCCTTTCGTAGCTCTTCATCACTCGAAAAATACCACCGGTCCCTAAACTTCAAAATACCATCTCCTGAATGACTGAACTCGGAAGAGGCCATAGGCAACTTGCCCACTATATCGGTCATTTCCTTTGAATTGATCTTCTGGGCTTCCTTAATTCGGTCGAGAATGGTTGGCCGTATTGATAGGTCTGCCAGTACGGCTGATAGTTCAGAACTACCTCCAAGTCGAACCTCTGAATTTCTGTCTTCAAAGGCACTGATACGGCCGACATAGTTGTTTGAATAGTAGCTGGCATCCTGCTCAACGCATCGGCTACCACATTAGCTTTCTCGGTGTGGTATTTAATCTCGATGTTATAATCTTTCACAAACTCGAGTCTTCGATGTTGCCTCATGTTTAACTCCTTTTGAGTAAATATATACTTCAAGATTTTGTGATTAGAAAACACTTCATATGATTGTCCATATAAGTGGTGTCTCCATACTTTCAGTGCAAAAACAACTGTCGCTAACTCAAGGTCGTGAGTAGGGTAGTTTTGCTCATGGTTCTTCAATTGTCTGGACGCGTACGCCACCACGTTTCCTTCCTGCATTAATACGCATCCTAAACCAACCTTTGACGCATCGTACTACACACTGAATTTGCCGTCTTTGACCGGCAATACTAACAGAGGAGCAATGGTTAATTTCTGTTTGAGCGTCTGAAAACTCTCTTCACACACTTCGGACCACTTGAACTTGACATCTTTCCTCATTAAGCTGGTCATAGGCTTTGCTATCACAGAAAATCCCTTCATAAACTTTCTGTAATAACCAGCCAGCCCGATAAAACTTCGTACCTCACTGGCATTCCTCGGCCTCGGCCATTCCCTCACAGCCCGAATCTTGGCCGGATCCACAGACACTCTTTCTGCAGACACCACGTGGCCTAGAAAGTTAATTCTGCTCAACTAGAATTCACACTTTGACAGTTTGGCGTACAATTGGTGTTGTTTCAGAGTTGATAGCACAATCGCCAAGTGCTCTACCTCATTCCGAGAATAAACCAGGATGTCGTCGATGAAGACGATCACAAACTTGTCTAAAAAATCCTTGAATACCCTGTTCATTAGGTCCATAAATGCCGCCGGGGCATTAGTCAACCCAAACGACATCACCAAGAACTCATAGTGTCCCTATCGGGTCCTGAATGAAGTCTTTGGAATATCGTCAGCTCTGACCTTCAACTGGTAATAACCGGAGCGTAAATCAATATTTTAGAATACCCGAGCCCCTTGCACCTGGTCAAATAGATCGTCGATCCTCGGTAGCAGGGACTTATTCTTGATGGTCAACTTGTTCAGCTCCCGGTAGTCAATACACATGCATAGGGACCCATCCTTCTTCTTAACGAACAAGACGGGAGCGCCCCAGGGAGTGAAACTAGGGCGTACAAAGCCCTTGTCCACAAGTTCCCTTAGCTGAGTCTTCAACTCCTTCAGCTCTATTGGTGCCATACTGTACGAATTCTTCGATACCGGTTCAGCACCAGGACATACTTCAATTTCGAACTCAATCTCGCGATCCGATGGCAATCCTGGAAGGTCGTCTAAGAAGACCTCTGGGAAGTTTCGAACAATCGGGATGTTTTGGAGTTCCACCAAACCTTGCCTTTGAGCATCTACCACATAGGCTAGAAATCCGGCAACTCCCAACTTCATCAGCTTTTGAGCTTCTAAGGAGGATCCAGTAAGCATAGAGTGTTCTTTTGGTATGGCCTGATAGGAGAACTCTTTCTCATTCAGGCGCTTAAAGGACACAAGCTTGGACCTACAGTCAATAGTGGCGTGAGTCTAAACAGCTAGTCCATCCCCAGAATTACATCGTATCTTTTCATGCCGATGATGATAAGATTTGTATACAATTTATGGTCCCCTACTGACACTACATCACCCTGCACTGCCTGCTCGGAGTGCATAAACTCTCCAGATGGTAGCATGACACTATGAGGTTGATCTGTCGGCACAAGAAAAAATATATCCCTAACCACGAAGTCCCTAGCCACAAACGAGTGTGTAGCTCTCGTGTCCAACAATGTATAGGCAGGTGTATTATGTATCAGGATTGTACTTGTGATTGCTGTGTGCTGGGCATCGTCATCATTCTCTGTTATAGAAAATACTCTTGGCATAGCACGATTCGGCCTCGTGTCAGGCATTGGGCAATCCCGGAGTTGATGGCACTCTTTGTCGCATCGGAAACAGGGGCCAGTAAAGAGCCTGCATTCGCCTATGTGACTTCTCTGGCAATGCGGGCACACAGGAAGTTGAGGAGCTCCCATTGGTCTCTTTCCATTATCTTGATAAACAGTAGTCTTATTGGGCCTCTTAATACCCTGTTCTGTTGCTGTTGTGGTTGCCAACCTTGACCCCGTTGTTGTTGTTGTTGTTGTTGTTGTTGTTGTTGTTGAGGGACATCACGAAGGAATTTCTTTGATGAATCTATCTGTGTAACGCCCCCGAACCCACCCTGGCTCGGAGCGCTACTTTGCTCACTAATCCCACGTTAAAGCTTAATTTAAAATAACATTGACATAGCTGTCTAGACTTCCTAATTTCCATTAATCCTAACCTTGAAGCACCACGGCGTACTTCCCGAAAATTTCGGCAAAGTAATGCCTGAAAATAGCGTCTCCAAAATGCTAAGTATCTGCACACAGCCCAATCTCAACCAATCCACAACCAATCCAGAATATTCCTAACCATCTAACAAGCATACGAAGTCACCAAATAGCAGTAAAGAGGAATCTAGAATACTAACATCCCTAAGTGAAGAAAGTCCACAGCATAGGGCGACACATCACCCTTAACTACAACTATATACAACAAGTACAATTTACAATAACCACCAAAATATTAAACCCCACATCTCCGAAGACCATGGTCGATTCGCCCCGACAACTGCCTGCACCGGCATGCCCCGTACTTCTCCGACGGCTCCCAAGTCATGGCTCACTCGCTCAGCTCACCTGTAACCGCGTCGTTACCTACACCACAGAACACACACACACACGTAAGCTTACGCTTAGCAAGTAGGGAGTAACAAATAATAACAAGAAGAATGCACACACTACCCTACTCTAACACAACAACACAACACCCTTCGACACGACAACTCAACACAACATTACCCAACACGACAACATAACACCACACTCCAAGGCAACTCAACAAACCGACTCAACACAACACAACAACACGACCACACAATGCTAGTTGCTCGCACCCGAAAGGATACCTTAGTTGCCCGCACCGAAGTGCCTTACACTTTAACCAACTATCACACAACGTCTTACGTATAAACAGTTAGGTGCCTCTTGCAGAACCTCCCGAAGCTTGCCATATTTCAGACACTACTTCGCGATGAGGAACCACTACACAGCTTTTGTGGAAACCTCCCGAAGCTTGCCATATTTCAGACACTACTTCGCGACGAGGAGCCACTACACAGCTTTTGTGAAACCTCCCGAAGCTTGCCATATTTCAGACACTACTTCGCGACGAGGAGCCACTACACAGCTTTTGTGGAAACCTCCGAAGCTTGCCATATTTCAGACATACTTCGCGACGAGGAGCCACTACACAGCTTTTGTGGAAACCTCCGAAGCTTGCCATATTCAGACACTACTTCGCGACGAGGAGCCACTACACAGCTTTTGTGGAAACCTCCCGAAGCTTGCCATATTTCAGACACTACTCGCGACGAGGAGCCACTACACAGCTTTTGTGGAAACCTCCGAAGCTTGCCATATTCAGACACTACTCGCGACGAGGAGCCACTACACAGCTTTTGTGGAAACCTCCCGAAGCTTGCCATATTCAGACACTACTTCGCGACGAGGAGCCACTACACAGCTTTTGTGGAAACCTCCGAAGCTTGCCATATTCAGACACTACTCGCGACGAGGAGCCACTACACAGCTTTTGTGGAAACCTCCGAAGCTTGCCATATTCAGACACTACTCGCGACGAGGAGCCACTACACAGCTTTTGTGGAAACTCCCGAAGCTTGCCATATTCAGACACTACTCGCGACGAGGAGCCAATACACAGCTTTTGTGGAAACCTCCGAAGCTTGCCATATTCAGACACTACTTCGCGACGAGGAGCCACTACACAGCTTTTGTGGAAACCTCCCGAAGCTGCCATATTTCAGACACTACTCGCGACGAGGAGCCACTACACAGCTTTTGTGAAACCTCCCGAAGCTTGCCATATTCAGACACTACTCGCGACGAGGAGCCACTACACAGCTTTTGTGGAAACTCCCGAAGCTTGCCATATTCAGACACTACTCGCGACGAGGAGCCACTACACAGCTTTTGTGGAAACCTCCGAAGCTTGCCATATTCAGACACTACTCGCGACGAGGAGCCAATACACAGCTTTTGTGAAACCTCCCGAAGCTTGCCATATTCAGACACTACTCGCGACGAGGAGCCACTACACAGCTTTTGTGGAAACCTCCGAAGCTTGCCATATTCAGACACTACTTCGCGACGAGGAGCCAATACACAGCTTTTGTGGAAACTCCCGAAGCTTGCCATATTCAGACACTACTCGCGACGAGGAGCCACTACACAGCTTTTGTGGAAACCTCCCGAAGCTGCCATATTTCAGACACTACTTCGCGACGAGGAGCCACTACACAGCTTTTGTGGAAACCTCCGAAGCTTGCCATATTCAGACACTACTCGCGACGAGGAGCCACTACACAGCTTTTGTGGAAACCTCCGAAGCTTGCCATATTCAGACACTACTTCGCGACGAGGAACCACTACACAGCTTTTGTGGAAACTCCCGAAGCTTGCATATTTCAGACACTACTCGCGACGAGGAGCCACTACACAGCTTTTGTGGAAACCTCCCGAAGCTTGCCATATTTCAGACACTACTTCGCGACGAGGAACCACTACACAGCTTTTGTGGAAACTCCCGAAGCTTGCCATATTTCAGACACTACTTCGCGACGAGGAGCCACTACACAGCTTTTGTGAAACCTCCCGAAGCTTGCCATATTCAGACACTACTTCGCGACGAGGAGCCACTACACAGCTTTTGTGGAAACCTCCCGAAGCTGCCATATTTCAGACACTACTTCGCGACGAGGAGCCACTACACAGCTTTTGTGGAAACCTCCCGAAGCTTGCCATATTTCAGACACTACTTCGCGACGAGGAGCCACTACACAGCTTTTGTGGAAACCTCCCGAAGCTTGCCATATTTCAGACACTACTTCGCGACGAGGAGCCAATACACAGCTTTTGTGGAAACCTCCCGAAGCTTGCATATTTCAGACACTACTTCGCGACGAGGAGCCACTACACAGCTTTTGTGGAAACCTCCCGAAGCTTGCCATATTTCAGACACTACTTTGCGACGAGGAGCCACTACACAGCTTTTGTGGAAACCTCCCGAAGCTTGCCATATTTCAGACACTACTTCGTGACGAGGAGCCACTACACAGCTTTTGTGGAAACCTCCCGAAGCTTGCCATATTTCAGACACTACTTCGCGACGAGGAGCCACTACACAGCTTTTGTGGAAACCTCCCGAAGCTTGCCATATTTCAGACACTACTTCGCGACGAGGAGCCACTACACAGCTTTTGTGGAAACCTCCCGAAGCTTGCCATATTTCAGACACTACTTCGCGACGAGGAGCCACTACACAGCTTTTGTGGAAACCTCCCGAAGCTTGCCATATTTCAGACACTACTTCGCGACGAGGAGCCACTACACAGCTTTTGTGGAAACCTCCCGAAGCTTGCCATATTTCAGACACTACTTCGCGACGAGGAACCACCGCCAACAGACCACTTTCAAAACCATGCATATGCCACTAATGCTTAATTAACACAAAACATTCAAAACATGCTTAACCACAACCAAACGTCAAACAACAAATAACAAACAACAAACAATGCTTAGCCAACGAAGAAGACAACCAGCCAACAAATGACAAACAACCAACAATGCTTAACGAACGGAGAAGACAACCAAACAACAATTATCATAACATAAATCCTACCGTTCCGTGGTGTAGGCCCGAAGGCAAAACACAAACGTCCTCTACTTACCTGAACTCTTGCACCGCACTTACTCGCTTTGGCTATGTAAATTTCCCCACTAGGTAACCTATCACATTCACAAAATTCACTTAAGCATCAAAATTCACTTCTAAAATATTTAAACTAACTCTAACTACAAATATTCAAACCTCATTAAAATCAAGCCTACATTCTTCAATTATTCTCAAACTACTATTTCTAGCCTAATCCAACTAAAACTTAACTAAACGGGCCACTAATTTGGGTTCGGTAAAAACCGACCCAAAACTTCAAACGCGCGTAACTTTTGCGTCGGTTATCGGAATCGAACGATTCCAGCGGCCACGTACTCCTCTAATACCCTATTTTAACCTACCAAAAGGAATTTTAAAACAAACGCTAACTACGTCAAAACTCAGAAAACCCGAATCTGCCCTTTACCCGGAATTTTCCCTATTTTGATTTTTCATCAATTCTCCTCCGATTCCTCACCAATCAATCACCCACATACCTAATTCACATAATCTAACACAAATTAGGGCTTCCAAATCCAGAAACCCAAAATGCCCAATTCGGGCTTGTTGGATTTTCGCCAAATCCGAGCTCACAATTGCTCGGCACCCTCGCCGGCGTTAAGCTCGGCCAATTGACGCCAAGAACGGCCAAAAACGGCCGGTGATCAGAGCTCATTCGAGCTTATCACCCACGGCCAGAAACAGAACAAAAACAGGGGCGAAATTAGCTTACCCGACGGATTTGTGCGTGGAGACGGCCCGGAGTTTGCTCGTCACCGTTGTCTGGCCGGAGAGCGTCGGAAACCACGGCGGTGAACGGTCGTCAATCGTCGCTCGCGTCTTCCTCCCTTCTCCGTTCTCCTCTCGGCGCTCGGGTTTGAGCTCGAACAGAATAGCTTCGGCTATTCTGTTTGTTGTTTTTGTTTTTTTTTTTATAATAATAATAATAATACATTAAAAACTAACATAATAACAATAATACCATTTTGCTCTTCAAAATTCCATTCTTAAATTATAATTTGCGTAAATTGACTCTCAAACTATACACGGCTTAAGTTCTCCAATTTGAATATCTGAACACAAATTAATTAACCACTTAATTTAACCAAATTTATTCACTTTATTTTTCTCTCAAATTCCTCTTCCAAAATTTCACTCTAATTTTACTACTTAACATAACCTATCTAAGGTTACGCGCGTTGTAAGAATTTTCCGGGTGTTACAATCTGTCTCTGGAACTTCATTTCTAAGATTTCCAACTGATATGCCTTGGCCACCACTTTCGTATATGGTGCCTCATCAAATCCCCCAGTTGTGATCCCCCGTAAGAGGTCCATCTTCAGACCCTCAATCAATTGGTGTACCTTGTTTTCGTCGGTGTCCACTAGATGAGGTGCATAGCGGGATAACGACTCGAACTTCTGAACATACTCGGCCACTGATCCAAATTGCTGCAGTCGAGAGAATTCGATCATCTTTTCTTTCCTCACACTACGGTCGAAGTACTTCTCGTAGAAGATCTTCTTGAATCCGTCCCAGCTTAATGCCACTGTAGTTGACTGCACCGTGTCCCACCAAAATCCAGCATTCTTGGTGAGATGGAACGTGGCACATATAACCTTCTTGCTCTCCTCCACTTCGGCAGTAGTTAAATATTCGTTCGATTTGCCGAATCCATTCCTCAGCGTGAGCTGGGTCCGTTGATAATCCATCAAACATCGGCGGTTGGAGTCGTCGGAATCTGTCTCCACTGGTGTCACGTGGAGCATTCGCATGGTTGTTGTTCCCATTATCTGCCATCACGCATTCCATCATGCGTGACTGATCGTCTACTAGCTCAGTTAGACGATAGAGGGCGTTGCCCCTGTCGTTTGCATCACCTTGATTCCCTCTAACCATTTCCAGAAAATGCTATACATAATAACGAACTCAACTTAATAAACTTAAACTTATACGGAAACTTAAACACTTACAGTTGATGGAGCGATCTCACGTGGTGGGTTGCGCAGTCAGATAATCTACAGAATCGATTTTAAAACCCCGGGGCTCTGATACCATAACTGTGACGACCCCAACCCACCGGAACCGCCACGGGACGGGAACGGGACTTTAACTTCGACTTAAACAGGACTCTGACATTTTGGACTAAAATTTTTTTCGACCTTTTAAAACTCTTGAACATTTAAATTGGTAAGACATAAAATTGAAGGCATAAAATGGAAGACATAAAATAGAAGACGTAAAATGGAGAACATAAGAAAAAAAAACTGGAAGACTTAAGCTGGACGACAGGTTTGGACGACAGAGACCTCGGTGACGAAATCGGTCGAAGAGACCTCGGTGACAAAGTCGGTCGAAGTGACCTCAGTGACGAAATCGGTCGAAGTGACCTCGGTGACGAAATCGGTCAAAGTGACCTCGGTGATGAAATCGATCGAAGTGACCTCGGTGATGAAATCGGTCGAAGTGACCTCGATGACAAAATCGGTCGAAGTGACCTTGTTGATTAAATCGGTCACGAAACTTGACTTCTGCTAAAATCGGAAGACATGCATTCGGAAGATATCGCAACTGACTATAATCGGAAGACATTGCCTCTACCATAACACTTAACATATGAATTTCTGCTAAAAGCAGATGACTTAACATCGAGAGACGTAAAATCAGAAGAGGTAAGATTGGAAGACTTAAAAACTTGAAAAAACATAAACACTTACTCCGCCGATCGATCAGTTACCCCAGGCGATCGATCGGCTACCTCTCTGTTTGACGATTTACTTCTTTTGACACAAAAAGCTTCAACCCCCAAAAGACCCGATTCAAAACATAGCCTTAGACATAGTAAAAAACATGGCAAAAATTCAAGAAAAATCAAACTGCATGGATTAATTTAAACCCTGAAACAATCCATTCACAACCTAAAAGAAAATCTCAAACGATTCTAGTATATTTCAAAATACAACTGTCAAAACAGAGGTTTTAAAACATCAACACAAAACCTATACATCACCTAAATTTCAAAAAAAAACTGTACAAACTTGGCATACATTTCAAAACATCACCCCACATGTCAAAATGCGTCTGACTGCCAGAACCAACCCCACGAGCTCGTACCGCCAAATGCACCTACTCGTCGGCCTGAGGCACAAAGTCGTCATTTGGAGGATCCATACCTACAACAGGGAGTTCACCTATGAGCTTAAAGCTCAGTAAGAACATACAATGCAGTGATGCATATGCTATGCATGAACTTTTGAAATACATGAACATTACTTTACATTATATTCAAGTGGACAGGGATGTAAGTGGGGCTTATAGGGGAACTAGCGCAACAGGAGTGCACTATCAGGCATATAACAGGGATACATAACAAGGTGCCAGTCCCCATCCCGCACTTACCGTACATTTCATTCACATTTTATGTTTCTTAGCTTCAAATCTCGTGCACAAGATATTTACATGACTTTCAGGAAAATGTGTATGCATGAACATATACGGTGCTTAAACGTAACATAAACATGCAAAAGGATATTGGAACTAAACATAAAACAACACACATTTAACCTAGAACATAACTTACGACCTAACTACCCAACAACCAGAACCTAGTACCTCCGTGAAGTAGGGCCTTAACGGCCAACTTATACGCATGAACTTACCTGATGTTCGTAATGTTGAAAATCTTGCACGTAAGTCCTCGGCGATTCTCAAACCTATATCATGCACGATCGAACATAAACCATGTTGAAAAAAATGCTAACTAACAAACTTAGTAGAACTCTCTCTAAGCTCCATTCAAACCCTTAGATAACATTCTAGCATGTTTTTGTATAAAAACGATAAGTTTTCTCAAAAACCTTAACCCTAAAACTTCAACAGAACTCACGTATAACTAGTCAAAACTCATGAACTAGCATAGAGGATTACCTTAGACGGAGAAATCGGAAGGAAGGAAGGACTTCGTTGATCGTTGGCGTGGAGAAGAAGTTGTCTGGTTTGCATGAAAGAGAGAAACAGAGAAGAGAGAAAATGAGAAGTGTTTTACGTAGGAGGGAAGGGAAGAGAGGAAGAACATGGCTTCTTCAACAAGTTAAACATGTGTCAAGCCCTCATTGGCTCCCTCCCAACCACCTTAATTGCTTTCCATTTTGCCCTTCCATTGGTTTATAACTAAATCGCTATTTAGTTTGCCGATTCGGTTTCTCCGAAACTCTCTCTTTCCACAAAACACACTGAAAAATTCACAAAAACATACGTTGTATTAATATCAAATTAATCCCGTTTAATAATTCATGGAATAATTACATGGCCAAAAATTCCGGGTGTTACATCAACGGGTCATGGGTTGGCTCATTTTGTCGTGTTATGGTCACGTTAGATTTGTAGCCATTTGAGTTAACGTTGGTAATTTTAGAAATTACCGTGTGGTTAATTTGAGGAAATTAAAGTTAGGTAATTTGGATTTTACTTCAATTTGAAATTTTGGAAAGTTTTTTGGTTTTATTCTCAATTTATTATGGATTTTATAAACTAACTTGGCTTGGTTTATTTAATATATATGTACGTTGGTTTATATTCTTGAAAGGTGGTTTTCTTACTGGGGAAATTGCGTGATAGAAAGAACATAGAGAGAGGGGGATTAGGGATTAGAACATCGTGGTGGTCTTCTTTTCTGGTAGAGAAAGGTAAACAGAGAAAGATGATAAAGACAAACTAGAGGACTAAAGACAAAAAGAAGGAGGTTTGTTGTTCAAAATTGTTATACTACGCAAGTGCACGTGCACGTGCCTCAATCTAGTAATAAAGTGAAAGTAAAGTATCGAACCCACAAAGAAAAAATTAATCAAAGTTCAAGGCTTGTCACAATTACTAGATTAAATCTTATGATATTTTTCTCATTACTTATGAAAGACCATCACCTTATTGAACCTGTTTAATATCAATTCTATTTAATCATACAAAATTAATAAATAGATATGAAAATACTAATTTTTTCACAATTCACTGTATTTTCTAACTCTATTTATTCATGCTTTCCAACACTGAATAAATTAAACGTTAAGACCATATTGAATTTTCTAATACAATTACCACAAGAATTTCACAAAAGAAATATAGATTGGCACTATCAATTTCTATCACTTAGAAATTTAGTTCATAATAGATAATGAAATAATAAGTATCAAGAAGATAATAAATAATGGAATTCAGAGAAGAAAATAGAAAATTTTTCTCTGTTTCCCAAAAATGGTTTTCTTCCTCTTGACACTTCTTTTCCCAATTCTCCTTTTCACTTTTCATCTCAAAATCCTTGTCTCCTATTCTCCTTCTTCTCTAGCCTGTCTCTCCAACCATGTTTTTCTCTTTCATGTGTTCTTTTTTGATGTTTTATTCCTTATTTCTCTCTCCTCCTTTATTTGCCACGATTTTCTCCTTGCATCAAAATTTATTATCTTATCTCTCCCATCTAACTTGAATTTGAAAATCAAATTAGATCCACTTTTTCAACCCAAACTTTAAGTTGGTAGTGATTTCTTTTCCTTCTCTAGAATCTTCTTTTTTTATGTTTGATTATAGTCCTTCCTGTTATTCTTTAAAATCAAATTTATCAGGTTTTCAGCATGAATCTATAATAAATATAAATTTTGAATGAATATTTCTTTAAAAATATCAAAAAAATATATTCCATGTAAACCTGATGTTGTACGTAATGTTGTAGCATTATGTAACAAAATGTATATTTTTATTTATTACATCACTAATTTTAAACAACAAACCCATAAAATAATATTCTATAATAACTCTTTTTCAAGAGTTATCTAGTTTTTTTAGAGGATTTACTAGTTTGTGATTATTAGCTAAGTTCTTCTTCTGATTCTATTGTTAATAATCTGAACTATTTGTGGTTTATAATAAGAGGATACTAGGGTTGCATCCGTGGAGGACTTATGCCTGGACCACGTTAAATCTCTTACAATCTCTATTTTATTTACCGCTGGTTTTGATTTAATTCGGATTCTGGAAAAATAAATTGAGTTCGATGAGTAAAAGAAACAACAATCGGTGCAATGAACGTGGAACTCACCTCACCAAACTTTACAGTTGAATTTTCCATCTTTTCATTCTGGCAATTTTGTTGTTTGGACTGATATCGGATTAGGTTTATTGATTCTTTTAAGAGTGCTGGTTACTTCTTAAAAGTTCTTACTTGCAAAATTTGAGGTGGATAAATTCACTAGTGAAAGACTTTAATTTATGGAAGATTAAGATGAAAGCCCTCCTTGTTCATCAAGGGCTTGCTCAAGCCATTGATGAAGCAACCTTTGGAATTCTAATGAGTAATGATAAGAATAAGGCTGAAGAAGTTAAATCCAAGAATCATACTGAGATTCTTCTTGGTCTAGAAGATGAGGTACTTCGAGAGGTAACAGAAGAATCATTAGCCTTATCTTTGGCTAAAATTGGAAGCCTTGTACATGAAACGGTCTTTGGCAAATCTGCTATATATGAAAAAAAAGATTGTACACCTTAGTTAAGGAAGACACCAAAGAAATAAGGAAGCACCTTGATGATTTCAACAAAATTATTCTTGACTTAAATAGTATTGGTGTAAAGATATCTTAGGAGGATCAGACAATAATAATTGAGTTCTTTACCTAAGGTATACGAGCATTTTGTGGATACAATGCTCTACGGTAAGGATACCTTGACGATGGCCGAAGTCAAAGTAGCATTGAACTATAAGGAATTATAGAAAAGAACTGAAGGAAAGATAAGTTCAGATTGAGAAGGAATTATAGTAAGAGTTAGGCCACAAGCTAGGGAGAACAAAAACTCACGAGAAAAAATCATGGTCTAAATCTAAACAAGGAAGAAAGTGTTACTTCTTTCCAAAAGAATGACACTATAAAAAAGACTGTTATGAAAGGAAAAAGGAAGTTAAAGGTAGGCTTTAACCAAGAGCCAAGAAGTGTATTTTTCTTGGATATTCTGAGGGGGTTAAAGGTTATTGGTTATGGTGCATTGAGGAGAATCAATAGAAAATTATTATAAGCTGCGATGTTACCTTTGATGTGTTGAGAATGGTGAAGGTAATAACGATGTTGTTGATTACCAATTAGAAAGGGATAGGACAAAGAGGGTAATCAAACCTACTCAACGCTTAGGGTATGTGGGTATCATGGCTTATGATTTCGTAGTTTCCTCAGACTTAGAAACTACTGACCATTTATCATATGAAGAAGTGAAATCAAGGTTAGACAAGGATGAATGGCACTTACCTATGCACGAGGAAATGGAATCGTTAGTGAGGAACAAGACTTGGACAATTGAGAACAAACAAGTGCATAAATGGGTGATTGGAAGGAAATGGATTTTCAAATTGAAGGAAGATGTTGAAGGGGTGGAGAAACCAAGATATAAGGCCAGGTTGGTGGCTAAAGGGTTTGCCCAAAGAAAAGGAATTGACTTCAATGAGATTTTTTCTCTCGTAGTCAAGCTGACTTCGATACGGGTTTTGCTGTCACATCTTGTGGTTTTTAATATTAAGTTAGAACAAATGGACATCAAAATTGTATTTTTGCATAGGGATCTTGAAAAGTTTATTTACATGGATCAACCTGAGGGTTTTGAAATAGTAAATAAAGATTAGGTCTATTTACTGATAAAGTCCCTCTATGGATTGAGACAATCTCCTAGGTAATGGAATAAGAAATTCGACAATTTCATTACAATATTTGGCTTCAACAAGTGCAAATATGATAATTGTGTTTATGTAATGAAGGAAAAAGAAGAAAATAGGTTGTAACACCCGAAAATTTTGATAACGCGTATAGGCCTAAGATAAAAGGTTAGGATAGTTAATGTAAGTGTTAGTGTAAAAGAAAATTGGTTAAATTGAATGGAAAATGATGGAATGAAAAGGGTGTTCACTTTGGAAGAAAGATGAAGAGAATAGGAGGTTTGACAATTCAAACCAACATGTGTTTGAAAAGTCAAACCAACATATGAACCAATAGAAAATTTGCTAGAAAAATTGAATGAAAAGAAGGGGTTAAAGGAAGAAGCAATCACGTTGGAAATCAAAAGAGGAAGGGGAGGGTTAACTTACAAAATGAGAAATTTTGGTGGAGAAAAATTAAAAGAAAGAAAAGTGGTGGTTTTAATGGCTTGGTTTCTTTCTTCACTTTCACTTCTCTCCCTCCCACGATTTTTCTCCCAAGCTCCAAGTCCTCCATAGCCGATTCTTCCTCTCCCCTCTCTTCAATTTTTCAAGGTGTTTTCAAGGTAAATTTAGTGGGGTTTTTAGTTTTATACATTAGGGGGTTGATTTTTAGTGTTTTGGAGGTGATTTTGAAGAGTTTGGTTAGGGTTTGGAAAACCCTAACCATGGAGTCCGAAAATGGTATTCCCCTTGATGGTTCTCTTCCTATTTTGATGGTTTAAGCTTTAATTATATTAGTTTAGATGGTTTTTGGAGAGAAATGGAAGATTGGAAGTAAGTTGTGAAAAATCAGTTTTGTGCAATATGTGCATCGGTTCTGTTTTCTGGATTTCGGACTGGCCATTGAATTTGGTTGGTTAATTTGATGGTTTCAATGGAAAGTAGACGTATAGAGGTTTACAGATTGGGGTGACACGTCGAAATCGGTTGAAAAACGAGTAAGTTATGGCCGTTCGAAGTTGGACGCTAAGAATTTGATAAAAATTGGGTTTTGTGATTAGTGTTGAGTGATTTTGGGTTGTTTTAGTTATAAACATCCTTTAGACTTTTGTTATTGGCTTGCTAAGTTATTTCATATATTTGATAGGTCGAGCGAGTGAATTTATTGAACGAAGTGAGCAATTACGAACTGAGCAGCTAAGAGGTAAGTAGAGGAATTTTGTTTCGGTTGCCTTAGGCCTACACCATGGAATGGTAGGGTTAACGGTCGGTTTATTATTCATGTTGTGTTGTGTCGGTTTATTATTCGTGTTGTGTTGTGTATTATTCTGGCATGCATAGTTGTGCATTGTTGTTGTGCATTGTTTTATGTTGTGAGTGCGAATGGTAATAAGATAAAAAGGATTATAAGAACTGGCCTCAAGTAAGAACCTTGTCAGGAATAAGTGCTGTAGTGTAGCACCCCGAAGGTATTTTACGAGAGAATGGTTGGCTAAAAGATTTAAGATATCGTGAGTAAGAACTCCTAAACAGTCATAGGGTTCTACGATCGGTGTGGGCAATGCAAATCATGTGTGGCCGTCCTAGACAGTTATGGGATGTGTGCTAGCCGGTTTTGCTTGGTGGATCAAGGCGTGGCCGTCTTAGACAGTTATGAGATGTGTGCCTACTTGATCCACACGGCTTATTAAAAGATAAATGCAACGAACATGTAACAAACACAACTGAGAGTTAGAAACTGCATGTGATAGGATTGAGTTGCATTGCGTGTGTGATTGCATTCGTTTTCCCTACTTACTAAGCATTAGGCTTCCTGTTCGTGTTCTATGGTGTAGGTGATGAGATTTACTCAGGTGAGGTAGATGAGACAGCCCAGGACTAGGCAGCAGTTGGTGATGCATGGAGTATGCCGGTGCGGGCTATTGTCGGGGCGTCACGACCACTTCCTCAGGTAGTTGTGGGAGGTTAATATTTTGATGTAAATAGTTGTGGTTGTTTTAAGTTGGGTTGGTGTTTTGAATTGTTTTGGATTATGTGAAGAACAATGATTTTACAATTTTATGAATATGGTGTATAAATTGTTTTGGGGAAATGGTTTAAATAGTTTTAAAATAGTTAAATTTGCAGGTTTTGGGGTTTTATAATTTTAGGCGTTATGCCGTCCGTAAATAAATAACGTCGGGTTTACTTTCTCTATTTTTTTTATTAATCGTTTTAAGTTAGTTTTCCAAGATTTTTACGAGACACGGAGTTTAGGGTGTCAGGATTGTGTAGTAAAAATTTTAGAATTTTTGGATGTGTTTGGCTCGGCGAAAATGAAGAAAAGTGAGAAAAGGTCGAAAAAAAGAAAAATGAGGCATTTTGGCGCACTGGCACCTGAGAGGGTGCCAGCGCCGAATGCTCGGAGCTGTTTACATGCAGTGCACGCGCGGCGCGCGCCCGCCGCATCCAGCACCCAAAAATGAAATTTTTTTATTTTTTTTCTATTTAAAAAATGTTTTGACCCGACATTTTTCGACGTATTTTACGCACATTTTCCAACATTTTTTGAGGGTTCGAGAAACCCGAAAATCGAGTCAAAATTTTATCGAAAATTATTTTAAACGTCATTTTAAACGCGGGATAGCTTAGCAAAGTAGCGCACCGAGCCGGGGCGGGTTCGGGGGCATTACAAGTTGGTATCAGAGCAAAAGTCGTCGAGTCGTTCAAAGGATTACCCGACAATGCCGGCCGCCATGCAACGTGCTCCACCGACTGTAAGTATTTCTTTATTTTTAGTTAGTTCTTTTCTAAGATTAGATTTTCTAACCTTTTCAGGAATAGAATTAAAAATGCCAAGAAACCCAGGACGACCAAGACGACCCGGACGACCTAGGAATGAACCAAATGAACCTGAGCAACCTGAAGACCCTAATAAGCAACTCCGGGATCTGCTCAATGTGCAATCGCAGTTGTTGAGATTTTTTATGAATCAAGGGCTACCGAAAAATTTGACAGCAGGGTCCGGCTCTGGATCGGGCTCAAGTGGAGAACGATTTAGAAGGTTAAAGCCTCCGGCATTTAAAGGACGTTTGACTGATCCGACAGCTGCCGAAAGTTGGATATGTACTATGGAGAACATGTTTAATGTCGCGGAGGTGGAGGAACAGAATAAGGTGAAATGTGCTACTTTCCACTTGTCTAACAGTGCGCAAAGCTGGTGGGCAACAGTAAAGGCTACAATTTAATGTCGCGCGCTAGCTGCGCCCAGCACCCAAAAATGAAATTTTTTTTATTTTTTTTTCTATTTCCAAAATGTTTTGACCCGACATTTTTTGACGTATTTTATGCACGTTTTCTAACATTTTTTTAGAGTTCGAGAAACCCAAAAATCGAGTCAAAATTTTATCGAAAATTATTTTAAACGTCGTTTTAAACGCAGGATAGCTTAGCAAAAGTAGCGCACCGAGCCGGGGCGGGTTCGGGGGCGTTACATAGGTTGATTGTTCTTTTTTACATTGATGACATATTCATTGTTGGAAAATGTATGTCTTACATTGTAACATTAAAGTAGAAGTTGGAAGACGTGTGCGAGATGAAAGATCTTGGTGCTGCTAAAAGGATTATGGACATTGACATTGTCAGGTACAGAGAGAAGAATATTATCAGATTATCTCAAGAAAATTATCTAAAGAAGGTTTTTAAAAGATTGAAATTAGGTAACTTCAAAGGTGTTAATACACCTCTAGGAGGTCAATTCAAATTGACAAAATAGCAGCATCCAACATTTTAAAAGGAAAGAAAATTCATGAAAATGATTTGTCATGCTAACATTGTTGGTGTGTAATGTACGTAATGGTGTGTACTCGCCCGAATTTGGCATTTTCGGTAAGTATCATAAGCAAGTAAATGGCTGTTCCTAGAAAAGATCAGTGCTCTAAAATGGCTCATGAGGTATATTTCTAACAGTTTAACTGTGTGCATAGAATATGAAAAGATGAATGCAGGTAAAGAAATTATATCTGATTATGTTGATCCTAACTATGTGGGTTATTTAGATTCTTTGAGATCTATGTCTGGATATATTTTTACAGTATATGCATGTGCAAATAGCTAGAAGTCTTGCCTTCAGAAGACTATAGCATTATCTACCACTCAAGCTGAATTCATATCCGCTACTGAAGGTATTAAGGAGGGTATGTAGCTTAAAGGATAGTCTTATGAATTAGGTATAAATATTTTAGACATAGCAATATATTGTGATAGCCAGAATGTCATGCATTTAATGAAAAATCCTACATTTCATGAGGACTAAGCACATTGATGTGCTTCTATATTTTATATGTGAAATAATTGAAGAAGGAAGTATAATTGTTAAGAAAATTGCTTCTGAGTGTAATCCAACTGATGTTTTGACAAAGGTTCTTATGGTCACCAAGTTTAACTATTGTTTTGACTTGGTGGGAGTTCGGAAACAATAAAATGTTATTTAGATCTTATGACACATTCTAGTTTCTTCTTAGGTTATTTATGATTAAATAGGAAATTTGAACCAAGGTGGAGAATTGAAAAGTGTTGGATCTAATTTGTCAATTTTATTCTTAGTTTATTATGGTTTTTAGAAACTAACCCAATTTGGTTTATTTAGTATATATGCAGGTTAGTTTATATTCTTTAAAGGTGGGTTTTCATACAAGTGAAGTCGCGTGAAAGAAAAATCACTAAGAGAGGGCGATTAGGGCTTCGAACATCATGGATCTTTATCAATCTTGGTCTTCTCATGTTTTTGGTGGAAAAAGGTAAATAGAGAAGGGAGATAAACAAAAAAGAGGAATAAAGACAGAGAAGGGGTTTTTCAAAGGATGCACTAGTTTGTGATTTAGCTAAGTTCTTCTTCCTAATCTGTTGTGAATAATTTTACTGTATTCTTGGACGATTTCTAATTTACAATAAGAGAATGTTAGGGTTGCGTCCTTGGATATAAGACTTACGTCTGAATCACGTTAAATCTTTTGTGCTCTCTATTTTATTTACTGCTGGTTTTGATTAAATTCAATTGTGGAAAAACAAATTGAGTTTGGTGAGTAAAAGAAACAACAATTTCAGATGTGCCACGTGGAAGAGTGGCAGGAGGAAAGAAGGGAATTTCGCTTTTGTGCAAAACGCCATGTTCTAAGGCTAAAATCGTGTTATCTGTACTTCTAGCAACAACTTTCGTGAAGGGACTTCGAACGATTGTAAGTTTTTTACCTCAGTTTTTGGTGTTAAAGATTAAAAATTTTATGTAAATAGGATTAGAGCTTGAAAACTCGAATCCATGGGCTGTTTATTGTTTATTTGAGTATGATTAAGTTGCATTGAAGTTATTTGGTTGATTGGCAGTAGAAATTAGCGATGTGAAGCGATTTTTGCAACTTTCGGTTGCTAAAATTGCCCAAGTGTGGACCAATATGGAAGTTAGTCGACACTTCAAACCCTCCCCGCGTGCCCCGCTGCGCCCCCTATGCATCCAAGTGCGCTCCCATGCCCCCTAACACGTCAAAACTTGCATTTTTTCATATTTCCATGATTTTCTTCGTAGTTTTATATATTAATTAAGTTTTCTTAACTCTATATTTTTTTCTATAATATTTTTAAGATTATCACGGATATTTCTATTATTTTTATTATTTATTTTAGTCTATTTAGTTGTAACACCCAACACTAAATCGGCTAAGTTAATAATAATAATGGGTATGCATGATAAGTCAAGAGGAATCGTCAGGAGAAGAGGTGAGAATACTAAGTGTGATAGAATTCTGAATTTATGGTTGCATACATTAAAGGAGAGAAAGTGGAATAATAGAAGAAGAAATGTGGGAGGGTATAGATGAGGATTGGATTTGATTTTTAGAAAGTTTAGTGGAGGAAAATGTTATAAGTTGTAATTATTGTAAGTTTAAGGATTTAAGAATAATAGGAAGGAAATTAAAAACCTAAAAACACTCTCTCTCTCCCTATCCTCTCTCTCCCTCTCCCTCTTCAGCTTTCCACCATTGAAGACCGATTCTTGTCCATCCAAGCTTCATCTTTAGGAGATTTAATGTAAGCAAGAGTTGTGTTAGGGTTTAGGATGGTTAATGGATAGTTATTGTGGAGTTTTTGGTGTTTATGGTTGGATTTTGTTGGGTTTTTAGAACCACGAAATATCCCTTCTCTCCTTGCTAGTTTTCTGTAATTTTTGGATGCTTAAACATGGAATAAAGATCTATTGGGTCGATTATATGATAAGATTAATGTTCGGTTGAATTTCGTTAAAAAAGCAAATCGGAATTTAAAGGCAACACAGAACAGTGTTCTGTTTTGTGAAAATCTGGTGAGCTATGCTGATTGGTTTAAATAGTGGATTTCAATACTAGAAACTAGACATTCTAAGGTTTCCATAGCCCCTTGAATCATCAAAAACGGATGTGTATTCGATTTATTGTGAAATTTCAAAGTTTGTTACAATTTGGAGAAAAACTGGAATTTGGAGCTATAACAGAGCAGTTTCGGTTTCTGTAATTCTGCTGTGAATTGAGCTTAGATTTTGATAAAATGACATCACCATGATAAAATAGACATTTCAAGGATTCGATATCATGTTGAATCATCGAATTTTGATAAGTGTACGAATAGTTATGAATTTCTGAAGTTTGACGGAAAATGAGGAATTTCGGGTTTGAGTGAAGTCATACTATGGTGATTGTTTCTTATTGGGTCTTGATGAAGCTGAATTGAGACTTATAGGATGAATAATGAGTATTAATCATGTTGTAGGTTTTAGAGGTTGCACGGACTTAAGATTCAAGTGGAAAAATAGCTAAGGGCGTCAGGTAAGTTGTGTTGCATGTGTTTTGTCTTCGGGCCTACATCACAGTTCGTTAGGTTTATGTGCATGTTTATTTTATGCTTTTAGTAGATCATGCATCATGGTTTTAAAGTACAAGAACGAAACGAAAATGAATTTCCATGCTTTTACGAAATGATACAGTATGATGTGAAATGTTGAGAACGAAACAATAAAGTACATAAGAAAGATAATGAAAGGCGGGGTTGAGGTTGGCCGTCCTGAGAGGTGGACCACGAGATGTGCCTCCGTTTCCCCCGCTTTACATGAGTGGCGGTCCCGAGAGGTGGACCGCGAGGTGTGTCACTTTTCTAAGTCGAGGTTGGTTGTCCCGAGAGGTGTGCCACCTTGATCTAGCACGTAAAGAAGCACCCAGTAGTAAGATAAAGAATATGTAAGAATGAGACAGAAACGAAAGTAGAAACAAAACAGTAGAAACTGCATATGTTATGATAGTATTGTTTTCAGCGTTTACATTTTATTATGCACTTCTTACTTAGCATTAGGCTAATAGATGAGTTCTGTTATGTAGGTGACGAAGTTATAGCTGGTGAGTATTCAGAGCACGCTCAACACAGAGGTAGTTAGAGGAGTGCGCTCGTGTGACGATCCGGCCATCTATTAGGGCAGTTTGACCATAGAGCGTACGTATAGATTTTGAGATGTTTTGGTGTATAGCTAGATTTTAAAACATTTTAGTAGTCACTTTTGATTTATAAAATGTTTTGAGCTGCTTGGGGATATGTTTGGAAAATTATTTTAGTAAAATTTTGGTTTGATTTGCAGGTTTTTGTTTTTAAAATATTTAAGCGTAACGCTTTCCGTTTTTCTTCTGAAATGAGTAGCCTTGAGGGGTTTTGAATATGAGATAATAGAATAACGTTAATTTAAACATTTTCAAAGATGTCGTTTTAAGTCGAGGAACAAAATTTGATGCGATTTTATTGCGATGAGTAAAGTTTTAAATTTTATGCAAATTTTCTAGTACGGTTTAGTTAGTGAGCGTAGCGAACCGGGTTCGGATAACTCGGGGCGCTACAAGAGTTGTAACCCTTTAAAAACAATTTATGATTGAATAAACTTTGAGTATTTGAGAAATTTTCTCTTGAAATTTTTGTGAAGAACTAGATCTTCTTCAATGTAAAACTTTAGAGATCAAATTATAAGTTTTGGTTCTTACCAAAAAATTTGGTTTGGGTCAAGATTCTTATTTGATAATTCTGGTTCAATTGACAAGGTTTGACCGGGATCAATTTTTTTACTTGATTCAAAGCCGTTCCTGAGTTTTTATTATGCACTGTTGAAGGGTATCAGGTTTGACATACATGTGGTTCTCATCAAAGCTAAGTTTGAGTTTTATGATTATTTTGGGTGTGTCACTGCTTGGTCTACAAATCGTCAGCCACCTTTGTTACGAGGTTGGATCTACGGGTCGTCGTCACCTTTGTTATCCTTTTGGAGTCATAGGGTGCTCCTAGGTCTTCAGATCGCCACCTTTTAGAGTTAGTGTGCGAGAGGTGGTCCTTGTGTGGCCCTTCTTTTTCACTAAAGTGATTTTTATTTGAAAAAAATACAATGGATACTTATTTTTCGTATAGTTGTCTATGTATACAAGGACGTTTTGGATAATTGCCTCATCAGTGACTCGTGGAACTAGTTTTCTTAAAATGATAGAAAATAAGTTTTCATAGAACGATATTTGAAAAGCATTTCTTAAATGATCGTGTTTTGAAAGAAAGGTAAAAGAACATTTTAATGCATTGGATTTAGTATAACATACCTACTGAGTTAGTCACTCACCCCAACGACCCTCTCCTAAAAAATGATTAAAAAAATAAGTGGCAATCAACCTCTCGCAACACATGGAAAAGAGCATGTAATTGAAAATAGAGCAAAAGATGTGGCTTTTCTGTATTAACAATTATTCGCCTTTGGAGAAAAAACTTCTTCCTTTATATGTTCATTATGTAAATCACATCAACAAAGAAACATTTCCTCATGATTTAGCTTTTTTTCAAACATAAAATTCAAAGTTAATGGCCAGCTATTAAAGCAATATCTATAAGGTCCCTTTAATTTTGAATAAATTGGTATCCAATTAGGAAACATGAAAGTAGAGCTTCCACCAAATAAAAAAATCAATTTTTTTAACAATAACAAAAAAAGTTTGCAAGATTAGTTCATCATGTTCTTTTTTCGCCCCATGTCACTCCCCAGGAGTTCTTCACCATCCAATATTTAGTGTCGAAAGTGACTCCATACCCGACAGCCATAACACTGTGATCAAGGTATCTGCCATAGCTTCTAGTGAGTTCTCCGCCAGCATATAACTGAAAGACCTATCTGCTAGCATCAATGGTGAATTTATTTACATCTTGTTTTAATCTATTTTTATTGTCTAAGATTAAGTAGACTTGAAACACTTAACTTGATCTAAAGTTTTTCATTTTTAATGTTATTGCTCGTAAAACAAATTTATTTTAGGGAAAATATGAAATAAAACACGGAATTATGAGGTGTTTCTCATCTAAATTACTGAATAATTTTTTTCATCAATTTAAACATCAAACTATGTATTGTTAAAAAACGTTAAAAAAAAGATCATTTGACCATCATACCCTTGTTACTCTATCTTTTTATTGTGTGAAAGAAGGGTAGTTTTATCTCCTTGATGTATATCACAACCTCTGAAGATTTCTCCATTGCAGAAGACACAAGCAAGTTCTGCAATTTCCAAACTTGAGACCCACCATGAAGATTTATGTCTTAGTCTTTGCTCTTTCCACCTTCTTCTTCAGTTTAAACCTTTTCATTTTCCCTCTTCTTTCCTCTTTTTTTAGACTTCTCTACAGCTTTCCATAAGAATTATGTGTTTCTGCTCTACAACTGGATCTTAGTTTTCATCGTCAGGAACTCTAGTGTTTCTGGATGTTATTCAGCGAGGTATGCAGAGGAAGTAGTTGAAACTGAAATTGAAGCATAGGGAAAGGAGAAAGAGAATTAGCTATGGAAACCAGAGAAGCTGAAGACATTGACGGAGATGAAAAGGAAAGAGAGACAGAAAATGAAGATGGCAAGCAAGCGTTAGAAATGGAAGAAGAAGTGATAAAAGATGAGCAAAAAAAGAAGCTTGTGTAGGAACCTTAACTATGTTGGGCGGCTGAGAAAACGAAGCAGAAATTCCGGTCTGAAGAAAAAAGCGGGCGAGTATGGGAGTACAGAGAGAAAGAGTCAAAGAAGCAACAACAAGAGGTTGTGAGGGATATAATGAGAAGTGGGTTTTGCTCGTCGAAGGAGATGGATTTTCTGTTGAACCATATCACTAAACTGATTTTCTTTCGATTTTCTTTCTCTCTCTGTACTTTTCTTTTTGTCGTTTTTCTTTGGTAGGTTAGACTTATAAAAGCCTCTATGTTGAGATAAGTTTAATATATAAAATACAATTTCCAATCATTTTTCTTCTTCTTCCTTCTTCTACTCTCCCTAACATGGTATCGAAGTCATAAACAGCTCCTTTCTCCTTCTTGCAATCTTCTCCAAAAAATGGCTTTCTCACATAGTACGACAGCAGAAGGATCTTTGTCATCTTCTTCTCCTCTACCCTCTCTTCATCATCTGCTTTCAATAATCAACCCTTAACTATCAAGCTCAGCGATTCAAACTTACTCATTTGGAAAAATCAGCTACTGAATGTAGTCATTGCCAACGACCTTGAAGACATTCTCACTGGAACCCATCTTTGTCCTTCTAAAATCGATTAAGCTCATCCTCATATCATCAACCCTGATTTTCTCTCTTGGTAGAGGTAAAATCGTCTCATAATGAGTTGGATCTATGCATCTGTTCATGAACAAATGCTAGGACAACTAGTAGGCTACTCTTCTGCCTTCAAAATCTCGGAGGCACTCAAACAACTTTGCGCTGCCTCATCATTCGTTTGGATCTCGGAGCTTTGCACAAACCTTCAAGCCTTTCCCAAAGATGGTCTTAGTGCTATGGCTTATGTTTAAAAGTTTCGGAGTCTCTGCAACACATTGACTGCAATTGGTGAACTAGTCAGCTATAAGGATCAACTTCTATATTTCCTATATGGATTAGAAGCTTAATACGATTCATTCGTCACCGCTATTTCCACTCGCAATGATCAGCCTTCAGTTGAAGAACTCAACAGCTTATTGTTAAGCTATGATGCTCGACTAGAACGCCAAATTGCCACTGCTTCACTAAGTTCCCTTCAAGCGAATTACACCAATTTTGTTGGAAATAAATCTAAACCCAAATTTTCTTCCCCACCCGGACCTCATTCTTCTTTCACATTCAACAGACCAAGAGGACCACGACCACCCTTCTCAAATCCTTTACTTCCAACTCCTCCTGATCGTCCCCTTCAATCCTTTTTTCCTCAAAACAGACCACCATTTTGACCTCGTTGTCAAATTTGTCTTAAACCTGGCCATAGTGCTAATGTTTGCTACCACAGAACTAACCTTCAATATCAACCCACCTCAAATCCTCCACGAAACTTTTCTATTCTTCTTCCCTCACAATCTGTTCACTCAACCACAACTGCCACCACATTAGACCTTGCCTGGTACATAGACTCTAGAGCGTCTCATCATTTTACTCCTGATCTGACCATGCTGGACTTGGCTACCCTGTACTCATGTGATGATCATATCACAGTCGGTAATGGTAGGTTTTCTCTATCTCTCATGTTTGTCATGCATCCTTTCCAGCTTACCCCTCTCCTTTAAATTTGCATATTGTTTATCACTCTCCCTCTCTGCAAAATAAAACCTGTCAAGGATCAGGTATCTGACAAAATTCTCCTCCGGAGAATCCTTGATAATGGCCTCTATCGAGTCTGCTCTCCTTTTACGTGTCGGTCTTCCTATGCTTAACTCTATACAATATCCAGCAATCCTTCAAATCTGTGGCTCTCTCACTTGGGACATCCTTCATCAAAAATAATTAAGACAGTTTTACCTAGGTGCAATATTTCTTCTGCATTGTCTGGATTGATGGATTTCTGTTCATCTTGTCAATTAGCAAAATCTCATAAGTTACAATTTCAAAGTTCTGTATCTCATGCTACTGTCAAGTTTGAGCTGATTCACCTTGATTTATGGGGTCCTTCCTCAATTTCTTCAATCACTGGTGCTAAGTATTTCCTTCTATTTATTAATGATTTTTCACGGTTTACCTGGCTATATCATCTCCACTCTAAAAATGAAGCTTATAATACATTCATCAAATTTCAACAAATGATCAAAACTCAATTTCATAGTGTTATCAAACGAGTTAGATCCGATTGGTGTGGTGAATTCAGGTCTTTGAAAAAATTGTTCTCAACTCAAGACATTTTACATGAAATTTCATGTCCCTATACCCCATAACAAAATGAACGAGTCGAACGCAAAAATCAACATGTCTTCAAAACGAGTTTAGCTATTCTTGCTTAGGCTTCTATGCCTTTAAACTACTGGCCATTTGCTTTAGTACTGCAATATACTTAATTAACAGACTCTCATCCAAAACTTTGTTAAATAAGTCTTTTTTTCAAACAATTTACAACAAAAATCCCTCCTACTCACACTTCCGAATTTTTTGTTATCAGTGCTTTCCATTTTTACATCCTTATAACTCTCACAAACTGGAGTTTAGATCAAGTCCTTGTGTCTTTCTAGGGTACAGTAGTCATCACAAAAGCTACATTTTTTTTTTCAAACATTGACTGGTCAACTATATGTATCACGACATGTGGTCTTTAATGAAAAACTGTTTCCATTCAGTCACAACTCATCATCTCTTATTAAAAATCTTGAACTCCCCATTATTACTTCTCTGTCATTCACCCCTACCACTCATTCTTCCACCAGCAACCCTATTCCAAGCACAAACACTCCTTCTGTCTCATCTCCCCCCCTCTCTTCTACTCTATCTTCTCTGCATGAACAACCTAAGAAGTTACAGGAATAGTTGACTGTGAATGATCATCCAATGGTTACACGGTCCATATCCGGTATATTTAAACCAAGGGTGTTCTTCAGTGTTACAAGTAACATGCTGTGTGAACCCTCCTCCTACAACGAAGCTTGTAAAAACTATGAGTGGCGCGAAGCTATGCAAACGGAGATCAATGCCCTTCAATCTCAAGCCACTTGGTCTCTTGTTCCAAAACCTAGTGCCTCTCGGATTATTGGTTCAAAATGAGTTTACATGATCAAACTCCGTCCGGATGAATCGATAGATCGTTTCAAAGCATGCCTTTGTTGCCAAAGGTTTTTAAGAAACATCGGGCCTTTGATTTTCATGAAACGTTCAGCCTTGTCATAAAACCAACAACCATCAGACTTATACTCAGTATGGTAGTCTCTAGGAAGTGGCTTATCAAGCAGTTAGATGTTCAAAATTCTTTTCTTCACGGAGATGTCATGGAAAATGTTTATATGCTTCAACCTCAGGGATTCATCGATTCTACTCAACCTGATTATGTCTGTAAGTTACTTTGTTTATTCTATGGCTTAAAACAATCTCTCTGTGCTTGGTTTCACGAACTTAGTATGGTTTTATTGGTTCCAAAGCTGATACATCTACATTCATCTACCACACTACCTCTCACATCGTTGTCATTTTATTGTACGTCGATGATATTATTGTGACAGGGTCATCTTCAACTCTAATCTCTGAGTTGATTGCTAATCTATCTCAACTATTCGCCATCAAAGACCTTGACCAATTACATTTCTTCTTGGGTGTTGAAGTTCATCGTCACTCCACTGGTCTACATTTAAGCCAAATGAAATACATTCGTGACTTATTGACCAAAATATGAATGATTCACTCTAAGTCTCAACATACTCCTCTTGCTTTGTCACCACCATCCATTCATGATGGCACACCATTATCTAATGCAACTAAATATCGCAGCATACTTTGTCCTCTTCAGTACTGCACGATCACAAGACCGGATATTTCATTTGCAGTTAACAAACTCTGTCAATTCATGCATGCACCTATTGATGATTTTCTCATGAAAGCCGTCACACGTGTTCTTAGGTACTTAAGAGGTACTGCTCACTTGGGTGTATTTCTTCAACAAAGCACAAATCGGACACTATATTGCTACACAAATGCTAATTGGGCATCATGTCTGGATGATCGTCGTAGCACAAGCGCTCACTGTATATTTCTTGGTCATAATTTAATTTCCTGGTCGTCTTCTAAATTGCGAATCATCTTAATTTCAAGTACAGAATCTGAATATTGAGCCCTTGCGTATGGAGCTGCTGAAATATTATGGATTCAATCACTACTCACAGAGCTGCGCATATCTACAAATTCACCTCCACATATGTATTGTGACAATATTAGTACTCGAAACCTTGCGTCAAATCATGTTCTTCACACTCGCTCCAAGCATGTGGAAATTGATCAGCACTTTGAACATGAAAAAGTAGCAATGGTTCTCTGAAGCTTGCATTTGCATCTTCAACTGATCAGATTGTTGACTGCTTGACAAAACCACTGACTGTCGCCCACTTCCAAGAACTTCGTATCAAACTCACGGTTCTTCCTCGATCCATGCGTTTGTGGGGGGAACCATATCACTAAATCAATTTTTTTTCAATTTTCTTTCTCTCTCTCTGTACTTTCCTTTTTGTCATTTTTTGTTGTTAGGTTAGGCTTATAAAAGCCTCTATGTTGAGATTAGTTTAATATATTGTTGAAAAACCGAAATCGAAACGGAAATAGAAAAACGAAAAAGATAGTGGACACGAAGATTTACGTGGAAAAACCCTAAACGGGAAAAAACCACGGGCAGAGGAACAAATCTACTATGAAGATCGAAATACAACCGCAGGTTTTGCGACTCTAGTTTACATCAATTTATAGAGAAAACAAAACCCTAATGAGATTCCTAAAATGGGCCTAACCGGTCTGGCCCATATAGAATTCGGGTCAAACCAAATTCTAACAAATCTCCACCTTGACATGAATTTCATATAAGAGATCCAACGGGCTACTCGGCCCAACTCAAAAACAAATCCAGAACACTGAACTCTGACGATCTCCACCTTCGAAATTCCGGTGCAAGGAAACAAATCTTCAAAAATGTTAAAAATATCATCCTCTGCCACAAAAGCCCCAGATGGGCCACCTTGACACGAATTCCATATAAGAGATCCAACGGGCTACTCGGCCCAACTCAAAAACAAATCCAGAACATTGAACTCTGACGATCTCCACCTTCGAAATTCCGGTGCAAGGAAACAAATCTTCAAAAATGTTAAAAATATCATCCTCTGCCACAAAAGCCCCAGATGGGCCACCTTGACACGAATTTCATATAAGAGATCCAACGGGCTACTCGGCTCAAACCCAAAGCGAATCCAGAACACTGAATTCTGATAATCTCCACCTTCGAAATTCCGGTGCAAGGATTTAAATCATTTAAGCCATGATAATGACATCTTCAAATCATCATCCAAATCTTTCCTCAAATCTCAACCTCCCAACAAAATCGATATTTTTGCACCCCAAAAATATCACAAATACTTGTTCCTGTTTTGTCCCTGAAGAAACAAAGAAGACGAACAAAATAATAAGGTTGAACTGAGTGAGGGCGGCTTTCCTCTCTTCACTGGTCGGCAACGGCAACAGTGACTAACCATTTCAAAAATCAGAATGAATTCCACCAAATATTCTGAACCAACAAAATCGCCCACCAAATTGATATTGTCCAATCACTTAATCAGCCAAAGAATTCCAATATCAGAATTTCTAACAATATCTCCACCCGATGATTACTCCGAAAATAACAATAATATAACCTCCAGAAACTCCACCCGATGATTACTCCGAAAATAACAATAATATAACCTCCAGAAACTTCAGAACCCGGATATTTCACAAACAAGAATTTCAAAACATACTCCAAAAATAACAGATTTCCAGCACCCAAATAGTCAATATGCAGAAATCTGAAAACTGTGAAAAATACCAAAAATTGAACAAGCTCAATGCTGCTCGAATCGGTTCTTGGACGGCAAGGCAGCGACGGCGCTGTGCGGCTGAGGATTCGGAGTGTGCGTCGGAGCAGATCGGCGGAGTGACCAGAGTAGCGTTGCTGCTGCTCGGGGGTTGATGCTGTCGGCGTCGGCGGTGTGTTCTGAGCGCGCGACGGCGGCAAGACCGGAGAGACAGCTTGACAGAACGACGATGACTTAGGGCAACGGGGGCTCGCCGACGGCGGCGCGGCGGAGTTCTGTTCTGTCGCTTCGCGTCGGGGTGCTGCGGCTCGGGCAAAAACTCTTCTCCTCTGTCGAAGAAGAACACCCGAACTAAAAACAGAGAAACACCTTCTCTCTGTTTCTTCACGCAGAGAACCAGAAAATAAAATATTTTTTTTTTTCTTCAAATTTCTTTTTCTCTCAAAAATTGCAAATTTCCACCAAAATTGCAAACCTAAAATTCGTTCGATACCTTCGAAAAAATCAAAAAAACTTGATTTCCGAAAAACTTTCAACACGCTCTGATACCAATTGTTGAAAAACCGAAATCGAAACGGAAATAGAAAAACGAAAATAGTGGACACCAAAGATTTACGTGGAAACCCTAAAAGGGAAAAAACCACGGGGAGAGGAGAAATCACTAAAAATCAAAGGTACAATGAGTTTTGCGACTCAAGCATCAATATATAGAGAAAACATAAAACCCTAATATTGACATACGGGCCCGACCCGGCCCAACTAGAATTCGGGTCACACCCAATTCTAACATATATAAAATACAATTTCCAACCAAACTTCTTCTTCTTCCTTCTTCCTTCTTCTACACTCCCTGACAGATTCTAAATCTTGGAGGCATCAATAGTTGTTCTCCATAGCTGAAGCTCAGAGGGTGGAAACGAGGAAGATGAGTTCAGAGATATAAGCTATGGATTCTCCTCCTTCAGTTTGATTCGTTTATTTGCTTAATTATGATCTCGCCAAGAGATTCACAACGGAGAGAAGGTAAAAAGAAAGATGAAGATGAAGAGAACCAAAATGAAAAAGAGAAGTAAGCGTGCAAATCACGTGTTATTTTTTGATGTTGATTTAACATATTGGTTTGATTTTCTAACAGTGTATAGTTGGATATCTCAATTGACGAAAAAAATTATTTAGTGTTTAAATTGAAAAACATCATATAGTTTAGTGTTTCATGTAATCATTATCCTTTATTTTATCTTTTTTCATTGACTTCAATTAATTGATCACCAGTTTTTTATTTTAGAATTCTAAATGAAATCAAATAAGAAATTAATGCTTGAAATTAGATAAAATAAAACACATCAGCCTAAAATATATTCATGTGTTATGTGCGATTACAAAAAGTTATGGTCTTTATTAATTTATTTTGTGATTAATTTTTCATAGGCATAGGAGTTTTTATAAAATTTCGTAAGATTTTACAAATATATTAGAATAACCCATTAGTTTAACTGGCATGAGGAATAAAATTAAAAAGGAGAATCATGAATTGAGTCAATTGTCAGGGAAAGTTAAAATCCTGGAATTTTATAAAAAAGATTTGATTTTTAGTTTATAAATTTAATTTAGTTGTTAAAGTTTGCGTTTTTACTTTAACAAAATTTGTTTCATTTAATTAGATAACATTAAGGTAATACAAGTTGGTAATTAGCTAGAAATTATTAATTCCTTTATGTGTGGGATAATCTTTGATTTTTAAGTCATTATTACTTGAAATATGATATATGTATTTGTGTAAAAAATTTGATAATATTAACTTTTGATCTATCTATCTACATATTCTTTGTAACTAATCTAGGTAAAATGAAATTAAATTAGAATTCTTAAACAAATTTACAGGATCAGTTCATCATGTCTATTTTTCGCGATGCTTTATCATTTTTTGTAGTAAAAATATAAAATATTTAAATAATATCTCTAAACTCAGTAGTTTTTACATAAAATATTATGTTGTTATAACTCTCTTCCATTAGTTATCATATATATTCTCAAACTTGAACAATTGCTCTTCCACAAAGTAATGAGTAATGCAAAAAGATGTAACTACCAAACAAATAGCACTATCATTCCAACACTACCCAAGAGTTCTTTTGTATGTATGTGCTACAATTTCTTGAAATGTTAAAGTCCATTTAATTAATAGTTCAACTCAAGAGCCATACAACTCTCGAATCTACATCCTCTATCATAGAGGTTATTAATATCTTTTAAAATGGCGTATATTACAACCTAGACTCTTTGTTCATATTATAAACTTATGATCAGATACAGGAGAAGGTGGAGGTGGGCGGAAAAAAGAAAATCAAAAACATGCAATGAGCAAATATAAGAGCATAGAGGATTACACAGTAAATATTAGGACACTTAAAAGTAGCTAACAAGGAAGTCATTTGAGAAGAGTTGAAGTTTTCTTCTTTAGAGAAGGCTTGTTTAACACCAATTGTGATAGTCCACTCTTTTGTGGCCATGAAGTTCAAAATAAGATAAGCATGTAACTTCACATGTTCATAACTAGAGTTATACAATCAGCACAATTTATTTTTGGAGAAAAAAACCAAACCCAAAGCAATAAGGACCTAAAGTCAAATAGACAATGTTTGACCATTAGCTAGAGATCGATTCTTGATAAATTGTATTACAGCCAAAATAAAGTTTGGTTGACATAAAAATTAGTAGATATATGGTCCTTGGAAATGATATCTAAATCATGTTCAACCAAAAGTGTAATTGACAAAAATGTTGAACCTTTAAAAGAGAGACGATTGTGATAATCCACTTTTGTGAAGTCGTGGAGCCCAAAAGAGATAGAGTTTTCTAATCCAACATTGTTAGGGAAGAATTTAGGGAAGTTCTTATATATAGAAATGGTATATTCATGTTAAACTGAAAGTGACTGATGGAGAGGTCTCCCGAGACGACATTTAGTCCAAGAGCAAGGAAAGTTATCAAATGAGGCACTGATGGAGAGAAATTTAGCGAAGATCAAGTGCTTACACCAGTAATTGTATGTATTTGTTTGAGATTTCCTATTTAATAAATGAAAATTTTTCTTCATGGTTGTTTCTTTTAATTTTTTTTTATTTGCTTACCATTTTTGCTAGATATATTTTTCTGTATAATTAGTCAGTTGGGTTTTTTATTCGAAACAACTTTCCTAATAAACAAGAAAAATTATAACGGCCAAGAAACTAATTTTTCAAACCGTAAATGTAGAACTTGCTTTATTTATATTCAGTCTTACACGCAAGCCTGCATTTAGTATAGATTCTTATTGTAAAAGAAACAAAGGGGACAAAACACTTTAGGTCAATTTCAGTCGAGAAGTTTTTACATTGCTATGGTTTACATAATTACATAATTAGCATGTCCAATTTTGTAACTGTCCAACGTGCACAAGCCATTACTGACCAAACATAAAGATTAAAATTCAAGCATTATATGAAGAGAATATCTAGATAAAGCTTCATGTTATAGGATAGGAGGCTTCCATTGCTATGCCACAAAGCCCCTCATTTGCGTCTATATCTCTATGCATCCTTATGTATCGTTCTGACATGCCTAAGGGCCCAATCACATAAAAATCCGATAAAGGCTCAAACTTTATTTATTCTCTCTACTGATTACGTGTTCTCTTTTTCATGTATGAATCTATGGGAGGAATGCACATGGAAAGTTTACTTGATCGACGTGGATCACCCTCTCGGCATGAAGAGCCCCTTGGAGAGCTCGAGATTTATTGAAGAAATCATTAGAGCACTAGCTGGAGAATCAGAAGCCGAAATTTGTCTTCCGGGGAAAAACTCTATGTAATTTTAGCCTTTTTATTTTATTTAGCAAACTCTAAGCCATTAGTTAGGCTTTTATCATCATTTAAACTTAGTCACGTATGGTGGCTTGATTGGGGTAACCACCACTTGGCTCATTGTATAGCTATCACATGACCACCACTTGTCCCATTATGGAGCTATCACATTACCACCACTTGGCCCATTGTGGATTTATCAGATGACCATCACTTGGCCCATTGATGAGCTATTTCTTAGCTCATGCCTTGGCCCGTTGGGAGTTGGCATTTGGAGCAATTGGAGCATTTGGACTTGGCTTATTGGGAGTTGGCATTTGTAGCACTTGGAGCACATGGAGGGAGACACTTGGCATCATCGCGGCCCTCCCTTTCTTTGGTCATCCATGGCTCTCATTACATCTTACTTATGGAAACCTTAATCTAACCTAGGTCTCTATATATAGCATACTCTTTGTAATGACTAAAATTTTTTTTGCCAAATTTGAATAGAATTTCGTTTTCCTTTTGAGCATTGCTCTTGGAGTCCATGGTTTGTGCCAAAACCGTGAAGGAGTGAGATCTCCATTGAAGAAGGCAAATCTTCCCCAAGGTGGTTGGTGTTTCTTTTGGGAAAACACATTTGCCTCAATGCAAAATATAATATAGCTTTGGGAGCCTCCAAGGGGCTATCTTTCACCATAATTTTTCATCCATTTTCGTTCATCTTTTCACATTGCCATTGTAACGACTTTTTTTCCACACACACCCTTCTACATTTCATCTTTTTATTGTATTTTATTTCGACCTTATCTTCATCCTCATTTTTGCATAAATCCAAAGCACACTATCACTCGAGCACCTTTAGTTCTTTGTGGGTTTCAAGCTAACTCTTTTTGGGGCTTGGCTCAACACCTTCTTCGCCCCATGTCACTCCCCAGGAGTTCTTTACCAGCCAATATTTAGTGCCATTGGAAGTGACTCCATACCCGACAGCCGTAACACCGTGATCAGGGTCTGTGCCACAACTTCCAGTGAATACCCCACCAGCATATAACTGAAAGTCATATCCGCTAGCATCAATGGCGATGGAAATTGGTTGTTGAGCAACCGCTTTTGGTAGCGACTCTTCACTGTTTGCAGGAACATCTTCATATCCATTTATGGTTGCAGTATTGCTAGATTCCTTTTTGGAGTTGCAATTTTGATCTTCGCCCACGTATGGATAACTAACTTCAGTATTGAGCCCTTTATTGTTTATGATGAACTTGAAAGCTTCATCCATTAAACCGCCATTACAGCCTTGGTCGACACATTTGACGTCGCAGTCGACTAGCTCTTGCCCGGATAGAGAGATCAACTTCCCATTTGTCAGTTGATTAATTCCCTCCATAGCTGCCACTGCTGAAAAAGCTCAGCAACATCTTGTATTTTGACAACAAAAAGATAAATGAATTATCGAACGATATTTTATTTGCCTACATAAAAATTTGATACTATACCACACTGTCCTTGATCCTTGACGAGCGTTACACCTCCTTTCTTTCTCCAATCCACCGTCAATGGCACTGCTGAGACGTTCTCGTATTTGAAAGATGTTTTCTCTGTAGAACACATATGAGCCTTGAACCCATTTCTAGAGGTTGTGAACTCTTCATTGGTGAGGTCTGCAAACTGGTTGAGACCTAACTTATAAGATTGGTTTGGAACGTTGTTGAATAATTCAATGCGTTTTGCATTTTCATTGAAAATATGCAACCGCTTCTCCTTCTCTGAGTTGTCTTTGTATACTCACCCATAGCGAGCCATCCACTCCTCATGCTTGTCATACATGGACACAGCTTGCAGAGTTCTAGACATAACTTTGGGAGCCATTGCTCCTAAAATGAAGAGCAGTGCTAGAGAAATGAACCTTTGGCTCATGAAACCCATGGTTGATGTGGTTTGGTATAACTCAAGATCTAATTAGAGAAGTACTTGACACGTTAGAAATGAATGCCATTAGGACCCTCAAATTTTCGTTTCAAAAACTGCATTTTTTTAGTTTAATTCTCAACAAATTCCTCCCTTAAAATCAAACCTTTTTGATCTTTCATTCTGATCATCTCCTTCAAGTTTTCAAATATAACTCTTGGAAGCGGCTTTGTAAACATGTCTGCAACTTGATCACGACTCGCAATGTGACTCATTTTCACTTCTCCTTTTTTCACATGTTTCCTAATAAAATGGAAACGAACATCTATATGACTACTCCTTTCATGGTGAACTGGATTTTTTACCAACTCAATTGATGATTTGTTGTCAACTCGTATTTCAGTTGCCTCATATTGCTGGAGATTCAATTCATGTAGCAAATTTCTTAACCAAATTGCGTGGCGAACACACCAAGATGCTACCACGTACTCTGCCTCGCATGTTGACAAAGTCACGATGGTTGTTTCTTCGAGAGCCATGTGAATGCCGTGTTCCCCATATAAAATACAAATCCCGCTGTACTTTTCCGATCATCTACATCTCCGCACCAATCACTATCGGAGTAACCAATCAACTTGTATTCGTCTGTCTTTGTATAGAGTAATCCAAGTGACTCCGTTCCTCGAATGTATCGAAGAATTCTCTTGACAGCTTTTAGGTGCGAGTGTTTTGGATCCTCTATGAATCGGCTCACTATACCGACACTATTTGCAATATCCGGCCTTGTGCATGTGAGATATCGTAGACTCCCAACCAAACTACGGTAGTCACTTGCGTTTACTCGATCTCCTCCCTCAAACCTAGAGAGTTTTGTACCGAGCTCCATCGGTGTTGCTACCGGCTTGCAATTTTCCATCTTGCTCTTCTTCAAAATATCCTTCGCATATGCTTCTTGTGATACAAAAGTTCCAGATTTTTCTTGTCTAATCTCAAGACCAAGAAAATACTTCATCAATCCCAAGTCCGTCATTTCGAACTCTCACATCATGGTTTCTTTGAAATCTTCTATCATTTTCTTGTTTTTCCCCATGAAGATAAGATCATCAACGTAAAGAGCAACAAACAACAAGTTCTCTTCTTCTTTCTTCACAGACAACGCATGTTCATAGGGACATTGTATGAATCCGTTCTTCTTGAAGTGGGTGTCAATTCGGGTGTTCCATGCTCGAGGTGCTTTCTTTAGCCCATATAATGCCTTCTTTAATTTCAAGACTTTGCTCTTCTTTCTGATTTTCATGAATCCAGGAGGTTGTTCAATATAGACTTCTTCTTCAAGTACTCCGTTTAGAAATGCAGACTTCACGTCCATTTGATAGACTGGCCACTCAAATTGCGCCGCTTGAGATATAAGAAGTCGAATCGTCTCCAATCTTGCAACTGGAGCAAAAATTTCATCATAGTCGATCCCCTCTTTTTGTATATAACCTTTCGCAACTAGGCGTGCTTTGTGTCTTTCAATCTCTCCTTTGGCATTCATCTTTTTCTTATACACCCATTTTACTCCTATGGGTTGACATCCTTCTGGCAACTCCACCAAGTCCCATGTTTCATTTTTTTCGATTGCCTTTATTTCTTCATCCATCGCGGCTTTCCACCTCTTATCATTCACGGCCTCTTCAAAAGAAATATTCTCCGTGTCTGTTAATAAACAAACCAAATGCACTTTGCTTGTCGAGTCGTATAAATCTTGTAGACTCTGCATTCTTGGTTGTCTCGACTGTTCTTCTTCATCGGATGCTTGAGAGATTGACGGTGTGACTATTGGTGCAACGATTGATGGTTCTCCTTTTTCTTTATCTTGTGTTACCTCCTTTTGGTTTTTCTTCCAATCCCATGTCATTTCTTCATTCACATGTACATCTCGGCTAACCACAACCTTTTTGTTAGTTGGGTTAAACAGCTTGAAAGCCTTCGCCTTCTCGTCATACCCGATGAAGACATACCTCTTGCTTTTATCATCAAGTTTGGTTCTTCTTTGGTCCGGTATATGTGCGTAAGCTACACTACCAAACACCTTAAAATGTGATACAGTTGGTTTATGGCCGCTCCAAGCTTCTTGCGGTGTTTGATTCGCCAATATCATATGTGGGCATCGATTTTGAACATATACAGCACATTGCACCGCTTCAGCCCAAAACTCTTTCGACACGTTTTTGCTCTTCAACATCGATCAAACCATATCGAGAATTGTTCGATTTTTTCTTTCGGCCACACCATTTTGTTGAGGAGAGTAAGGTGTGGTCAAGAATCTTTTGATTCCTTGTTCCTCGCAATAGCTTGTGAAGGCAGTTGACATGTACTCTCCACCTCTATCAGGCCGTAAAGCTTTGATGTAAACACCGGTCGTCTTCTCCACTAGCACCTTAAATTTCTTGAATATTTCAAATGCTTCCGATTTTTCCTTCAAGAAATAAACCCAAGTCTTTCTTGTGTAATCATCAATAAAAGTAATGAAATATCTCTTCTCACTAAGAGATTTCGGTGTGATTGGGCCGCATATGTCGGTGTGTACCAACTCGAGAGATCTCCTTGCACGATATTCTGCCTTCTTTTGAAATGTACTCCTTGCTTGTTTGCCGAGTCCGCATCCCTCGCAAAATTTCTTGGTGTAGTCCATGTCAGGTAGCCCATGGACCATTTCCTTCTTTGCTAACTCTTTTAGGCCCCCGTAATGTAAGTGTCCAAATCGTAAATGCCATAACCATGCTTTGTCCTCCATATTTACTTGTAAACATCTTTCTTGCACGTTTTTCAAATTGAGTTTGAACATTCGATTCTTTGCCATCTCCACGTGTGCGAGCAAGCGACCATCTTTGTCCTTCAAGTGCAACATCCGGTCTTTCATGAAGACCGAACATCCCTTCTCTAATAATTGACCCATGCTGAGAATGTTACTCTTCAAGTCGGGCACATAGTAAACATCTTCCATTGTTCCTTCCTTTCCATCTCTTTTGGAAAAACATATTTTTCCTTGGCCTTTGACTTGGACTTTCGAAGCATCTCCAAAAGACACGTGTCCGTCTTTTATCTCTTGCATATCAACAAACAGATGTTTGTGTCCACACATATGATTGCTAGCACCAGTGTCGAGATTCCATACCGTGTCACTATCTGAAGTGGAACCTTTTTGGGTCATCATGAGAACGCCGTCGTCTTTCGTCTCATCTTCCGCGACTAGATTCGCGTTTTCTTCCACCTTCTTCTCAGAGTAGCACTCCTTTGCGTAGTGTCCATACTTACCACAGTTGTAACACTCAATATTTGAACGATATGCCCGGCCACCTCTTCCACGACCACGTCCTCGTCCACGCCAATTTTGTTGGCTGATCTCGCCTTTCTCTTCATGATTATTTCCGCAACCACGACCTCGGTCGCGACCAAAACCATGACCACCACGGCCTCGTCCTCTTCCTCTGTTGTGTTGCGCGTACATTGCTTTATCCTCCTTGATAGTCGGCTTCTTTTGTAAGGCCTCCTCTAAGACTTCTTGTGTCTTTTTCTTCTTCCTTTGTTCATGTGCTTCAAGAGAGCCCGCGAGTTCATCGATAGTCATCTCTTCTAAATCCTTCGACTCCTCGATTGCGCATACAACATTCTCAAAATTCTCAGTCAATGACCGAAGAATTTTCTCCACGACCCTTGCATCCGTGAGGGTTTCTCCATTGCGTTTGAGTTGATTCACCACCGTTTGCACACATGTGATATAGGTTGATATGTCTTCTGACTCCTTCATCTTCATGGCTTCCAATTCGCCTCAAAGTGTTTGAAGCCGCACTTGTTTAACTCGGTCGGCACCTTTGAACACCTTTTGCAAGGTATTCCATGCTTCCTTCGAAGTTGATGCACCAGCAATCTTCTCAAAACCCGACCATCTACTACTTGAAACAAAAGGTAGAGAGCGGTCTTATCCTTCACTCGCATTTCTTTCAACGCTTTTAATTGATTCGCCGTCAAGGAATCAATAGCTTCCACCTCCGTGAAGCCGGTTTCGACAACTTCCCATGCGTCTTGTGTGCCAAGCAATGCACGCATTTGAATACTCCAATTGTCGTAGTTTGTCTTGGTGAGTCGTGGCAGTGGCATTTGTCCCAACGATGTGCTCCTATAGTTCGCCATGCTCTGATACCAATTTGACATGTTAGAAATGAATGCCATTAGGACCCTCAAATTTTTGTTTCAAAAAATGCTTTTTTGAGTTTAATTCTCAACAGTACTGAGTTTGGATACAACTCTTGAGATTGTTGAACATTTATATAGACAACGCTTTGTTCATCTTTGTCTCCATTTGTGTGTACTCTATGAAACGGACAGTGGAATTTCTAAAAAAAAATTACGTGACCAAACAAATGCTTTGATTTTGATCTCTCGTTTGGACATGTTTGACTCCTGATAAAGGTTGGTTCATAGCACTGTAACATCAAAGTAAGCATACCGTTTGGTTGATCATTTTTTTAGGAGCTGACGACTGTTAAAATGTTGGCTTCTTGTTAATTTCAGTTTATAAAATATTCCATGAAAATGGTTCTTCATCTTTGTCTGCCTTTGTCAATTTCTTTTCTTTTGGTAAATTAATGCAACCACTTATTAAACTAATGATGGGATATTCATTGTACTCAAATAACTATTATTATTATTATTATACAATATTCCATGAAGACGGGTTTATGTCTTTTTCTATCTTCGTTGATTTCTTGTGTCCTAGTGCAGCATATTTTTAATAACCATTTATTAAACTATCGTGGGGAAATGCATTGTTATTAAATAACTCCCTTGTTTTGGCTTCATACGCTCATTTCAGTAGGCTTTGATGAATCCTTCCTCCAGTGTCCGGCAAAGATGGCATCTACTTGGAAAGGACGAAATCAACTATTTTCTCAAAGAAAGAGTAAAAGAGGAACCATTGCACTCTCTGCTTCTCTTCTTTCAAGAGCATGAATGCCAACATTATTTGTCTTTTGTTTCGTGCGAAAAAGTGGTTTGAGTATTATTTAAGATGATTGTGTAACGACTCCTTTTTCCAGCAAGATATTGTCCGCTCTGGGGATTGGGCCGTAGCCCAATATCCTCCTCTCACGATTTTTTTTTTGGCGAGGACTTCCCAGTCGGTCACCCAACCTGGTACTACTCTCGCCGAAGCACTTTTAACTTCGGAGTTCTTATGGGAACCGTTGTCAATTGTGCTCCAAAACGCGTCTTACTATCTTGGGAAGGTCTCTTTGCATATGTTTCATTTCCACATACTTCCCCAAGCGATGTGAGATTGTGACGACCCCCTTTTTACGACCTGTCACCTTCCGGTTCGCCCGCGCGGACGTATTGCCATCCGGGTTCTGGTTCGTGCAGCCATCGTACACATACTTACACATCCAGATCATCACAATCACCCCCCCTTGGGGGCCCAACGTCCTCGTTGGCTATATTTCTGGTTGGGTACAGGCTCTGATACCATTTGTAACGAACTTTCCCAGCAAGATATTGTCCGCTCTATGGATTGGGTCGTAGTTCAATATCATCCCCTCACGGCTTTGTTTGGCGAGGACTTCCCAGTCGGTCACCCAACCTAGTACTACTCTCGCTGAAACACTTTTAACTTCATAGTTCTTATGGGATCCGTTGTCAATTGTACTTCAAAACGCGTCTTACTATCTTGGGAGGGTCTCTTTGCATATGTTTCATTTCCACATACTTCCCCAAGCGATGTGAGATTGTGACGACCCCCTTTTTACGACCTGTCACCTTCCGGTTCGCCCGCGTGGACGTATTGCCATCCGGGTTCTGGTTCGTGCAGCCATCGTACACATACTTACACATCCAGATCATCACAATCACCCCCCCTCGGGGGCCCAACGTCCTCGTTGGCTATATTTCTGGTTGGGTACAGGCTCTGATACCATTTGTAACGAACTTTCCCAGCAAGATATTGTCCGCTCTATGGATTGGGTCGTAGTTCAATATCATCCCCTCACGGCTTTGTTTGGCGAGGACTTCCCAGTCGGTCACCCAACCTAGTACTACTCTCGCTGAAACACTTTTAACTTCATAGTTCTTATGGGATCCGTTGTCAATTGTACTCCAAAACGCGTCTTACTATCTTGGGAGGGTCTCTTTGCATATGTTTCATTTCCACATACTTCCCCAAGCGATGTGAGATTGTGACGACCCCCTTTTTACGACCTGTCACCTTCCGGTTCGCCCGCGCGGACGTATTGCCATCCGGGTTCTGGTTCGTGCAGCCATCGTACACATACTTACACATCCAGATCATCACAATCACCCCCCCTCGGGGGCCCAACGTCCTCGTTGGCTATATTTCTGGTTGGGTACAGGCTCTGATACCATTTGTAACGAACTTTCCCAGCAAGATATTGTCCGCTCTATGGATTGGGTCGTAGTTCAATATCCTCCCCTCACGTCTTTGTTTGGCGAGGACTTCCCATTCGGTCACCCAACCTAGTACTACTCTCGCTGAAACACTTTTAACTTCATAGTTCTTATGGGATCCGTTGTCAATTATACTTCAAAACGCGTCTTACTATCTTGGGAGGGTTTCTTTACAAATGTTTCATTTTCACATACTTCCTCAAGCGATGTGGGATTGTGACGACCCCCTTTTTACCACCCGTCACCTTCCAATTCGCCCGCGCAGACATACTGTCATCCGGGTTCCGGTTCGTACAGCCATCGTACACATACTTACACATCCGGGTCATCACATCTTGTGGGTAGTTATTTTCTAGAAATTTATATTTTTAGAATCAAGTTTAAAATTAAAATTACTTATTACTTATTACAATTTGATTAGGCTACTGCACTAATAGTATTTTACATGTTAAGATTAAGTAAACATAAGGTTAGTTTGGTATTCTTGCAATTTTTTTAATACTTACTGTTAGTTGAGTTGTTTAAATAATCAATTATGTAAATAATTAGATAAATGCTTGATAAATTAACATATCATAAGTGATTGAATATAAATAAGTGTTTGTTAAATTATAATATTTAGTTGCTTTGAACACATCAAATTACATAAAAGCAGAAAAATTTTAAAAATTTAAATGAATGAAAGTTCATTAAATAAAATAAATGTATATTATGAGATCAAACATTAATCAAAATTACAAAAAAAAAAAAAAAAAGGTAGAGAGTGAAGAGGGAAAATGCTAGAGAGAAGAAAGAGAAAAAAAAAAAGAAATAAGACGCAGATACAGTAGTTATCAAAATTAATTTATATAATTATCTAAAAACTTAAAAAAAATTATGAGAATTTTCACAAAGGTATAATTTAAATAATTAATTTTGGTTGAGGTTGAAAAATAATAAGGGCTACGTCGCTACGACGGTTTTAGATTTTGGGCCAAATGGGTACTTACAAAATTAGTTGTGAGATTACCTAAATGAAGATGAGAAATCAATGTTTAGACCAACAATTCTAAGGTAAGAAGAGCTATTCATTGTTCTTCAAGATATTAGGAAGTTTTAGCGTCTAGTTGAATAAAAAATATTTTAATTGGTGAAATTCGAAAAACTTGAAGGAGAGTCTGTCAATCAATGTTAGATCGAAGTTCTTACTGTGTAAATCGGAGGAAAATCGTAAAAGATTTTGTGAAGGTAAGCCGATTTTCTTCCTGTTTTATAAAATTTTGGAATTTGGATAACAACTCGTGTATAATTTATAAACGGTTGAAGTTGTGAGTTTGATCCTTGATTTGTGGCAAAAATCAAGTTAGACTATGTTTTAGTTTGAATTTGAGTCGTTTGGAAGATGAAGGTTTCGAGAAAAGTTGGATTGTTCAAGATTCTGAGATAGTTTCTTGACACAGCGAATGTTCTGACCGTATGCTCAGTCGACCAATCGATCAGCCAAGTAGAGCTTGGCGTCTAGCCATGAAGGACTCGACATTTTCTTGTTGTTGCACGCTTCTGGACAACCAACTATAACAGTTGTTCTGGACAACCTGTTGGGATCCGGGCCTCATGTATGGGCGCAGATCCATAATATGTTGGTCCATTATGAAAATTGAGAAAGCTTATGAAAACAAAGGGGTGTGTGTGTGTGAAGCTTGTTATAGAAGCTACGGAAATCGAGCTTCGGAGAGCTTGCTGGAGAAGTCACGGGTCTCGAGCTCCCTCTGATCAGAACAGAGTAGCCTCTTCGACATGCATCCGAAGAAGGTTGTTGTTGTTCTGATTTTCTTGCACTCTACCGTTTTTCTGATTGCAAGAAGACGATAGTTTTAATTTTCAGTTTAACAGTGCATTCTTTGCAAACTGGTATCAGAGCAGAATCGCCGTTCGCGATAGTGAGAGGGAGCGTCATTGTTCTTTTTCAACAAATAAGGAGAGGAGAAACGAAGAGGAATTTCTTCCTCTGTCGCGTGGATTTTCTTCAGCAAAGGTGGAAGAAAACCCTACAGTTCGTTGCCGCCACTACCGTCCGAGGAGGAAGATCCTCGCCGCACTGCCAAGGAGGAGAAGATGGCCTCGACACCTTCCGATCAGAACCCACTGTCTTTGAGTCGATTTTTTGTGTATAAAGATCGATTGTCATCCCATAGGGTTCTTCAGGCTCATCCTCTATCGCACAGAGCGCCGCACACCATCTCCGATCTGTTCTAATCAAAGTCGCCAGCCACCGCACAGAACTTCGCCGTTGCTCATGTCACCACTCGTTTGCTCCGACTTGCAGCTTCGTCCTCCCAAGTCGCACGCCCTAAGAATAGGAATCAATTTTTTATTTGGGTTCTATTATTTTTGTGGAGCATTTGAATATGTTATTGGTAAAACAGTGCACAAATTCAAAGTTTAATCTGATTTTGGGAAAATCTGTTCTTTTGGAGATATTCTAAATTTGGAGAATTTATTTTTGGGTTCTAAAATTTGTGGTCATTCTGAGCACTTGGGATATTTTGTTTAGAAATTCTTTTTTTGCCGTGTTCAACTCTTGAAGAGTAACCTAAGTCGGATAGTCACGTTGAACGGCTCTAACTATGTGTGGAAAGGGAAGATGAAAGATCTTTTCTATGTGAAAGACTATTATTTGTCCATTTTTGCTGAGAATTGTGTCTAGTGGGAATTGTGTCATCATTAAGTGTGCGATTACATTCGGCAGTGGGTGGATGATAACATCCTCAACCATGTCAGTGACGAAAAGAACGTTCAGAGCTTGCAGAAAAAGCTTGAGGAGATGTACGCTCAGAAGACCGGCAACAAGAAGCTGTTTTTGATTAAGTAGCTTCTAGAGTTCAAGTGCCAAAATGGAAAGCAATGACCGATCACTTGAATACATTTCAGGAAATTATCAATCAGTTGGCTGGATTGAAAATCAAGTTTGATGAAGAGGTTCAAGGATTGATGCTTCTTGGAACCTTATCGAACTCATGGGAGACATTCAGAATGTTGTTGTCCAATTTGGTTTCAGATGGTGTTTTAGCTATGGATATAGTCAAGAGTAGTGTTCTGAACAATGAGATGAGAAGAAAGTCGATAGGTTCTTATTCACAATCAGACGGCCTAGTCACCGAAAACAGAAAGAGTCAAAGCAAAGATCTGAGCAATAGAAACCGAATTCAAAGCAAGTTGGGAAAATACTTGTAGCGACCCTTACACTATTCCTAAATTTTCCGTATTATTTTTATTTTTATTTTTTTAATAGTTTAAGCGGAACTTAAAACAAAATCAAAACAGTTAACATTGTTTGGAAAATCATTTAAATCTAAGTTGTTAAACTACTTAAAACAATTTATAAACAATTAAAATCACTTTAAACAATTGAAAACCAAAACAGGGACAAGAGGGACATTTGTCCCGAAAATGACAGGGGCGATCGATCGCCCATTTCAGGCGATCGATCGCCACATTAGAAAACAGAGGGGCGATCATTCGCCCCTCTTTGTGGTGACCGATCGCCCCTGCGATCGATCGCCACACTCTCTGGATTTTTCCAGAGAGTGGCGATCTCCTTTGGCGATCGATCCCCTCCTTAGGGGATCGGTCGCCAAGTCCTCTGGAATCAATTTTCCAGAGAACTCCACCTCTCTCTTTTTCCTTTTCTTTTCCTTCCATACAACACACACTTTATTTTCTTTATTACCACTAACACCACATACACTTTCACAATACAATTTGACATCAAACCACCCAAAACTCCTACATCCTCCATAATCTCACTCAAAATCGACTCGAGACGCATTTAACACGAAATACGTTTTCACGAAAATGAACTGCGTGGATTCGTTTAAAAACTAAATGTTTCCTCCTGTTAAAAATCTCCAAGCAGTTCCATAAAACTTAGATCAAAGCCTTAACAAAACGTTTTATAAAATCAATTTACCCAAAACATCTATACATCATTCTATCAGCTAACCAGAACCAAACATCCTAATATGTTCAACTATATAATTTTTCCTACGATCTAACTATCGTGTTCCAAAATACCTTTACATCTTTTCCCACGGGTCAAATACACATCGACTGCCCAGCACGCTACCACGGGCATTCTCCTTCAATCTGTACGATCATCTGGTAGAGAGAAATCCTCCTGACCTTGCTCTATGTCACCTACACCATAAAGACACCTATGAGATAAAAATCTCAGCAAGTTCTATGTAAATACTAATGCATGATCATGTATGAGCAATGCTAAGAAAACCGTCCATGTCTTTTCATTTCAGTACGTGTCAGTCTTGGTTATCAGGGCCTTTCTCAGCCAGATGGATAGGGCACATCAAGCGGGTAGACAGCCCACACCATCGGAAAGGAAGGAGACCTGCTCACCACGGACCGCCAGGTCTGAACCTCTCACCGATTAACCACCATGCGTTATTTACTATGATACTTTACTTGCCACATGCATGCAATTCTTTTTCCTTAAAATCAATGCGCAAATTCATTTTCATAGCATTTTGAATACTGTGATGCATGAACAATTCAACATCCAATAAAACATACACAACGATCATACCATCAAAATCTCTCAATACATCAAACATCGTAACACATATCCTATAAAACAATCAAACCTAATCTACCCAACCAAAGCAAGACAATTAAACAAGCAAGCTCCAACAATCCTCAACAACAAATTCCGACATACGGTGTAGGTCAATCGGCCACAGTAAGTCACGAGAACTTACCTGTCATCCGTTGCAACTCTAGCTCCGTCCACTAGCGTTGTTCACCTAAGGCAAATTTACCACAATTGTCGTTAATACGAGTTTAAATCATTGAACGTCCGAACTAACGAAATCTTAACTAAAGAAGTTTCCTAGTGTTCTAATTTAACTAATCGAGGCATTTTATCGAGTAACTCATGCTCAACACCTCAAAACTTCCATTAACGAGTTTTTCCAAAAACCCCTAAAATCCTCAAACTTTAACATTTCTCACAATCGACCTAACTTCGTCCAATAACGTTCAATACGTCCATTATATCCACAACTACGATAAACCTATCAATTTCAAGCCCTAAATCATGTTTTTCACAAAACTCTAAACGAAACCCTAACCGTTAAACGACCTGAATACTACGAATAAACTTTCTAAAACTGTAGAACCTTACCTAGAATGTCGTTTGGGGAAGAAAACGAAACGATCGGAGGACAAATCGCCGTTGGAGAGGAGAACGCCGTGAGGGAGGAGGAAATGTCGCGGGAGGAGGGAGAGAGCACAGAGAGGAATCGCGTGAAAATGGAGAAGGAGAAGAGAAAATGTGTGATTTAATTAAAAATTTGACTTGGCAATTACCTTTTTGCCCTTCCTTTGATTTTCTATTTGTTTCGTCATTTGTTTCGTTAATTAGCTAACGATTCGGTTTCTCCTAATTTCCTTATTTCACCGACAAATCCATCTTATTACTAGGGTTCCATTAAAACTATCCGTTCCCAAAACGGAACTCGGTTACTATTTTTACCACAACATCCTTTAAATTACGAGAAACGTAATTCTCGTAAAATTAGCGTCACAACTCCTAAAATTCCCAAAATTTTCTAAAAATCCATATTAATTATTAGGATCCTAGTAACGCTTTCTTTTCACAAAATGGACTTGATTTGACATAATTACAAAAAATGCCATTCATATGCGAAAAATTGAAAACCGTTCGAAAACTGGGTGTTACAATACGCCAATTTCGAATGTCATCATTGTGACAAGAAGGGACACATCAAGAGATTTTGTCGAAAGTTTCTTCGAGAAAATTCAAATGCCAAAGGAAAGGAAAAGAAGACCGAAGTGGGTGATACAGGCGATAAAGTAGCCACAGCCACCGAGGAGTTCTTTATTGTGTACAACGGGGACGTCGTCAATCTCGCTTGCCAAGATACTAGTTGAGTGATCGATAGTTGTGCTTCGATACATGCTACTTCACTGAGGGATTTCTTCACATTATACACTTTCGGTGACTTTGTGACAAGGTTTGTCCTTGTAAAATCGAGGTTAATACAAAAACAAACACAAGAGTCAGTGTTCTCGCTTAAGGTTTCTTAAATAAGTTCGACTTGAGTTTGTGCTAGGGGAGGTGGTGGCTCAAATGTACTTGGTGACTTTGAAGATTTTTGAGAGTCATGCTCTTCTTCGTGATGACTTGGAGCAAATTCTTTTTCCATTAGATACTTCATTAATTTCCATGTACAAACTTCAATCTCATCATCCAATCTTCTCCTTCTTTTAAGATTCTTCCACCATAAACTAGCATACCCGGTGAGACTCAAAAGGCTAATTTGATTTTTCATTTCTCTGAAAAACCATGATATCTAAACAACCATCTACTCTATCCAACCAATCATGAAAGCCTTTTGAATGACCACTAAAACAAGGCATTGAGATATCACTAGAATTCACAATGTCAAGGTGGCTATTGGAAGCTCTTTGGTTCAGTCTTTCATCACGAGTGTCACCTCTTTCATTACCCTTAAAGTCTTGGGCCTTTCTACTTGGGGGTTTAGTTCATCTCCTCCGCAAAGGTTCTTGAAGTTCTCTTAAACACTCACTTCTCATGAACCATTGATGCATATCTTAAAACTTGCGGTTTAGTCCACGAATTTCTTCTTGGTAGTTAGTCTTACCAACAACCAGTTTAGGTGTCTCGGTGGGTTGATCTGGTTCTCTTAAACGCTCACTTCTCATGAACCATTGATGTATATCCTCAAACTTGCGGTTTAGTCCATGGATTTTTTCTTGGTAGTTAGTCTTACCAACAACTGGTTTAGGTGTCTCGGTGGGTTGATCTGGTTCTCTTAAACGCTCACTTCTTATGAATCATTGATGTATATCCTCAAACTTGCAGTTTAGTCCATAGATTTGTTCTTGGTAGTTAGTCTTACCAACATCCGGTTTAGGTGTCTCGATGGGTTGAACCTTTGAATACCTATTTCGGTCATAGGTGGCTCTACTACTTGTTTTCATCTTATTAATCTAACCTAGTTCTAATGCTTTAAAACACAAAAATTCTACCATAAACTTAAAAAGGTTGACAGAACAAACAAAAATGGCTCTTGGCCGAACACAATATTTCCAATTAATTCATAGGTTTAGATAGGTTAAAACTAAAGGAACTAATCAAAAATATAAGCTAAACATCACAGTAGAGACAACACAAGAACACCTTATACATTGGCCTTAAAACTTTTAAGCATAAGCAATACAAACTAACAAACAATGCTCCTTGGATAAATTACTACACCCGATTATATAATGAGTTTAGCAAACGCAAACGATATGAAACCAATAAGCAAAAACACTTAATAATACACAGGGAAAGCACTCTGTGCTCTGATATCAAATGACACGGTTTGGCCATGCAAAATTGAAGTTAATGCAAAAACAAACACAAGGGTCAGTGTTCCTGCCTCAATCTGAAGAGCACCTCAAAACAGTATGCACAAAATATTCAAATGAGCTCTAAATACTATGAAATTTTAAGACATTCTTACCTGATGAGTTAAGAACAGAACCCTGAAATTTCAAGTTAAAATAAGCGATATCAAAATAGATATGCATGAACTCCCATGGCTGGTCGGATGTCACTCATCGAGGCTTACCTTGAAGAGCCGATTACTCCTTTGGTTTAAGAGGAAAATCCACTTTGTATTAATCAAAAACTGAGTGTTACAAATGCAGAAAATGAAGCTTAAATATGACCTAAGGTGGCTAGGGTTTGGGCAATAAAATGAAACAAGTCGTTAGATGGATGCCCCAGCCACACGCAGGTGAGTGAGGATGCTTCAGTTATCCTACGTGGACGTCCTTGCATTAGCAATTGTCTTGAAAGCAAACTAGAATAGGGCTGAGATGGAGGAATTCAAAAATGGAAGAAGGATCTAGATCAGCTCGGTCATCGTAAGGTTGAGCGCTAATCTGTATGCGTTGGTCGATGGCCGCGGCATTGGACAAGTCAGCGATCGAGTCACGCACCACTCTGCAGTTCTCGTACATGCCGCGTCAGCTCTCTGTGCGCGTGATCATCAGTGTCCCCCATACATGCCATGTCAGCGATCCATTCTCACTCTTCCGTACTCTCTCGTACACGCCAGGTCTCCTCCGTGTGCTACTGCTGACAGGCTCTCCCTTTCGTGCGCATACCATTTAGTTCTTCACTCCTCAGCCATGACTTCCTCTCGCGCACGCCAACCGTGCCCATCATGCGCACCTAATCCTTGGCCACTCGTTCTATCCTAAAACTATCATGCATGCAAGAAATTAACAAAGCTAATGTCTGCCAAAAACTACAAGAAGGCCAATGTTTGCCAAAGTTAAACAAATACAAAGATGGTCGGTTACATAGAATTGATTACGGGAAGACAAATTCTCTTGTGAGCGTGTGGTGATCCGGCAAGCGGCTCCTATGTTAAAACATGCGTTGGCTTGTCCATGTTTAGAGAATTTGGCTCCCATTCCAACCATTTAAAGAGGTCTTGACCTGCAAAAATAGTACACTTGTCAATTAAAAGGATAGTTGGTGATTGTGCTTTGGTTTAGGATCAAGTTATCGGCCTATAAGGCATATCATCCTCCCTGAGTGAATGGGGATTTGTCCTTAAATCTAGAGCGGTGCCTCCTTGTACTCCTTTGCCTTCGATGAGTGCTACTTTTCCAAGATGAGTACCTACAAAATGAACAAACTCATTGATTGGAAAATTTGGCCATAAGCTTGATCGAGGTCTATTGAATCCATCTCGTGGCACATCACTTTAGAAGTGTAAGGATGAGAAATGATGACGTTGCAAAAGTAATTGGCACGGGAGACATGCGTTTGCAGACCAACAATGACAAAACCTTGGTTTTGAGATGTGTGAAGCACATATCTGACACCTTTCGTGATGGAAAATAGATGCTCACCAAAGGCTCTTTGATTGTGGCGAGGAGAGAAAAATGTTCGTCATTGTATGTGATGCATGCAAAGATTGCGGATTCCACAATCCATACGGTGGACGATGAAGGCGCGGTATAACTTTGGCACAACCGGCTTAGCCATATGAGCGAGAAGGGTTTGATGATCCTAACCAAGAAGAACCTACTATCAGGTATGAAAAATGGCTTTATGAAGCATTGTATTCATTGTTTGGCAAACAACCAGACTCGAGTAGCCTTCAAGAGAGCTCCTCACTTGCAGAAACCGGGTATACTCGACATGGTGTACTCTGATGTGTGCGATTCGATGAAGACAAAACACTTGGTGTTGCGTTGTACTTAATGACTTTCATCGACGATCATTCAAGGAAGATTTGAGTGTATATGTTAAAGTCAAAAGATCAAATGCTAGACGTCTTCAAGCAGTTTCATGCTCGGGTGGAAAGAGAATCGAGTGTGAAATGCAACTGCATCCGGATAGATAATATAGGTGAGTACTGCAGCACTTTTGATGAGTATTACAGAGAGCAGGGTATTCGGCATCAAAAGACACCTCTGAAGATTCCTCAGTTGAACGATTTAGCTGAGAGAATGAACAAGACACTTGTTGAAAGGGTGAAATGTTTGTTTTCACAGTCACAGTTGCGAGGTCCTTTTAGGGTGAAGCCTTGAGTACAGTAGTTCATGTTTTGAATCTTGTCGAGTGTTCTGTTGGGTTTCGAAGTTTTGAATAGGATGTAGTCGGGAAAAGAGGTTCCTCATAGTCATTTGTGCATATTTAGGTGCAAGGCCATTGTTCACATTCCAAAAGACGAGTGGTCGAAGCTCAATGTGAAGACGAGGCCGTGTGTGTTCATCGGTTATGGTCTTGATGAGTTTGGCTATAGGTTCTACGATCCGGTGCAGAAAAAGTTTATTAGAAGCAGAGATGTCATGTTCGTGGAAGACCAAGGCATCAAAGACATCGATAAGGCGGAAATGGCACATAGGTATAGTGATGATTTGATCGATTTGGATCAAATTTCTACACTTGTAGAGAATTTTGATCAAGGGAGAGTGGAACCGGAGCATGATACTAGTCTTGCAAATGACGAAGTCCCCACAACTGATAATGTTGAACCGACTGTGCAAGTTGAAGAAGAGGTTCAAGAGTTGTCAGACGAACCTCCTTTGAGAAGATCCACTAGAGAGCTGCATCCTTCGACCAGATACATCTCAGGAGTATGTGATGCTCACAGATGCCGGAGAGCCAGACACTTACCAAGAGGCGACTTCCATTAATGAGAAGAAAGAATGGTTGAAAGCCATGGAAGAGGAGATGCAATCTTTTCACGGGAATCACACGTATGACTTGGTGAAGTTACCTCAAGGCAAGAAAGCTCTCAAGAACAGATGGGTCTACAGATTGAAGACTAAAAATGCACGCTCACAACCAAGGTACAAGGCTCAGTTAGTTGTGAAGGGGTACGATCAGAAGAAGGGAATCAACTTTGAAGAAATATTTTCACCGACGGTAAAGATATCCTCTATTAAAGTGGCTCTTGGTTTAGTTGCACATTTGAATTTAGAGATCGAGCAACTTGATGTGAAAACTGTGTTTCTTCATGGTGACTTAGAGGAAGAGATCTATATGGAACAACCCGAGAGATTCAAAGTCAAAGGAAAAGAGCAACTTGCGTGCAAGTTGAAGAAGAGCTTGTATGGCCTCAAACAAGCTTAACGATAATGGTACAAGAAGTTTGACTCTTCATGGTGAGTCACAGGTACAGTCGGACATCGTCAGACCATTGTGTGTTAACCAAGAGGTATTCCGATGATGATTTCATTATTCTCCTCTTATATGTTAACGATATGTTTATCATAGGTCGTGATAGTAGCAAGATAACTAAGTTGAAAGAAGAGCTGAGCAAGTCCTTTGCGATGAAAGACTTTGGTGCGGCGAAAAATATACTTGATATGAAGATATCTCGTGATAGGAAGAATGAGAAACTGTGGTTGTCTCAGGAAGACTACATCGAGAAGGTACTTGAAACATTCAACATGAACAAGGCCAAAGTTGTGTGTTCTCCCATTGCATGCCACTTCAAGCTCAATTCGGAGCAATGTCCTACGAGTGAGAAAGACAAGGCACACAAGATTCGAGTTTCTTATGCGTCTGCAGTTGGCTGTTTGATATATGTTATGGTTTGTACTAGACCTGATATTGCTCATTCCGTTGGAGTAGTCAGCCGGTTCGTCTCCAATCTTGGTAAAAACACTAGGACGCAGTGAAGTGGATATTCAAATATCTCCAAGGTACTTCTAGGTTGTGTTTGTGTTTCGGTAGTGGTGATCCTATGCTAGTTGGTTATACCGATTCAGATATGGCCAGTGACGTTGATTCTAGGAAGTCCGTTTCAGAATTCTTGATGACTCTTTCAAGAGGAGTCGTGTCGTGGCAATTGAAACTGCAAAAAAGTGTTGCGCTGTCCACCATAGAAGCTGAGTACATTGCGATTACTAAAGGTTGTAAGGAGGCTTTATGGATAAGGAGATTCCTTGAGGAATTAGGTTTACACCAAGAGAAGTACATTGTGTACAGTGATAGCCAGAGCGCTATCCACCTCTCTAAGAATTTGTCGTCTCATTCAAGGTCCAAGCATATTAATGTGAGGTACCATTGGATTCGAGACTTGCTCGCGACGAAGCAGTTGCACTTGGCAAAAATGCACACCAGTGAAAACAATTCGAATATGCTAACGACGTCTTTGGCAAAGGAGAAACTCAAAGCTTGTTGACAAAGAACGAGTTTGTTGGAGCCCACACATGTCTCGTAGGGGGAGTTTGTAACGACCCGAAACCCGACGGGTCGAGAATTTCATAAACATGAGCGTAAGCCTATTCTTGACTCATATATCTATTTCCTTTTGTTTTCTTTTTCTTTCTTGTGAAACCCTAAATCAACTCAATGCCATTAAAATTCGTTTGGAAAATCATCTATATGTTTATATGAAGGAGGAAATCAACAGACAATCGATTTAACCTCTGCCGTTCACATCCACCGCTCAACAGTAACACTCAACATCTACCGATGACATCAGCCAGATAACTCATACAACCAGCATCCACCGCTCAACAGTAACCAACTTACATCCACCGCTACACTTCTACCGCCCATCTTTCGAATACATCTACCAAACACATCCACCGCTCAACAGTAACACTCAACATCTACCGATGACGTCAGCCGGATGACTCATACATCCAACATCAACCGCTCAACAGTAACACACAACATCTACCGATGACGTCAGCCGGATGACTCATACATCCAGCATCCACTGCTCAATACTAACACTCGACATTAACAGAGTAACTTCTACCACTCAACAGTAACCAACTTACATCCACCGCTACACTTCTACCACCCATCTTCCGAATACATCTACCAAACACATCCACCGCTCAAATCTACTTACTTCATATCCTCTAAAGATTTCAAACTTCATTTCCAGAAATGCTCATAAAACATTTAGTCTTACAATCCTCTTTAAAAACACATAATACTGAAGAAGTCAATAATTATCGTTGTATAAAGAAAAGTTCTCTCCTACTTATTCCTCCATATCACTGTCTTATACCATAACAGACCAGGAACGCCATCCTCAGGTCGAATCGCCACCCAGCACAAAATCCACACCATGAGCACCATCCAGCAATCCGACTTAAGCATTATCTTCAAGAGTGAAGTCCTCACCTGCTAGTTCGTCACCTACATCATAAGGTAAAACTATAAGCCTACTTGCTTAGTAAGGAGCGCAACAAATGCATGAATACTCATGAATGCATACTTGATATAATCATGTTCGTATCTTTCATTCAGCTCGGGAATCATGTTTATGTTCACATTCATATACATATCGTGGGAATCCTATACTTGTTCATCATTCTCATATCATAGACTAAGGAGGAGTTTGTGCCGAAGTGGGGTAGGCAGTGCGCGTGTACATGGCCCCTTTCGGGCAAGAATCATGGTCCATCTCTAGACAGTGACATGGCCAAACCACCCCAAACTCTCACTTAATCAAGTTTCCATACGTTTCGTTTTCTTGTTTCATTCATAAAGAGTATGCGTGTAAAACATTTTGTATACTCGGTAAATAAATCATGAATGCATGGGCATAAACATTTTCGAAACATAAGACCATGGGAGGAGTCGTTCACCAGAAAACAGAGCATACACCAATCCAAACATTTTACTAAATCAGACAACTTCCCAAACATAATCGATCATTAGAAGCAAACTCAACCTACTACCCTTGTGATGTAGGGTCTTAATGGCCGGAACTCTTAACACACTCACTTACCTAGATTCCTTAGCAACAACGTCTTTCCTTCACTTGGAGCCCTTTCCACCTAAGACATTTCATGTAATAATGTAAGAAAACAAATCCTAAATAGTCTAAATTCAGGAATGGTAATTTCCTAACTAAGTATATTTCCTAGAAGTCTAACTTATTTCATTTCGGCATTGCATCAATCACCTAGTGTGCATGGAAACCTCAGCTTACAATAATGGGATTCGAGTTCACCAACTACTCGAGCTCTGCCAACGTTCGTTATTTCTAGTCATTATCAATCGAAATATTGTGTTATTAACCATTAATACTATGTTACTATAAATCCCTCAGCAACCCGAATCTGAAGCTCTAATCTAAAATCAACTCCTAAATAACTAATTGGCAAACACATTGTCCAAAACTTACCTCGAGCTTGGAGTATCAGAAGAAAACAGAAGGAAGCGGATCACTGGAGGAAGAACAGAGAAAAGAGCTGAAAGGAGAGAGTCGGCTGAAAGAAGAAAGTCGGCTGGTGGAGGTTTTTGTGAGGTTTTAGGATTTCCATTTTTTATTTATACACTTAATAAGGTAGACTTAATTACAAGTTTGCCACTAGACCTAACTTCTATAAAGAGGACTGATTAACCTTGGCGCCTAAATTTTCGACCAAAGAAATAAATGCATACATGACAGTTAATTCTGTTTCGTAAATAAAGGAATTCACCTGCCCGAATTTGTCGGGTGTTACATCCACCCCTCCTTAAACAAAATTTTTGTCCTCAAAAATTTATCAGACGAATAACTCTGGATATTTATCCAACATGTCCTGCTGTCGTTCCCAAGTGGCTTCTTCAATACCATGATTCGTCCACAGAACCTTTACTAGTGGAATTTCCTTATTTCGCAGGGTCTTAATTGCAGACTCTAAAATTTGTACCGGTTTCTCTTCATACATTAAGGTCGGCTGGATTTCGATTTCTGTTGGCTTAACAACAAGCGTCGGATCACGTATGCATTTCCTTAGCATAGACACATGAAAGACATTATGAATCTTTTCCAGCGAAAAAGGTAACTTTAACTTATAAGCTGTATTACCAATCTTTGCCAAAATAGGGAATGGTCCAATGAATCGTGGATTAGGCTTTCCTTTCTTACCGAACCGCATAACTCATTTGAACGGTGAGATCTTTAAGAAAACCTCATCCCCGACAGTAAACTCAAGGCTCCTCCTTCTCTAATCTGCATAACTCTTCTGTCGGCTTTGTGCAGTTATCATCCTTTTTCTAATAATGGCGATCTTGTCCGACATCTGCTGCAAAATCTCAAGGCCCAAGAGTTTCGCTTCACCAACTTCTGTTGATGCTAGTGCTTTAGGATAATCATATGGATGATTTTTGTAGATCACATCTTATTTTAATATGGGTAGTTATAATGTCTTGCTAGAGACCAATTATAACTTGTGGACCCTAAAAATGTTTTAGGCCCACTGTCATATTAAATGAGCCTATTGGGTCGCACAACTGAGCGGGTTTTGGGTTAAAATCGTTATGGGCTTATGAAGCCCATATGAAGGGAATTAAAAGGGTTTTAATTTCGCAACCCTAAGAAGTGTGAGACGATTATCATTCTACACGATTTTTTTGATCGTCGGTTGATAAAGGCAAATTCTAGATTATTCTCTAAATTTGCGGGTCCTAGCAGACAAGAATCCATGGGATTCCCGCTCACGTGTGGATACGAATAGAGGGCTTCGATTATTTCAGCGTCTCTGTGATCGAATCGGCATCTTAAGAGAAGTGTCGAAATCAAACCAGGTTAGCATAATCGTTGTGGTTTAATCAAAAATGCACGATCGTACGTTTCGTTTGGGGGTCTGCGATTTTTTTATTGAATTAATCGGTTTCCGCTGCGTGACCTAAACTAATCGTGAAGATAAAATACCAACAGTGGTATCAGAGCCAGTTTTTTTTTTTTGTTGCATTTCGATTAAATTGAATCTGTGTTCTTTTTCGAAATTATTTGGATTTTGAATCTGTGATTTGTTCGAATCGATTTGTTTGCTTAATTCCGATTAGGTTGACATAAGATGTTGAACGCCGATTTGATCAAATCTAATATGCGGTTATACGGTTTGATTTGATCAAATCTAATATGCGGTTATACGGTTTGATTTGATCAAATCTAATATGCGGTTATACGGTTTGATTTGATCAAATCTAATATGCGGTTATACGGTTTGATTTGATCAAATCTAATATGCGGTTATACGGTTTGATTTGATCAAATCTAATATGCGGTTATACGGTTTGATTTGATCAAATCTAATATGCGGTTATACGGTTTGATTTGATCAAATCTAATATGCGGTTATACGGTTTGATTTGATCAAATCTAATATGCGGTTATACGGTTTGATTTGATCAAATCTAATATGCGGTTATACGGTTTGATTTGATCAAATCTAATATGCGGTTATACGGTTTGATTTGATCAAATCTAATATGCGGTTATACGGTTTGATTTGATCAAATCTAATATGCGGTTATACGGTTTGATTTGATCAAATCTAATATGCGGTTATACGGTTTGATTTGATCAAATCTAATATGCGGTTATACGGTTTGATTTGATCAAATCTAATATGCGGTTATACGGTTTGATTTGATCAAATCTAATATGCGGTTATACGGTTTGATTTGATCAAATCTAATATGCGGTTATACGGTTTGATTTGATCAAATCTAATATGCGGTTATACGGTTTGATTTGATCAAATCTAATATGCGGTTATACGGTTTGATTTGATCAAATCTAATATGCGGTTATACGGTTTGATTTGATCAAATCTAATATGCGGTTATACGGTTTGATTTGATCAAATCTAATATGCGGTTATACGGTTTGATTTGATCAAATCTAATATGCGGTTATACGGTTTGATTTGATCAAATCTAATATGCGGTTATACGGTTTGATTTGATCAAATCTAATATGCGGTTATACGGTTTGATTTGATCAAATCTAATATGCGGTTATACGGTTTGATTTGATCAAATCTAATATGCGGTTATACGGTTTGATTTGATCAAATCTAATATGCGGTTATACGGTTTGATTTGATCAAATCTAATATGCGGTTATACGGTTTGATTTGATCAAATCTAATATGCGGTTATACGGTTTGATTTGATCAAATCTAATATGCGGTTATACGGTTTGATTTGATCAAATCTAATATGCGGTTATACGGTTTGATTTGATCAAATCTAATATGCGGTTATACGGTTTGATTTGATCAAATCTAATATGCGGTTATACGGTTTGATTTGATCAAATCTAATATGCGGTTATACGGTTTGATTTGATCAAATCTAATATGCGGTTATACGGTTTGATTTGATCAAATCTAATATGCGGTTATACGGTTTGATTTGATCAAATCTAATATACGGTTATACGGTTTGATTTGATCAAATCTAATATGCGGTTATACGGTTTGATTTGATCAAATCTAATATGCGGTTATACGGTTTGATTTGATCAAATCTAATATACGGTTATACGGTTTGATTTGATCAAATCTAATATACGGTTATACGGTTTGATTTGATCAAATCTAATATACGGTTATACGGTTTGATTTGATCAAATCTAATATGCGGTTATACGGTTTGATTTGATCAAATCTAATATGCGGTTATACGGTTGATTTGATCAAATCTAATATGCGGTTATACGGTTTGATTTGATCAAATCTAATATGCGGTTATACGGTTTGATTTGATCAAATCTAATATGCGGTTATACGGTTTGATTTGATCAAATCTAATATACGGTTATACGGTTTGATTTGATCAAATCTAATATACGGTTATACGGTTTGATTTGATCAAATCTAATATGCGGTTATACGGTTGATTTGATCAAATCTAATATACGGTTATACGGTTGATTTGATCAAATCTAATATATGGTTATGCGGTGGATTGGATCAAATTAGTGCAAAATTTTGGTCGGATTTGATGAGATCAAATCGGATTTGATGAGATCAAATCTGGATATTTTTGTAACTAAATCTTAATATATCTTTTGATTAAAAATTTTGGTCCGGGGCGCTGCCCCGAGCCCCGCAAGGGGCGGCCTCCCCTTGACCCCCGCCCGCTGACCAGTCAGCGGGACCACCGTATCGTAGCGCATACAAAATTGTTTTATGACTAAAAATCGCGAATTTTAGACATTATTTTCATGAGATGAAACTATGTCATTATTATGTTTTATCATGCTATTCTTATCATGTGTGTTTATTTGATAATTAACCCATGTATTTTTATACTTGATAAAACATATTATTTAATGTGACCCTCACTTAAAATTTAAGTCTAATACCACCCATGTATCAACACTTGTCAAGGCTTTGATCACTTAATGTACGTTCTACCAAAGTAGGAGTGCATTTAGTTATCTTAGTTAGGCAGGATGGAGTAATGGTGATACTCATATGTTTGAATATGGTTAGACTTAATTAGGCTGTCAAAATAGTTTTGGGCCTAATGGTATTAGATGAGATTTGTTAAACATGCCTTGATATTTGATATCATGATCTCATAAATTATCTAAGAGTTACATGAGATGTAATTGATAAGTTGTTATCTACCTAAATAACCTAATTTTAAGTGTCATGCCAAAGCTGACTTGAAATTATGTGAAATATGGATCTTAGCCTGCTAAGTTTAAATTTCAGTTATTATGAATAATTGTTTTGAGGGTATGATACTTAGTAGGAGTATTTTTCTTTCATTTATCATTCTATGTTAAATTATTAATATCTGTATTGCATATTTTATTTCATGTCTGTTTTGTAGATTATGGCAACTTCTAGCAATACTTCTAATCTGTCTATGCGATCTATCCTTGAGAAGGATAAACTTACTGGAGCAAACTTCCTTGACTGGTCTCGAAACCTAAGAATTGTTCTTAGGCAAGAGAGGAAGTTGTATGTCCTTGAAGAGGAAATCCCTGCTGAGGAGCCTCCTAATAATGCATCAAAAAGTCAAAAAGATGCCTATCAGAAGCATCTTAATGATTCTGTTGATGTTACTTGTCTTATGCTTGCATCCATGACTTCGGAGCTTCAGAAGCAATTCGAAGAAATGGAAGCCTTTATGATGATGGGTCATCTAAAAGCAATGTTTCAAGAACAAGCAAGGCAAGAGAGGTTTAATACCATCAAGGCATTCGTGAACTGCAAACTGACTAAGGGTAGTCCAGTGAGCCCTCACGTACTCAAAATGAAAAATTATCTTGAACAACTTCAGAAGCTGGGCCTAGAGATTAGCCGTGAGTTGGCTATAGACTTGGTTCTCCAATCCTTGCCTGATACTTTTGATCAGTTTGTTTTGAACTATAATATGCATGGAATGGAGAGAACTTTGACTGAGCTGCATGGATGCTTAAAACTGCTGAGCAAAACATCAAGTCTAGCCCAGATGTTATGTTAGTTCAAAGGAAGAATCCCAAGAAAAGGGAGAATCCCAAAGGAAAGGGCAAGGGCAAAGGCAAGGCCAAGGCACCAAAGGTTGATGCCAACTCCACGCCTAAGTCCAATCCTAAAGGAAAGGTAGATAAAGAGGGACAGCAATGTTTTTTCTGCCATCAGAATGGTCATTGGAAAAGGAATTGCAAACTTTATCTGGAGGATCTAAAGAAAAAGAAGGGTAGTGAGACTACTGCTTCAGGTATCTTTGTTATAGAAGTCAATTTATCTACTTCAACATCTTGGGTATTAGATACTGGATGTGGTTCTCACATTTGTGCAAATGTGCAGGGACTGCGTAGAAGCAAGACATTGACTAAAGGTGAAGTCGATCTTCGCGTTGGGAATGGAGCAAGAGTTGCTGCATTAGCCGTCGGGACTTATGATTTGATTTTACCTTCTGGACTTGTTTTAGAATTAAATAATTGTTATTATGTGCCTGCTATGAGCAGAAACATTATTTCTATTTCATGTTTGGATTTGGATGGTTTTCGATTTGTTATTCAGAATAATAGTTTTCTATATTTAAACAAGACATTTTTTATGGTAATGGTTATCTATTTAATGGTCTTTATGTTCTGGACAATGAATCATCCAATAGCAGGTCTATATATAACATTGACACTAAAAGGTTTAAGTCCAATGATTTGAACCCGACTTACTTCTGGCATTGTCGTTTAGGGCATATAAATGAGAAACGCATTTCTAGACTCCATAAGGATGGACTTCTAGATTCTTTTGATTTTGAATCATTTGAATCTTGCGAATCTTGTTTGCTAGGCAAAATGACAAAGAGTCCGTTCACTGGAAAAAGTGAAAGGACAACTGAGCTATTAAATCTCATACATACTGATGTTTGTGGACCAATGAGCTCACCTGCTAGAGGAGGTTATCAGTACTTCGTTACATTTACTGATGATTTCAGTAGATATGGTTATGTTTATTTGATGAAGCATAAATCTGAAACTTTTGAAATGTTCAAATCTTTCAAGAACGAAGTACAAAATCAGCTTGGCAAGAATATCAAGAAACTTCGATCGGATCGAGGTGGTGGTGAATATTTAAGTCAAGAATTTATTGACTATCTTAGAGATTGCGGAATTGTTTCGCAATTGACTCCACCACGAACGCCGCAATGGAATGGGGTGTCTGAAAGGAGGAATCGAACTTTATTAGATATGGTTCGATCTATGATGAGTCAGGTAGATCTTCCAATATCTTTCTGGGGTTTTGCTTTAGAAACTGCAACGTTCATATTGAACAGAACTCCGACAAAAGCGGTTCAAAAGACACCATATGAGATATGGACTGGGAGGTGTCCAAGTTTGTCTTTTATGAAGATTTGGGGTTGTGAAGTTTACGTGAAATGTCAGATTTCAGATAAACTAGCACACAAGTCTAACAAATGTTTATTTGTGGGGTATCCTAAGGAAACTAAAGGATATTACTTTTATCTCGCTTCCGAGAACAAAGTGTTTGTGGCTCGGAATGGCACCTTCTTGGAAAGAGAGTTCCTTTCCAAGAATGCTAGTGAGAGCAAAGTTCAGCTCGAAGAAATTCGAGAACCACAAATAGACATTGAACCGAGTGAGAATGTTGAAGAACATCAACCAATCTCACAAGAAATTGTCAAAACTATGCCAGAGACACAAGAATTTCGGAAGTCTGGAAGGATACGTCATGAGCCTGAGAGATATGGATTTCTCGTAACTAGTGATGATGATGTCATGCTCATTGATGAGAATGAGCCTACATCTTATCAAGAGGCTGTGACAAGTCCAGATTCTGAAAAATGGCTTGATGCCATGAAGTCTGAGATGCAATCCATGAGTGACAATCAAGTATGGTCCTTGATTGAAGCTTCTGAAGGTTTAAAAATCATCGGATGCAAATGGGTTTTCAAAAAGAAAATCAACATGGATGGCAACGTACACACTTATAAAGCACGATTGGTTGCAAAAGGTTTTCGTCAAATTCATGGTGTGGACTATGATGAGACCTTTTCACCAGTGGCGATGCTCAAGTCAATCAGAATTCTTATTGCCATTGCTGCATACTATGATTATGAGATTTGGCAAATGGATGTCAAAACAGCGTTTCTTAACGGAAACTTGCTCGAGGATGTGTACATGACACAACCCGAGGGTTTTGTCGATCCTAAGAATACTGATAAAGTGTGCAAGCTTCAGAGATCCATTTATGGATTGAAGCAGGCTTCACGGAGTTGGAATCTTCGTTTTGATGAAACAGTCAAAGAGTTTGGTTTCATTAAAAATGAAGATGAGCCATGTGTCTACAAGAAGGCCAGTGGGAGTGCAGTTGTTTTCCTTGTTCTCTATGTTGATGATATATTACTCATTGGGAATGACATACCTACCTTGCAGAGTGTCAAGTCTTGGTTAGGGAAATGTTTCTCAATGAAAGATTTAGGCGAGGCTGCTTATATTCTAGGCATCAAGATCTATAGAGATAGATCTAAGAAGCTCATAGGCCTAAGTCAGAGTGCTTACATTGATAAGGTACTAAAGAGGTTTAGTATGCAAGACTCCAAGAGAGGATTCTTGCCAATGGCACATGGCATAAGTCTCTGCAGACTCAGTGTCCCAAAACACAAGATGAGCGAGACCGGATGCAAAGGATTCCATATGCTTCTGCGATGGGGTCCATTATGTATGCCATGTTGTGCACTCGACCTGATGTATCATGTGCATTGAGTTTAACGAGTAAATACCAGTCGGATCCAGGTGAGGAACACTGGATAGCAGTCAAGAATATTCTTAAGTACTTGAGAAGGACTAAGGATGCATTCTTGGTATATGGAGGACTTGATGACGATCTAGTTATAAGTGGTTATACAGATGCTAGTTTCCAGTCCGACAAAGATGATTTTCGATCGCAGTCAGGTTATGTCTTTTGTTTAAATGGAGGTGCCATAAGCTGGAAAAGTTCCAAACAGGAAACTGTTGCTGATTCTACAACAGAGGCAGAGTATATAGCTGCTTCTAACGCAGCTAAGGAGGCTGTTTGGTTGAGAAAGTTCATCAATGAACTTGGTGTTGTTCCTAGCATTGTGAATCCCATTGCTTTGTATTGTGACAACAATGGGGCCATTGCACAATCAAAGGAACCCAGATCACATCAACGATCCAAACACATACTCAGGCGATTTCACCTCATTCGAGAGATTATTGAAAGAGGAGATGTGAATATATGCAGAGTGTCTACAGATGATAATATGGCTGATCCTTTGACTAAACCCCTCCCTAAGTCAAAGCATGATGGTCATGTTAAAGCCATGGGTATTAGATACTTGATAGATTATGCATAATGCTAGTGGGAGATTATTATTGGTGCTAGTATTTTAGAATAATCATAATGGATGATATTATATGTTATTTTTTTTTTTCATTGTTTAATGAAAACATTTCATTATTATTATTCAATTGCATGTTTATTGTTTAATAAGATCCAAGAATATATATTTGATATATTCTAAAAGGTCCCTAGTCAATTATTATTGTGGGAACAATAATAAATTAAGACTAGTATAAATTATGATTGATAATCATGAGATGATTATTTATGTGGAGACATAAATCATAATTATAAGTTCTTATAAGAGTATAAGAGACTGGACTGACCCACGAGAAATTACTACATGGATATGAGTCATAAGTAATTTCAAAATGATTGATTGTTGCAATCCTTAGACCTGAGGTTATCATAGAATCCTGCATATGGATTAATTTGTTTTGACATAATCAAACGTCATCTTTAACCGGATGATTATAAAGGTTATGCTCGGACATATTTTGAATTATGTGGTGGATTGTGAATAACTAAGATGGAATTTGTCCCTCTTATTATAAGAGAGATATCTCTGGGCCCCTCGTGTAAATATGACTGAGAAATGCATGGCCGTGCTATAAATGAATTAATAAGTGTATTAATGTCATTTATTACGTCAGTTTATTTATTGAACGAGAAAAATGATTGAATCTGATAAGGTGGCTTTATCCATGCCTTATGTTCAATCACAGATATCGTCTGACAAAGGGATTTTTAACAATAATTATGATTAGGCATGGGTATTAGATACTTGATTGATTATGCATAAGCAAGTGGGAGATTGTTGATGCTAGTGCTTTAGGATAATCATATGGATGATTTTTGTAGATCACATCTTATTTTAATATGGGTAGTTATAATGTCTTGCTAGAGACCAATTATAACTTGTGGACCCTAAAAATGTTTTAGGCCCACTGTCATATTAAATGAGCCTATTGGGTCGCACAACTGAGCGGGTTTTGGGTTAAAATCGTTATGGGCTTATGAAGCCCATATGAAGGGAATTAAAAGGGTTTTAATTTCGCAACCCTAAGAAGTGTGAGACGATTATCATTCTACACGATTTTTTGATCGTCGGTTGATAAAGGCAAATTCTAGATTATTCTCTAGAATTTGCGGGTCCTAGCAGACAAGAATCCAAGGCGTTGGATTCCCGCTCACGTGTGGATACGAATAGAGGGCGTTCGATTATTTCAGCGTCTCTGTGATCGAATCGGCATCTTAAAGAGAAATTCGAAATCAAACCAGGTTAGCATAATCGTTGTGGTTTAATCAAAATGCACGATCGTACGTTTCGTTTGGGTCTGCGATTTTTTTATGAATTAATCGTTTTCCGCTGCGTGACCTAAACTAATCGTGAAGATAAAATACCAACAGTGGTATCAGAGCCAAGTTTTTTTTTTTTTGTTGCATTTCGATTAATTGAATCTGTGTTCTTTTTCGAAATTATTTGGATTTTGAATCTGTGATTTGTTCGAACGGATTTGTTTGCTTAATTCCGATTAGGGTTTGACATAAGATGTGAACCGAGACTTTTATTATTCTCGGATTCGTTTGCTTAAATCCGATAGGGTTTGACATGAGATGTTGAACTCCGAATCTGTATTTTTCTTTTCGAATATGTTTGCTTAATTCGGAATTTGAATTCGTTTGCTTGATTCCGATTAAGGTTCGGACTTGGTTCTGGTTAGGGTTTATCATGAGATGATTAATTCGAATCTGTTCTATAATTCAATTTTGATTTAATATGAGATATTCTGAATCATGCAATCCAATTTTGATATCCGATCTGATTTGCGGTTACATAATACGGTTTGATTTGATCAAATCTAATATGCGGTTATCCGGTTTGATTTGATCAAATCTAATCTACGGTTATACGGTTTGATTTGATCAAATCTAATATATGGTTATGCGGTATGATTGGATCAAATTTAGTGCAAAATTTTGGTCGGATTTGATGAGATCAAATCGGATTTGATGAGATCAAATCTGGATATTTTTGTAACTAAATCTTAATATATCTTTTGATTAAAATTTTGGTCCGGGGCGCTGCCCCGAGCCCCGCAAGGGGCGGCCTCCCCTTGACCCCCGCCCGCTGACCAGTCAGCGGGACCACGTATCGTAGCGCATACAAAATTGTTTTATGACTAAAAATCGCGAATTTTAGACATTATTTTCATGAGATGAAACTATGTCAGTATTATGTTTTATCATGCTATTCTTATCATGTGTGTTTATTTGATAATTAACCATGTATTTTTATACTTGATAAAACATATTATTTAATGTGACCCTCACTTAAAATTAAGTCTAATACCACCCATGTATCAACACTTGTCAAGGCTTTGATCACTTAATGTACGTTCTACCAAAGTAGGAGTGCATTTAGTTATCTTAGTTAGGCAGGATGGAGTAATGGTGATACTCATATGTTTGAATATGGTTAGACTTAATTAGGCTGTCAAAATAGTTTTGGGCCTAATGGTATTAGATGAGATTTGTTAAACATGCCTTGATATTTGATATCATGATCTCATAAATTATCTAAGAGTTACATGAGATGTAATTGATAAGTTGTTATCTACCTAAATAACCTAATTTTAAGTGTCATGCCAAAGCTGACTTGAAATTATGTGAAATATGGATCTTAGCCTGCTAAGTTTAAATTTCAGTTATTATGAATAATTGTTTTGAGGGTATGATACTTAGTAGGAGTATTTTTTCTTTCATTTATCATTCTATGTTAAATTATTAATATCTGTATTGCATATTTTATTTCATGTTGTTTTGTAGATTATGGCAACTTCTAGCAATACTTCTAATCTGTCTATGCGATCTATCCTTGAGAAGGATAAACTTACTGGAGCAAACTTCTTGACTGGTCTCGAAACCTAAGAATTGTTCTTAGGCAAGAGAGGAAGTTGTATGTCCTTGAAGAGGAAATCCCTGCTGAGGAGCCTCCTAATAATGCATCAAAAAGTCAAAAAGATGCCTATCAGAAGCATCTTAATGATTCTGTTGATGTTACTTGTCTTATGCTTGCATCCATGACTTCGGAGCTTCAGAAGCAATTCGAAGAAATGGAAGCCTTTATGATGATGGGTCATCTAAAAGCAATGTTTCAAGAACAAGCAAGGCAAGAGAGGTTTAATACCATCAAGGCATTCGTGAACTGCAAACTGACTAAGGGTAGTCCAGTGAGCCCTCACGTACTCAAATGAAAATTATCTTGAACAACTTCAGAAGCTGGGCCTAGAGATTAGCCGTGAGTTGGCTATAGACTTGGTTCTCCAATCCTTGCCTGATACTTTTGATCAGTTGTTTTGAACTTAATATGCATGGAATGGAGAGAACTTTGACTGAGCTGCATGGGATGCTTAAAACTGCTGAGCAAACATCAAGTCTAGCCCAGATGTTATGTTAGTTCAAAGGAAGAATCCCAAGAAAAGGGAGAATCCCAAAGGAAAGGGCAAGGGCAAAGGCAAGGCCAAGGCACCAAAGGTTGATGCCAACTCCACGCCTAAGTCCAATCCTAAAGGAAAGTAGATAAAGAGGGACAGCAATGTTTTTTCTGCCATCAGAATGGTCATTGGAAAAGGAATTGCAAACTTTATCTGGAGGATCTAAAGAAAAAGAAGGGTAGTGAGACTACTGCTTCAGGTATCTTTGTTATAGAAGTCAATTTATCTACTTCAACATCTTGGGTATTAGATACTGGATGTGGTTCTCACATTTGTGCAAATGTGCAGGGACTGCGTAGAAGCAAGACATTGACTAAAGGTGAAGTCGATCTTCGCGTTGGGAATGGAGCAAGAGTTGCTGCATTAGCCGTCGGGACTTATGATTTGATTTTACCTTCTGGACTTGTTTTAGAATTAAATAATTGTTATTATGTGCCTGCTATGAGCAGAAACATTATTTCTATTCATGTTTGGATTTGGATGGTTTTCGATTTGTTATTCAGAATAATAGTTTTTCTATATTTAAACAAGACATTTTTTATGGTAATGGTTATCTATTTAATGGTCTTATGTTCTGGACAATGAATCATCCAATAGCAGGTCTATATATAACATTGACACTAAAAGGTTTAAGTCCAATGATTTGAACCCGACTTACTTCTGGCATTGTCGTTTAGGGCATATAAATGAGAAACGCATTTCTAGACTCCATAAGGATGGACTTCTAGATTCTTTTGATTTTGAATCATTTGAATCTTGCGAATCTTGTTTGCTAGGCAAAATGACAAAGAGTCGTTCACTGGAAAAAGTGAAAGGACAACTGAGCTATTAAATCTCATACATACTGATGTTTGTGGACCAATGAGCTCACCTGCTAGAGGAGGTTATCAGTACTTCGTTACATTTACTGATGATTTCAGTAGATATGGTTATGTTTATTTGATGAAGCATAAATCTGAAACTTTTGAAATGTTCAAATCTTTCAAGAACGAAGTACAAAATCAGCTTGGCAAGAATATCAAGAAACTTCGATCGGATCGAGGTGGTGAATATTTAAGTCAAGAATTTATTGACTATCTTAGAGATTGCGGAATTGTTTCGCAATTGACTCCACCACGAACGCCGCAATGGAATGGGGTGTCTGAAAGGAGGAATCGAACTTTATTAGATATGGTTCGATCTATGATGAGTCAGGTAGATCTTCCAATATCTTTCTGGGGTTTTGCTTTAGAACTGCAACGTTCATATTGAACAGAACTCCGACAAAAGCGGTTCAAAAGACACCATATGAGATATGGACTGGGAGGTGTCCAAGTTTGTCTTTTATGAAGATTTGGGGTTGTGAAGTTTACGTGAAATGTCAGATTTCAGATAAACTAGCACACAAGTCTAACAAATGTTTATTTGTGGGGTATCCTAAGGAAACTAAAGGATATTACTTTTATCTCGCTTCCGAGAACAAAGTGTTTGTGGCTCGGAATGGCACCTTCTTGGAAAGAGAGTCCTTTCCAAGAATGCTAGTGAGAGCAAAGTTCAGCTCGAAGAAATTCGAGAACCACAAATAGACATTGAACCGAGTGAGAATGTTGAAGAACATCAACCAATCTCACAAGAAATTGTCAAAACTATGCCAGAGACACAAGAATTTCGGAAGTCTGGAAGGATACGTCATGAGCCTGAGAGATATGGATTTCTCGTAACTAGTGATGATGATGTCATGCTCATTGATGAGAATGAGCCTACATCTATCAAGAGGCTTGTGACAAGTCCAGATTCTGAAAAATGGCTTGATGCCATGAAGTCTGAGATGCAATCCATGAGTGACAATCAAGTATGGTCCTTGATTGAAGCTTCTGAAGGTTTAAAAATCATCGGATGCAAATGGGTTTTCAAAAGAAAATCAACATGGATGGCAACGTACACACTTATAAAGCACGATTGGTTGCAAAAGGTTTTCGTCAAATTCATGGTGTGGACTATGATGAGACCTTTTCACCAGTGGCGATGCTCAAGTCAATCAGAATTCTTATTGCCATTGCTGCATACTATGATTATGAGATTTGGCAAATGGATGTCAAACAGCGTTTCTTAACGGAAACTTGCTCGAGGATGTGTACATGACACAACCCGAGGGTTTTGTCGATCCTAAGAATACTGATAAAGTGTGCAAGCTTCAGAGATCCATTTATGGATTGAAGCAGGCTTCACGGAGTTGGAATCTTCGTTTTGATGAAACAGTCAAGAGTTTGGTTTCATTAAAAATGAAGATGAGCCATGTGTCTACAAGAAGGCCAGTGGGAGTGCAGTTGTTTTCCTTGTTCTCTATGTTGATGATATATTACTCATTGGGAATGACATACCTACCTTGCAGAGTGTCAAGTCTTGGTTAGGGAAATGTTTCTCAATGAAGATTTAGGCGAGGCTGCTTATATTCTAGGCATCAAGATCTATAGAGATAGATCTAAGAAGCTCATAGGCCTAAGTCAGAGTGCTTACATTGATAAGGTACTAAGAGGTTTAGTATGCAAGACTCCAAGAGAGGATTCTTGCCAATGGCACATGGCATAAGTCTCTGCAAGACTCAGTGTCCCAAAACACAAGATGAGCGAGACCGGATGCAAAGGATTCCATATGCTTCTGCGATGGGGTCCATTATGTATGCCATGTTGTGCACTCGACCTGATGTATCATGTGCATTGAGTTTAACGAGTAAATACCAGTCGGATCCAGGTGAGGAACACTGGATAGCAGTCAAGAATATTCTTAAGTACTTGAGAAGGACTAAGGATGCATTCTTGGTATATGGAGGACTTGATGACGATCTAGTTATAAGTGGTTATACAGATGCTAGTTTCCAGTCCGACAAAGATGATTTTCGATCGCAGTCAGGTTATGTCTTTTGTTTAAATGGAGGTGCCATAAGCTGGAAAAGTTCCAAACAGGAAACTGTTGCTGATTCTACAACAGAGGCAGAGTATATAGCTGCTTCTAACGCAGCTAAGGAGGCTGTTTGGTTGAGAAAGTTCATCAATGAACTTGGTGTTGTTCCTAGCATTGTGAATCCCATTGCTTTGTATTGTGACAACAATGGGGCCATTGCACAATCAAAGGAACCCAGATCACATCAACGATCCAAACACATACTCAGGCGATTTCACCTCATTCGAGAGATTATTGAAAGAGGAGATGTGAATATATGCAGAGTGTCTACAGATGATAATATGGCTGATCCTTTGACTAAACCCCTCCCTAAGTCAAAGCATGATGGTCATGTTAAAGCCATGGGTATTAGATACTTGATAGATTATGCATAATGCTAGTGGGAGATATTATTGGTGCTAGTATTTTAGAATAATCATAATGGATGATATTATATGTTATTTTTTTTTTTCATTGTTTAATGAAAACATTTCATTATTATTATTCAATTGCATGTTTATTGTTTAATAAGATCCAAGAATATATATTTGATATATTCTAAAAGGTCCCTAGTCAATTATTATTGTGGGAACAATAATAAATTAAGACTAGTATAAATTATGATTGATAATCATGAGATGATTATTTATGTGGAGACATAAATCATAATTATAAGTTCTTATAAGAGTATAAGAGACTGGACTGACCCACGAGAAATTACTACATGGATATGAGTCATAAGTAATTTCAAATGATTGATTGTTGCAATCCTTAGACCTGAGGTTATCATAGAATCCTGCATATGGATTAATTTGTTTTGACATAATCAAACGTCATCTTTAACCGGATGATTATAAAGGTTATGCTCGGACATATTTTGAATTATGTGGTGGATTGTGAATAACTAAGATGGAATTTGTCCCTCTTATTATAAGAGAGATATCTCTGGGCCCCTCGTGTAAATATGACTGAGAAATGCATGGCCGTGCTATAAATGAATTAATAAGTGTATTAATGTCATTTATTACGTCAGTTTATTTATTGAACGAGAAAAATGATTGAATCTGATAAGGTGGCTTTATCCATGCCTTATGTTCAATCACAGATATCGTCTGACAAAGGGATTTTTAACAATAATTATGATTAGGCATGGGTATTAGATACTTGATTGATTATGCATAAAGCAAGTGGGAGATTGTTGATGCTAGTGCTTTAGGATAATCATATGGATGATTTTTGTAGATCACATCTTATTTTAATATGGGTAGTTATAATGTCTTGCTAGAGACCAATTATAACTTGTGGACCCTAAAAATGTTTTAGGCCCACTGTCATATTAAATGAGCCTATTGGGTCGCACAACTGAGCGGGTTTTGGGTTAAAATCGTTATGGGCTTATGAAGCCCATATGAAGGGAATTAAAAGGGTTTTAATTTCGCAACCCTAAGAAGTGTGAGACGATTATCATTCTACACGATTTTTTTGATCGTCGGTTGATAAAGGCAAATTCTAGATTATTCTCTAGAATTTGCGGGTCCTAGCAGACAAGAATCCAAGGCGTTGGATTCCCGCTCACGTGTGGATACGAATAGAGGGCGTTCGATTATTTCAGCGTCTCTGTGATCGAATCGGCATCTTAAAGAGAAATTCGAAATCAAACCAGGTTAGCATAATCGTTGTGGTTTAATCAAAATGCACGATCGTACGTTTCGTTTGGGTCTGCGATTTTTTTTATTGAATTAATCGTTTTCCGCTGCGTGACCTAAACTAATCGTGAAGATAAAATACCAACAACTTCATCCCAGTACAACGGTGACCTACATTTTCTGCCATACAGTGCTTCATAAGGTGTCATACCGATGGTGGACTGGTAACTGTTGTTGTAGGAGAATTCAACTAGAGGCAAATATCGACTCCATGATTCCTGAAACTCCAGCACGCACGCTCTCAACATATCCTCTAGTATTTGAATGGTTCTTTCTAATTGACCATCTGTTTGTAGGTGGAATGCAGTGCTGAAATATAACTTTGTACCTAGCGTGCCTTGCAGACTTTTCCAAAATCGAGAAGTGAATCTGGGATCACGATCAGAGACAATAGATACCGGGATTCCATGCAACCTGATAATCTCTTGAACGTACAGGTTCGCAAGCTGGTCCATCGTGTAAGTCATCTTGACAGGTAGAAAGTGAGCTGATTTCGTCACTCTGTCAACTACAACCCAAATGCTATCGTGGCCTTTAGTCGTCTTTGGCAATCCCACAACGAAGTCCATGGCAATGTTTTCCCACTTCCATTCAGGGATCGGTAAGGGTTGAAGGGTACCTCCTGGCCGTTGATGCTCTACTTTGACTTGCTGGCATATCAAACACGACTCTACATACTTTGCAACATCCCTTTTTAGATTTGGCCAACAATAATGTAACTTTAAATCCTGATACATCTTGGTGTTTCAAGGATGTACAGAAAAGGGTGACGAGTGCGCCTCAGCCAAAATTAACTTACGTAACTCCTCATCACATGGAATGTACCATCGATCTCTAAACTTCAAAATTCCATCCTCAGAAAGATCGAACTCAGAGGAAGCGTCCTTCGACTTACTCACTATGTTATTCTTTTCTTTTGAATCCTTCTGTTGTGTCTCTTTAATCTTCTCAAAAATAGTTGGCCGAATAGACAAATTCGAAAGCAAGGCCGATAGTTCTGGAACTACTTCTAACTCAAATTTCTGAACTTCCACTCTCAAGGGTAATGACATGGCTGACACTGCAGGCTGCATCGTCTTTGACATCCTTCTTAATGCGTCGGCAACCGCATTGGCCTTACCAGGGTGGTACTTAATTTCAAAGTCATAGTCCTTTACGAATTCAAGCCAACGCCTCTGCCTCATGTTTAGCTCCTTTTGAGTAAAAAGGTACTTCAGGCTTTTATGGTCCGAAAACACTTCACACTGCTGACCATACAAATAGTGCCTCCAAATTTTCAATGCAAAAACAACAGCGGCTAACTCCAAATCGTGGGTGGGGTAATTCTGCTCATAACTTTTTAGCTGTCTGGAAGCATACGCTACAACCTTGCCTTCTTGCAACACCCCAAACTAACTTTGGATGCGTCACAATAAACGCTGAATTTTCCTCCTTCAGTTGGGAGTGTCAAAAGAGGGGTTGTTGTTAACTTTAGTTTCAATGTCTGAAAACTATCTTCACAGGCTCCAGTCCAAGAGTACTTGATGTTCTTCTTTGTTAAACTTGTTAAGGGTTTGACTATCATAGAAAATTCCTTAATAAACTTCCTATAATAACCTACCAAACCAAGAAAACTACGGACCTCGCTGGCATTCTTTGGTTGAGGCCAGTCCTTAACTGCTTGAATTTTGGTCGGATCCACTGATATGCCTTCAGCTGAAATGACATGACCCAAAAGTTGACCTTGTCCAACCAGAACTCACATTTGGATAACTTGGCGTAGAGTTGCTGCTGTTTTAAAGTTTTCAAAACTACCCTTAAGTGTTCTGCGTGATCAGCCTTAGTCTGTGAGTATATAAGAATGCCATCTATGAATACAATCACAAACTTGTCCAAATATTCATGGAACACCCGATTCATCAAATCCATAAAAGCTGCAGGTGCGTTCGTTAGTCCAAACGACATTACAAGAAATTCGTAATGTCCATATCGGGTTCTGAATGCTGTCTTTGGTATATCTCCCTCCTTGACCTTCAATTGGTAGTATCCCGAACGTAAATCGATTTTTGAAAACACTTTGGCCCCTTGTAACTGGTCAAATAAATCATCAATTCGGGGTAAAGGGTATTTATTCTTGATTGTCAGTTTGTTCAACTCCCTGTAATCAATACACATCTGAAGGGATCCGTCCTTCTTCTTAACAAACAAAACAGGTGCACCCTAGGGAGAACAACTAGGGCGAATAAATCCTTTGTCTACAAACTCTTGTAATTGAGTCTTTAGTTCCTTCAATTCAACCGGTGCCATTCGGTAGGGATTCTTAGACACAGGTAATGCCACATGGTAAGTATCAATCACAAATTCAATTTCTCTATTGGGTGGTAACCCGGGCAAGTCATCCAAAAATACCTCAGGGAATTCTCGGACCTTTGGAATATCTTGAAGTTCTACCTTATCCTTCACCCGTATATCAATTATGCTAGCTAGATAACTCACACAACCACTTCTCAGTAAACGCTGGGTTTTTAACGAGGATATAATTGACATCTTACTTGATTTTGGAATGACTTGAAAAGAATATCAGTCCTACAGTTGATTGTAGCATAATGTCTGAATAGCCAATCCATACCCAAAATGACTTTATATCATTTCATATCAATTATAATCAACTCAACATAGAACTCTTTGTCCCCTACTAATACAATTTCACCCTTTACTACTTGTTCAGAATGTAAGGATTCTCCCGACGATAACATGACACTATATATGACTTATCAGCTAGAAGAGACCGTAAATTATACCTGCATACAATTGTAGTTGCTACGAAAGAATGAGTAGCACCGGTATCTATAAGTGTGTATGCGAGTTTACCACAAATCTTAATCATAACTGTTATAACCGTATGTTGCACTGCATTATCATCTTCCATCATGGCAAAAAATCTAGGTGCCACTCTCGTACGATTCGTATCCGACGGCATTGGGCAATCCTTAACAACATGGCCAATCTTGTCACACCTATAGCAATGGCTCGAGTATAGTTTGCATTCGCCATAGTGGTTCTTCTGGCAGGTGGAACATAGCGGGGCCTGAGAAGCTTGAGGAACTCAAGGTGTGGCCACTTTCCTTTTCCTCGATCGTCATTGGGGTTATAGGGCCTTTTAATGCCTCTTTGTTGATGCTGCCATCCCCCTTTGTTCTGCTGCGGTTTTGACTGCACATTATCGACCATCTTCCTTGGCAGCTCGTGCTGTCCTTGCACCGCTATCTCAACCTCTTCCAGTTCTAAAGCCTTAACTGTCACCTCAGAATAGGGTATGTTGTGGATCCTTGCAGTCTTCACTCCCCTGAAAAGGTTTGGTCTCAACCCTTGAACGAATTGGTGAATCTTGTCTTTTTCATCATCCACCAAACGGGGTGCAAATCGTGATAATGCTTCGAACTTACAAATGTAGTCTGCCACAGAACCGGTTTGGCGTAGTTGCATAAACTCCATCTTTTTGCTAGCCCGAACCGCTCGGTTGAAGTACTTGTCAAAAAAGGCCGTCTTAAACCATGCCCAAGTCATAGTTTCCATGTTAGTAGTGCTCTTAATTGAGTCCCACCAATGCCTTGCATCCAGTGCAAGATGAAAAACAGCACATGTGATCTTGTCCCCCTCTTCGACCTTGGCATACATGAACATGTCCTCAATTGTTCGAATCCATTCCTCAGCATAGATAGGATCCGAAACTTGACAATTAAATACCGGAGGTCGAAGTCGGTGAAAACGCTCGCTCCCATGGTCATGAGTTGCGCTTGAGCTAGAGTTGCCCTTGAGCTAGAGTTGCCTTGTTCCTCTCTAGTAGCCACTAGTTGTTCAATCTGGCGGGATTGGCGGAGAGCCAATTCCGTTAGCTGGGCAATCGTGATACTTTCTTCATTGGTTTCCCTTTGTTGACCTCTCACCATCTTGGAAATCCTAACATATTATCAGAAATACGTCTTAACTTTAAATGACATTACTAAAATCGTAAATACTTACAGTTGTTGGAGAGTACTCATGTGGTGATTTGTGTTGGAAGTCAGTCTACAGAATCGATTTTAGAACCTGGTTTTGCTCTGATACCATAATTGTAACGACCCGAAACCCGACGGGTCGAGAATTTCATAAACATGAGCGTAAGCCTATTCTTGACTCATATATCTATTTCCTTTTGTTTTTTTTTTTTTTCTTTCTTGTGAAACCCTAAATCAACTCAAGGCCATTAAAAATCATTTGGAAAATCATCTATATGTTTATATGAAGGAGGAAATCAACAGACAATCGATTTAACCTCTGCCGTTCACATCCACCGCTCAAAAGTAACACTCAACATCTACCGATGACGTCAGCCGGATGACTCATACATCCAGCATCCACCGCTCAACAGTAACCAACTTACATCCACCGCTACACTTCTACTGCCCATCTTCCGAATACATCTACCAAACACATCCACCGCTCAACAGTAACACTCAACATCTATCGATGACATCAGTCGGATGACTCATACATCCAGCATCCACCGCTCAACAGTAACACTCGACAATAACAGAGTAACTTCTACCGCTCAATAGTAACCAACTTACATCCACCGCTACACTTCTACCACCCATCTTCCGAATACATCTACCAAACACATCCACCGCTCAAATCTACTTACTTCTTATCCTCTAAAGATTTCAAACTTCATTTCCAGAAATGCTCATAAAACATTTAGTCTTATAATCCTCTTTAAAAACACATAATACTGAAGAAGTCAATAATTATCGTCGTATAAAGAAAAGTTCTCTCCTACTTATTCCTCCATATCACTGTCTTATACCATAACAGACCAGGAACGCCATCCTCAGGTCGAATCGCCACCCAGCACAAAATCCACACCATGAGCACCATCCAGCAACCCGACTTAAGTATTATCTTCAAGAGTGAAGTCCTCATCTGCTAGTTCGTCACCTACATCATAAGGTAAAACTATAAGCCTACTTGCTTAGTAAGGAGCGCAACAATGCATGAATACTCATGAATGCATACTTGATATAATCATGTTCGTATCTTTCAATCAGCTCGGGAATCATGTTTATGTTCACATTCATATACATATCGTGCAAATCATATACTTGTGTCGAAGGGGGGTAGGCAGTGCGCGTGTACATGGCCCCTTTCAGGCAAGAATCATGGTCCATCTCTAGACAGTGACATGGCCAAACCACCCCCAACTCTCACTTAATCAAGTTTCCATACATTTCGTTTTCTTGTTTCATTCATAAAGAGTATGTGTGTAAAACATTTTGTATACTCGGTAAATAAATCATAAATGCATGGACATAAACATTTCGAAACATAAGACCATGGGAGGAGTCGTTCACCAGAAAATAGAGCATACACCAATCCAAACATTTTACTAAATCAGACAACTTCCCAAACATAATCGATCATTAGAAGCAAACTCAACCTACTACCCTTGTGATGTAGGGCCTTAATGGCCGAAAATCTTAACACACTCACTTACCTAGATTCCTTAGCAACATCGTCTTTTCTTCACTTGGAGCCCTTTCCACCTAAGACATTTCATGTAATAATGTAAGAAAACAAATCCTAAATAGTCTAAATTCAGGAATGGTAGTTTCCTAACTAAGTATATTTCCTAGAAGTCTAACTTATTTCATTTTGGCATTGCATCAATCACCTAGTGTGCATGGAAACCTCAGCTTACAATAATGGGATTCGGGTTCACCAACTACGGGAGCTCTGCCAACGTTCGTTATTTCTACTCATTATCAATCGAAATACTGTGTTATTAACCATTAATACTATGTTACTATAAATCCCTCAGCAACCCGAATCTGAAGCTCTAATCTAAAATCAACTCCTAAATAACTAATTGGCAAACACATTGTCCAAAACTTACCTCGAGCTTGGAGTATCGGAAGAAAACAGAAGGAAGCTTATCGTTGGAGGAAGAACAGAGAAAAGAGCTGAGAAGAGAGAGTCGGCTGAAAGAAGAAAGTCGGCTGGTGGAGGTTTTTGTGAGGTTTTAGGATTTCCATTTTTGATTTATACACTTAATAAGGTAGGCTTAATTACAAGTTTGCCACTAGACCTAAGTTCTAAAAGAGGACTGATTAACCTTGGCGCCTAAATTTTCGACCAAAGAAACATATGCATAGATGGTAGTTAATTCTGTTTCGTAAAAAAAAGAATTCACCTGCCTGAAGTTGTCGGGTGTTACAGAATTAGTTAGGATCCGGGTCTAATGTATGATCTCGGATCCATAATGTGTTGGTCCATTATGTATAATGGAGAAAGCTTCTGAAAACAAAGGGGTGTGTGTGCGAAGCTTGCTGTAGAAGCTATGGAAACCAAGTTTCAAAGAGCTTGCTGGAGAAGCCACGAGCATCAAGCTCCCTCTAATCAGAACAGAGAAGCCTCTTCGATGTGCATCCGAAGAAGGTTGTTGCTGTTCCGATTTTCTTGCACTTTGTCATTTTTCTAATGGCAAGAAGAAGGTAGTTTTAATTTTCAGTTTAACGGTGCATTCTTTGCACAACCAAATAGTTTTCGTGTCGACCAAGACATATTTTTTAGCTTAATTTTTCGTGAGATTGTCTTTGCACAACCGAATAGTTTTCGTGTCGACCAAGACATATTTTTTAGCTTAATTTTTCGTGAGATTGTTACGTCAAAGAGTTGGTTCATATCCTCACATTGAGTTCTAACAAACCTTAATAAGATTTAAAACCACTCAAATACTATTACTCCAATTGTTAGTTCTCTATTAATAATAAAAGTGCCATAGATATGTATCTTGTAGCAAAAGAGAAGTTATGAAGAAGGAAATAGGTAAGATATTATAAATTTATCAACACACATTAAATATTCCAAGATGACGTGGCGATAGGAGCCTGCTATAAGAAGAGAACCTGCGATTTCCTGGCCGGAGGAAGGCCAAGACAAGTTTATAGTTGGGGCGGATTCAGAGAAGACGATGGGAAAGGATTTAGAGAAAATGTCACTCGAAGTTTACCTTCGCTTCTTCCTTTCTCGTGAGAAAGATGTTCTCACCGTCAACATTCTCCGTCAGGTTTGCTTCTCTGTTCTCTTCGTTTTTTCATCTTTAACTTAATTTTGATTTTCGATGATTTTTGTTTTGTTTTACATTCTCGAACTACAGTGGAAATTCTTTTCCATCGATTAGATCTTGATTGCATTCTATGGATTAATTTTACCAGATCGTCAAAATGCACGGATACAGGATATGTAGAATTCTAAGGGTGAGATAGAATTCGAGTTATCAGTCGTTTTTTTTTATTATTATTTCTTGAAATCATGTTAAACTGCACAGTACTTTTAGTTCTTTTCCAGTGATAAACTGATGCTACTGGTGTCTCTCTCATTTTCAATCGCACAGAAAGATCTAACTGCTGCAATCAGTAAATTGGATCTAATTGATCCCACGCGTTCCACTCTGCAAGATAATATCTCCTCCTCAGCTATCATCTCGGTTGAAGACATAATCGCTGATCTCAATGACCTCAATTGGCAAGAATGCTGCGTCACTTCGCTACAAACATTCAACTCCTGTGAACGGACCTTATCAGCACTCAAATCATACGACTCAGAGCCAATAATAAAACTGAAAAAAATCAAATCAGAGTTGGCGACGTCCTCTTCTTGTATATCGGAAATTAGTACGCAAGGCAAGAAGACAAAATTTGTGAAAAGTAACCAGGAAGCGCAATATCTAGCTTGTGTCCCCTTCAAATCGCCTTGAAGGAGAGCAGTAACTTCGAAAATTCGTCTGGTTTTGGTTCATTTACTACTGCAGCGGAAGCATTTGAATTTTGGCGGGAAAGCTAGAAGCCACAAAATCTACATTCCAATCCGTTATTCGCTAGAAGTAGTTCGTTCTGTCTATTTCTTGTTAACATAAGGTTGCTTCCATCTTTTCAAGAGCAAAACTAAATTTGTCAAACACTTTTCAAAAAACTTTTCCCAAAAAAAAAAAAAAAACAATAATTAGGAGTAATCTCGTGCGAGACCACTCACTACAGATCATCTTTTCTGTTCATTCAAATCATTTACATTGTTAAAATGGTTACAGGCAGTGAGAAAGAGTGAGCCACTGGAGCTTAGCTATTCTCGCAAATGATTGAGGAAGAAAGGTAGGTCCAGTGAAGCATTTGCAACAGACTTGTATTCTTCAATCTCGTTTACATCCACCATGGTCATTATCTCCTGCACAAACATTCATTCATCCCTCTTCATTTTGCCATTTTTAAATTGCAGAAAACTACATCCACCCACTCATTGTTCTGTTTTGGTGAAAAGGTTATTACCTTGCTATCAAACCGCTTGATGTAGCCAACGAGAAGTAGCTGCATTTGTTGATCAAGTATGACTCCGTCAATCGCCCATAATTTCTACACCAACAGGTACTCAACTCAATCAATAATTTTAATCCCAAGTGTTTGTGTTAACAATCTTTGTCATTCTATAATAATAATTTGGTTCATATAAAAGAAAACATGAAATAGACTTAGGTAAGTACCAAGTATTTTCCCATTGAAGTGCAAGAACAATGATCCCATCCAATGCTAACCACAATCTTGAGGGTTGTTCCAACCTCATCAACTTCAGCCCACCCGAAATATATTCCCAAAGCTTGGTCAGAAAGGAGTCCATCTGAAAATGACAATATGTTCAATATTCATCAATGCAAAAAAGAAAGAAAGACAGAAATTCAGAATTGTTATGACCTGAAACTTGACAAGTAGAGCCATTGGCAAAGTGTGCGGTTATACGAATTGGATCAATCGGCAATGCATTGTCTACCCCTACGATCATAATTGTAAAAGAAGAATCAATTTTTGTGATCAACAAGAAGTTAATAGGCTTGAAAAAAGACCATACAATCTTGAAATGGAGGAAGACCCCATAGCTCAGGCTGCAACTCTAGTAAACTAGAAAGCACAGAATCTGCTAGTGAAGAACAATCAGTTTCACAATGGGGTGGCACTGCCACTACCTTCATTTTTGCAGCCTTGGCAGCTTTGACACCAACCCTGTTGGAATAGTATTGATCCATAAAATGCTTAAAAAAGAGATGGAAAATTACTTTAATTTCTTTTGGGCAGTCTCTGAGAACAGGATCTAAAACTTACAAGGAGTCTTCAATTACCAGGCATTCAGAAGCAGCCACACCCAGTCTCTTCGCTGCCTCCTCAAATCTAAACAACAAAAAATATGGTTCTTCAAATTTCCATGATTTCAAATTCTCAATTAGTCTGCAATTATTGATTAATAAAAAAGAAAAAGCTTACAGATATGGAGAAGGCTTCCCCTCTTTAACTTGATCACTGCCAAGAATTACTGCAAAGAATTCTTTCCACCCTGCAGATGATAGCGTTCGGAGTTTAACAGGCGAAGCAGAAGTTATCGACATAGGCAGATTGTCCAGTTCAGGCATAAATCAAAACGAGGATTACAATGTCTTAGACATTCATAATATATTATAGGCCTATTTTATGATACCAAAATAGTCGTGGTTTAGTCGGTGTTCATGCCTAATTTATGATAGCCTAAGCTTGTTGTTTTCTCAATGTTCAGCAAATTAACTCATACACCTCACTGTTACTGATGATCATAGCAGATCACAGAATAGACAGAGTAAAGAAGATATAACCTCTTTGGTGAGAAATTTTCGCTTCGATGTATTCCAGCAAGGAATTTGAAGCAAGAGCGAATGGAACTTTATGAGCGTGGAGATGCTTGATTAGGCGATTAGCCCCAGGAAGTGGTTTGGCATAAAGCCACCTGAAAATACAGATTTATATTACATATGAAGAACAAGATTTGAAAGAAAATAAATCATTTTCTTCAATTTTCCAATTTTTTGCCTTCTGAGAAATCCATACTTTTCTCTGTACATGGGCGTGATTTCTTGGATGAACTGATCAGGTGTCAATGGCAGCTCATAATCCTTAACAATGGAAACTGCAGAATCCCTTTGAGTCATACCCAGCCTCTTCTTGTCTTCTCTTTCATCGTCCAATACCTTCCCATATTTTGCCAAAAATTCGGCCAGAACACCCTTCGTAGCCCTCTCTGCACACAATGAGATCAACCCAACATGTAATCAAACAAGCACAACGCCAAAGAAAAGGAAAAAAAATACCTGTGTCCAAAAGGGTGCCGTCCAAATCAAGAATTACGGCCGAAACTCTTCGTCTCCCACAGCAAGGTTCAGGGTCAAGGTGGTCCATCGAGGAGGCGATTACAGGACTGCTTCTGGAGTTGCTGAAATGGGGGAAGAAATGAATAAATACACATGAACACAGTTGAAGGCCACGTCCGAACGAATTTAGTGGCTGGGCTCTATGCTATTGTACAGAAATTCGATCGGCAAATTGTTGAGAGTGGAAGGAAAAAAGAGATGATCGCTTTTGCCAATTGGGGTGGCGAAGATTCCCGAGGCGGTTAAAACTTTTCTGGCTATTTTCTCGATGATGATCGAATAAGGAAGAACGAAATCAACCCCGTTGTTGCAAGATTTGGTGGGCATTGGTTAATCCAAAGCTAAGGCACTGCCAAATTGCCACTTTTTCAGACGGTTCTATTTTTTTTATAATTCTTCTTTTTCGAGAAACCTAAATTAATCCGTCGATAGAAGAAAACTTCCAAGCCCAGAAGCTCTCAGGCGAACAGAGTCTGAAGCATGAATCACAATCCTGTAAACGAACATATAGGAAAATTACTCCATAATTCGATTCCCCTTCATATTGGGCAATTGTGGAAGGCCGATAATGAAAGAATAATTTCCGCTGTAAATCGAATCGCGAGTGTCACTAGCATCGCTTGAGAATATTTCACAAGATACGTGGTGGATATCCCACCCATTTCCCTACTTCAACGACTGCTAGGTCTCGAAGTTTTATTAATAATGAGACTCAAATATTGGAAAGAAACACAAAGACTTTAAACTAAATTGTGTAAAAGAAAAGCACGAAAAACAGAACAATGATAAATAAAAACTTATTTTAGCTTTCTAACATCGAGTAGACTATGTAGGCACGGTAGTGGAGAACGAGTTGCGTAACGGTTCCGTGTTCAAAAATTCCTACATGTCTTCCATTCTTCTTCCACGTAATCCATGCGCATTAACAAATTAATTGTGTTTAGATTAAAGATGACTTTGTGTTTATAAACATATAAGTCAAGCGACAGTCGTAACACTAACTATCAAAGTTAAGTAACGTTCCTTCGTTGTTTGTGTCTTTCTTTCCCTCTCATGGAATGTTCCTGTCTTTGCTGCTAAGGAGTTGGTGAAGATGCATATTCGTAACATCTCCCTCCTTGAAATAAACTTTGACCCCATGTTGGAATATAAACTTCTCTTGAATTATTTTGCATTCTCCCAAGTGGCTTCAGAAAGAGGTTGGTTCTCCCAATGAATTAATCATTGAGTTGTTGCTTGATTATTTTGTTTCACCACTTGGGTTTGGAGAAGAACCATAGTGGACGAGTTAGCTTTTATCAAAAAGTTTTGTTTGGAGGAAGCTTGGAACTTGGTATGTAATGGTGTTCGATTTGTTTCTTCATAAAAAGGTAAAATGCATTTTGAACCCTAAACTTAGGGGATCTCAAAAGCTAATTTCTTAATTATATTTTTTGCCAAACCAACCTTGAACTTTGACTTGCTAGTGAAATGGACACTGCTATAGAAAAAAAAAAAAACTATCAAACTTTACAAGTGCCAACCATGGTGACCTCTCTCTCTCTCTCTCTGTGTGTGTATAATGGGTGGATTATGTAATTAATTTGTTAGTGATAGTTTGAGCATGTTTGTATTGTTATTAATTTGGAGAGTGAAATTGTTTGGTGGGGTATGTTGGATAAATTTGACTTATATTTATTGTTTTATGATTACGGGAGATATCTAATGAACAAATGAGACTTGATTCAAAATTTCAATTGGATGATTAAAACAGAAAGAGAATCAAATAAGAAACTCAATCACAATGAAATTAGTTTAGTTGGGACTCAATGACGGTGAAGTTTATCTTTAACGACTATGCTCCTCCTATGAGGTGGTGCTTGTCCCTCAATGATGAGAGACCCACCTCATAAATGAGAAGAAAATTTTTCCTTCTACAACAAGATCTTTGGTTCTTGTTGTTTTTTTTTTCTTCTGGCTTTTCACAGGAATCTCTTGCTATAAGTAGAGAGTGTTCATGTTAAAGAGATTGCATCCCTAAATCTAGAGTAAAGAAAGAAAATAGAGGGTGAGAAAATAGAGAGAGGATTTTTGTGGAAGAAGAAAGAAAGAGTGAGGAAAAATAAGTGAGCACACGGTGTGTTGTAAGAGTTGTGAATTACTTTTAGTTAATATTTTCTAGAATATTCAGTTTGTAAAATATTATTGTAAATCTTATTTTTTATAGTGAGATGTTTCTAGACTTGGTCCCCATGGTTTTTCTCGATTTGAGTTTATCACGTAAAATTCTTGTTATTTATTTTATCTATTATTTCTCTAACTTCTTGACCGTTACATTTGACGGTGTAAGAAAATATATTTCTAATATTTTTTGTATCACATCTGTTATCATTTTTCATATTGTCTATTTAGTGGTGTAATTATACTATCTAAGTAAGTATTGTCTGAGGAGACTGAATTTTAAGTGAGATTGTTTGTGACCTCTCTAGCATTTCCTCGAAATTTACTTGGAAATATAATTATGTCTAAAGAGATTGTCAGATACAGTTTTTCCTGGTAATTATTCTAATCAGTACTAACCACGCTATTTTTTTCAACAAGTGGTATCACAACCAAATTATTATGACAGAAAAAGTTGAAATTAAAAAATTAAATGTAAAAAAATTTCTCATTGTGGAAATTAAAAATGAAGGCATTACTGTAGAAGATAGTTGTGTTATGGCCATCGGCGACAGACGACGACCGTTGAAGATGAAAAATAGATCGAAGTAGATTAGGATGCACATGAAATTTTTTTTCAAGTGTCTTTGCCAATTGACAATCAAATTTGGATACGCTAACAAATCTATATGAGGCGAAGTCGTTGCAAAATAAAATTTTCTCAAAAATAAAATTACATACTCTTTGGATGTTCAAGTTGAAAACGATTACTAACCATATCAACAGTCTGAATACATTATTTTCTCAACTTATAGCAGTGACCTACAAAATTGACGAGAATGAATGAACTAAACTTTTACTTCAAAGTTTGACTGATTCGTGCGATCATCTAATAATAAATTTCTCAACAATCCCACGGAGATAACATTGATGTTTAATGATATTGCAGCTGCTATTCTTGAAGAAAAGAGTAGATGGAAGAACAAGAAACACTCTTCCATGGATGCCTTATCATTGATGAGAGGGAGATCAAAGGTACAGAGTCCTCTAGGGGCCAACACATCAAGCATGTCAAAATCTAAAAGTAAAAAGTGCATCAAGTGTTATCATTGTAACAAGACGAGTCACATAAAAAAGAAATGTTGGATTGTATGTGTCTTAAGTGACTGTGAGAGAGCATTAGTTAATATTGCATGTCATAACTCATCATTGAGTTATGGCATAAACGACTTGGCAACTTGATCCAGAAAGGACTTCAACTATTTGACAAGAGAGAATGTCTACCACATCTTAGAGATAAAGCTTTGTCAAGTTGTATTTCACTGTTTGGCTAGAAAACGATATAAAGTTTCTTTTTAGAAGAATTCTGCATCAAGAAAGCCAAACTTGTTAAAAGTTGTCTATTCAGATGTCTACTGTCTCATGTAAAAAAAAAACGTTAGGTAGTGTCCAATACATGGCCACATTCATTGATGATAACTCAAGAAAAGTTTGGGTTTATGCACTCAAGTCCAAAGATTAGATGTTTGACGTTTTCAAACAGTTTCATGCTCTCACGGAGTGAGAAACTGGAAATGAGTTAAAATGTATTCACAATGACAATAGTGCGAATATATGAGATTCTTTAATGAATACTGCAAGATGCTCAAGATAAGACATGAAAGATCGGTTACAAAAACTTCTCAACAAAATGTCGTTGCAAAAAGAAAGAACATAATGGTCATGGAAATGACTAGGTAAATGTTATCATATTCAAAACTTCTAAAAAATATTTTGGAGAGAAACAATGAATACTGCAATAAATATCATCTACTTGCCAAACAAATAATGGATAAGAAAGAAAGTTTCTTAGAAAGATCTAAAAGGGTTTTAATGCAGAACGTTTGTTTATATTCCTAAAGATGAGAGCAAAGCTGAAGACAAAAATTCACAACCAATATATAAAGCACGACTGATCATGAAAAACTTTTGTCAGAAGAAAGGCATTGACTTTGAGAAAATATTTGCCCCTTTCGTGAAAATGTCATTTATGTTGACTTAAATAGTGTTTAAGTCTAAATATGTTTTTGATGATGTGTTTTGTATGATCAATGATGTAATTTGATTATGTTTAATATCTGAGAATAATGTGTTATGCATTTGAATTTAATCGGTTGGCAATGCCCTTGGAAAGGGTATTTTAGTTGTTTGACAAATTTGTTTAAGTGCTCAGGTTTTTAATAAGAAAACAGGGCTGAAAAATTGAAAATTGTTAGACAAAATGTAAATCCACCGGTGAGAAGAAAAGAAGACATCAATCGGCAACTAAACGACAAAAAGTGAAGTCGCTCAAAGACTACTTCATCCGATAGGATAACGCCAAAAGGCAGAGTGTAACACCCGCGAATTTAGAATTAATTAATTTACGGATTTTAGAAGTTATTAATAAAATAGTTGTTTTAATTAAAAGTGACTTAAACGTTTATTAAATTATGTTCAGGAGCTTCGGTGGAGGAGTTAGATTGAGGGTGAGATGAGAGTCAATTTATAGAAAGTTAGGTTTCTAACGGAAATACGGAAGTTCAAAAGCGTGAGGGCAATTTGGTAATTTGATTAGGAAAAGAAAAGAAAATAAATAAATAAAAAATAAATTATTTTTTTTAAAGAAACAGAATGGCTTCTCGAAGAAGCCATTCTGCTTCTTCTCTTCGGCCCGAGCTCCCGACGACGAGAGTGAGAGCCCGAGCTCCCGACGACGGCGACCACGCAGATTTCCGGCCACCATTCTGACGAGCGAACTCCGGCGAGCTAAAGCCAGAGTTCGGTTCGGCTTTTTCCGCGCCAAACCCGACCGAAAACAGGTACCTTATCCTCCCTGTTTTCCCTCTGTTGCTCGCCGAGGGATGGTCTGCGTGTTGGGTCGTTTCTTTGGTCGATTTGTGGCGGAAATGTGGAGGAATTAGGGGCGTGAGGCGAATGATCGCCGTTGGGCAGTGATGCCCTGTTTTCTGGGAGAAAACCGTGGGGGTGTGTGCTGTGAAATTGGGTTTCCCGAATTGGCAACTTCAATTTGTTGTTAGTTTATGTTGAATTGGTTATAATGTGATAGATTGGTGACTAATTGGGTAGAAATTGATGAAAAATCGAAAGAGGGAATTTTGAACCCTAAGAACCGGTTCTGTTTTTAAGGGTTTTGATCTAGCTACGGTTAGTGGTTTTAAAATTCCTTTTAGGATGTTAAAATAGGTTATTAGAGGAGTATGTGGCCGCTGGAATCGTTCGATTCCGATAACGGACGTGAAAGTTATGCACGTTTGAGGTTTCGGGTCGGTTTTTACCGAACCCAAATTGGTGGCCCGTTTCAGTAGGTTTTTGTTGGATTAGGCTAGAAATAGTAGTTTGAGGGTAATTGGTGAATGTAGGCTTAATTTGAATGAAGTTTGATTAATTGTAGTTAGAGTTAGTTTAAATATTCTTTAGAAATGAATTGTAATGCTTAAGTGACTTTTGTGATTGTGATAGGTTACCGAGTGGGGAAATTTGCATAGCCAAAGCGAGTAAGTGCAGTGCAAGAGTTCAGGTAAGTAGAGGACGTTTGTTTTGCCTTCGGGCCTACACCACAGGACGGTAGGAAATTCTTTGCTGATTTGGTTGCCTTGTATGGTTTTGGTGATTGTTTGGTTGTTGAGGGTTGATAGCTATGCTTTGTTTGTCTTGGGTTAAGTATTAATGGGATATACATGGTTCGAATTGTGATTTGGTTACTTATGAGAGATTATTTGCTTGCTTGAGTTTATTTGTTACTTTGTTTCGTGTTGTATTGTATATCTGTGAAACATGCATCGTGAGTTACAGTACGCTACGCTAGAGACGAGTGTTCTGCATGGTTTGGTTGTGAGTGTGAACTTAATCAGATAATAATGTTCCTTGTCGGGATACAGTGCTTGCAGTGGCACCCCGAAGGGAACTTGAGATCTCAAATAGTGTGCCTTGTCGGGATGAGGTGCTTGCAGTGGCACCCCGAAGGGAACTCTATGATGGATGGCTAAAATACGTAAAGGTCGTGAGTATGAATTCCTAGACGGTTATAGGATTCTACGAACGACGAGGGAGGTCATGTATAGCCATCCTAGACGGTTATGGGATGTGTGCTATCTGGTCTTGCTCTGGTGGTTCGGAGTGTGGCCATCCTAGACGGTTATGGGATGTGTGCCAACTCGTTCCACACGGCTTATGAAAGATTAAAGCAACGAACAACAAATAACCACAACTGAGTGTTAGAAACTGCATATGCTAGGTTGATTGCATTGTATTGTTGTTTCATTTGGCATTGTGTTGGTTGTTTGGTTCGGTACTGCATATTTAAAGCATGCATCATTGTATAGCACGTTAGGTACGAGCATTGGCATAGTTGGCATTGTGAGTATGAATGTAATCAGATAAGAAAACTTTAATGCATCTCGAATAGGTGCCTTGTCGGGATGAGGTTGCCGGTAGTAGCACCCCGAGGGGTACCCTATGAGAGAGGGCCTGTTAAAACTTGTATTGCATCTCGAATAGGTACCTTGTCGGGATGAGGTTGCTGGTAGTAGCACCCCGAGGGGTACTCTATAAGAGACGGTTGGCTAAAACATATAATCCGGAATAGTATGCCTTGTCGGGATGAGGTTGCTGGTAGTAGCACCCCGAGGGGTACTCTATGAAGGATGGTGGTTTGAGTGTGGCCATCCTAGACGGTTATGGGATGTGTGCCAACTCGTTCCACACGGCTTAAGAAAGATTAAAGCATGAGTAAAGCAACGAACAGCAAATAAGCACAACTGAGTGATAGAAACTGCATGTGTTAGGTTGATTGCACTGTGTGTTGTCGTGTTATGTTGAGTCAGTTGTTGAGTTGCATTGGGTGGTGTTGTATCTTTGTGTTGAGTTGTTGGGTCGAGGGGTGTTGTGTTGTTGTGTTAGGGTAGGATGGTGTGTGCATTGTTATTGTTATTATTTGTTACTCCCTACTTGCTAAGCGTAAGTTTACGTGTGTGTGTGTGTTCTGTGGTGTAGGTAACGACGCGGGTACAGGTGAGCTATGTGAGTCAGCCAAGACTTTGGAGCAGTCGGAGATGCACGGGGCGTGCCGGTGCGGGCAGTTGTCGGGGCGTCTCGACCATGGTCTTCGGAAAGACGTGGGTGGAACAGTATTTTGGGGTCGTGTATAATTTACAATTATTTTGGTGGTTTGTAGAGTTGTCTATTTGGTTTTAGAGTTATTGCATAGCTATTTGTATTTGGTGTGTATAATCATAGTTAAGGGTGATGTGTCGCCCTGTACTGTGGACTTTCTCCACTTAGGAATGTTTGTATTTTAGTTTCCCTCTTTAGTTTCCTTTTTTACTGCTATTTGGAGATTTCTCATTTCGTATGTTGGATAGTTGAGTATAGGTATTCTGGATTTGGTTGAGATTGAGCTGTGTGCAGGTACTTAGCATTTTGGAGGCGCTATTTTCAGGCGTTATTTTGCCGAAATTTTCGGGAAGTACGCCGTGGTGCTTCAAGGTTAGGATTTAGGGAAATTAGGAAGTCTAGACAGCTATGTCAATGTTATTTTAAATTAAGCTTTAACGTGGGATTAGTGAGCAAAGTAGCGCTCCGAGCCAGGGCGGGTTCGGGGGTGTTACACAGAGTCGTTCAAAGAGTAAATCTTCCGATTGCTTCATCCGATCGCTAAAAGATTACTCACACCGATCGCAAAACTACGAAGGCAAAGTCGTTTAAAGACAACATGATCCGCCAACTAAACGACAAAATAGCTACATCATCCGATGGCGTTTAAAAGATTCATCATCCGATGGCGGTTCAGATTTTTTAAAGCAGCATCATACCGATGGCGGATCAGTTTTTTATAACAGCATCATCCGATGGCGTTTAAAGAAGCATCATCCGATGACGTTTAAATAAACATCATCCGATGGCGGTTCAACATTTAAAGCTGCTTATGCCGATGGCGGTTCAACATTTTAAAGCTGCTTATGCCGATGGCGGTTCAACATTTTAAAGCTACATATACCGATGGCGGTTCAACATTTTAAAGTCGCATCATCCGATGACATTTCAAGGTGCTTATGCCGATTGCGTTTTAAAGATACTTATGCCGATAGTATTTTAAAGACTTCCACCGATGATCTTCCGCTAGAATTCAAAATAACCGCGAAGCTACAGTGACGTCGTCCAGAACTTAAACTTCAGCGTATTAATGGCGACGAGCAAACAGCAGCTCCAAAAAGCAACGGCTACCTGTCTCTGTATGGATGCTGCTCCAACGGTAATAAAATTTCCATATTCGGATAAGGAGCATTGAAGTTCAATAGCCGATTGCAGACAGAGTATTTAAGCCAAGGAGATAGCTCGAAGAAAGAACTTTTGTGAAAATCATTCTCTGAGCCCTAACGAGAATTTCTCATACTCTGTATTTTCATCTACTCCTCTCGAATCCTTAACTTGTGATTTTAATCCTTGAGGGAGAGTAGTTTGTACTGAAAAGGCTACAAACTTATTATTTTATAAAAGGCAGTGGATTGTTGCCCGTGAAGAACAATCCGGTTTGTAAAGGCTAAAGATCGACACCCGTGAAGTGCGATCTGGTTTATTCTCTGGGGAGAAGAAAATGATCTTCAAGGGGGAAACCTTGAAGCGTGGACGTAGGCAGGTTTTGGCCGAACCACGTAAAAACTGTGGTGTCAATTTCTCTCTCTCTCCTTTAGTGTTTGATTATTTGCTGTCTAAAATATCAGTAGAACATAAGAGAGAAATTGATTAGATTGATAATTTAAGTAAGTTTAAAAAGTCTAATTCACCCCTCTCTTAGACAAATACGATCCTACAATTGGTATCAAAGCAAGGTTTAATATTGTCTAAGTTGTTTCACTAGAAAATATTGTGATATTTGAAATGGCATTCAACACACACTCTACACAAATGGAAGGTCAGTCACCACTAGACCTCCATTCTTCGATGGTAATGATTATGTTTACTGGAAATCTAGGATGAGAATCTATGTTCAGGCTATGGACTATGACATATGGAATAATATAGAATTTGGTCCATTTAAAGTCATGAAAACTGAAAATGGGGTGAGCATACAAAAAGGTCTGATGAACTAACTAAATCAGACAAGAAGAGTTTAAGCTTAAATGCCCAAGCTGTAAATACTCTATACTGTGCTCTGAATAGAGATGAGTTTAATAGAGTACAAGGGTGTGAAAGCGCTCAAGAGATTTGGCACCTTTTAGAAATCACACACGAAGGCACAAATCAAGTAAAAGAGAGCAAACTGAATATGCTTATACATGAGTATGAGTTATTTTCTATGCCTAAAGATGAATCTGTTTCTTCTATGTTTACAAGATTTACTAACATAACTAATGGTTTAAAAGCTCTTGGTAAATCTTACTCTAGTAAAGAACAGGTCAGAAAGATTCTCAGATGTCTTCCAAGAAGTTGGCAGCCAAAGGTGACTGCCATTCAGGAAGCAAAGAATCTCAAGGTTCTAAAACTGGAAGAACTCATTGGATCACTCATGACACATGAGATCACAATGAGGTCAAACGAGAAGGAAGACCTCAAGGAAAAAGAGGCTACAAAAAGAAAAGATATTGCTCTGAAAGCCTCCTCTAGTAAACAAGAAGTATATGAGGAAGAAGAATAAGAAGATGATGAGGATATTGCCCTCATTACAAGGAGGTTCAGCAAATTCCTCCAGAGAAAAAGAATGCAAGTAAGGAGATTTCCAAAGGTTGAGAAATCTCAAAAGGAGAAGGAAATCACATGGTTCGGGTGTGGAAAGCCAGGTCACATGAAGGCATACTGTCCACAAGCAAAGAAGAATCTCAAGAAGTTTAAGAAGAAGGCTATGAAGGCTACTTGGGATGACAGTGAAGGTGACACCTCTTTTTCAGAAGATGAGGAATTGGCAAATCTATGCTTCATGGCCAAGGAGGATGATGATGGTAATATGGTTGATGCATTTAATGATTTGGTAAAGCAATTTGGCATGTTAAAGGCAAAATACAACTCCTTAAGGAAGGAAAATGCAAACCTGGTAGAAAAGCATGCTAAGGAAAATAATCAGCATGAAAAGGAAGTTTCTTAACTTAAAAAGAAAAATGAGACTTTGAATAAACTTGTTCTGAATTTTACTAATGGCAGCAAGAATCTAAATATGCTTTTAGGCAGCCACAGAATGACATTTAATAAAGCTGGTTTGGGATATGATGAATTTAGTAAAAAGAAAGTATATAAGAACTTCTTTGTTAAATCTACTGTTTGCCATGCTTGTAATGAAGTAGGACATAAATCCTTTATATGTCCTTTAAAATCAAACAATAAGAAATCAAGTAGTAAATTACAGTGGGTTCCCAAAGGAACCAAAACTAACACTAGGATCCAAAAGATTTGGGTACCTAAGAAGACTACTTGAACACTGTTTTGCAGGTTGAGTGCTCTCCTGGAAAGAACTAGTGATACCTCGACAGTGGCTGCTCGAGACATATGATAGGAGACTCAACCATGCTTTTTGTTGTAAACAAGAAGAAAGGAAGTGTTACTTTTGGTGGAAATTGTTAGCATCGGCAATATAGGTAACAGTTTTAATCCTATTATTGAAAATGTGCTGTTGGTTGAAGGATTAAAGCATAATTTGCTTAGTATTAGCCAGTTATGTGATAAAGGATATGAGGTGATCTTTAAATCAATCTCCTGTATAATTAAGAATGCATCTATTGGCAAAACTCTGTTTACTGGCTATAAGAAAGAAAATATTTATATCATTGACTTAGATAATATTGTTTACAATGATGAAAAATGTTTTGCTGCTAATTCCTTTAATAATTGCTGGACTTGGCATAGGAGATTAGGACACGTAGGGATGGATACCTTAGCTAAGATTACTAAGGATAATTTAGTTAGAGGGATCCCTAAGATATCCTTTGAGAAGGATAAGGTCTGTGATGCCTGCCAAATGGGTAAGCAGATCAAAAGTTCTTTTGCATCAAAGAATGCAATCTCTACTTCTAAGTCTCTCCAACTCCTTCACATGGACCATTTCGGTCCTTCTAATATAGCCAGCTTAGAAGGAAAATTCTATGCTTATGTTATTGTCGATGACTTCTCTAGATTCATTTAGGTATTCTTTCTAAAGTCAAAGGATGAAACTTTTGATACATTCTCTAGCTTTAGGAAAAGAGTTCAAAATGAAAAGGAGCTCACCATTGTTACTATTCGTAGTGATCATGGTGGAGAGTTTGAAAATGACAAATTTGAACTATTGTGTCTCAAAAAGGGAATTGAGTACAATTTCTCTTCCCCTAGAACCCCTCAGCAAAATGGTGTTGTTGAGAGGAAGAATAGATCTCTCCAAGAGCTTGCTAGGACTATTCTTAATGAAAACTCCATTTCTAAGTATTTCTGGGCTGAAGCTATTGCAACAGCCTGTTATGTGCTCAATCGGGTCTCTATAAGACGAATTCTTGAGAAAACTCCCTATGAATTGTGGAATGGTAAAACTCTTTCTGTTAAGTACTTTAGATCCTTCGGTAGTAAATGCTTCATTCTTAACACTAAGGATAACTTAGAAAAGTTTGATTTCAAATCTGACCTTGGAATCTTTCTTGGTTACTCCCTCTCCAGTAAGGCTTATAGAGTGTTCAATAAGAGAACTCTAGTAGTAAAGGAATATGTACATGTTAACTTTGATGAGACCCCTCATCCCATAATCAATGTGGATGAAGATGATACTCTAGAAATGCGTCTAGATTCTCTGTCCTTAGAAAAGCCCTCAGATTCCCTTCAAGTAGAAAAATCCTTAGAACCCTCTTCAAGTTCTCTAGAAATTGCTCCTGTTAAAGATAAATCTGCAGCTCTTCCTAGAGATTGGAAATATGTCAAAGATCATCCCTTAGATGAAATCTTAGGTGATCATTCTTTAGGAGTTAAAACTAGATCCTCTCTTAGGAACCTCTGTGTCAATGTGGCATTCATTTCTCAAGTAGAGCCTAAGAAGTTTGAAGAGGCCGAAAATGATAAAAATTGGATTATGGCTATGCAAGAAGAATTAAATCAATTTGAAAGGAGCAAGGTATGGGAACTTGTTCCACGGCCTAAGGATCATCCCATTATTGGAACTAAATGGGTCTACAAGAACAAATTGGATGAAAATGAGATTGTTGTAAGAAATAAGGCTAGACTAGTTGCTAAGGGATACTCCCAAGAAGAAGGTATTGACTTTGAGGAATCCTTTGCCCCTGTAGCTAGACTAGAATCAATCAGAATGCTCTTAGCTTTTGCATGCTACAGAAACTTCACACTCTTTCAAATGGATGTAAAGAGTGTATTCTTAAATAGATACATCACAGAAGAAGTTTATGTAGAGCAACCCTTAGGTTTTGAATCCTTTGATAAACCCGAACATGTATACAAACTAAGGAAAGCTCTTTATGGACTTAAGCAGGCTCCTAGAGCTTGGTATGATAGATTGAAGAATTTCCTTGAGGAAAGAAATTTCAAAAAAGATAACACCAATTCAACTCTATTTACCATGCAAAAGGATGAAGACATTCTGTTAGTTCAGATCTATGTCGATGACATTATATTTGGATCAACTAATGTCACAATGTGTAATGAATTTTCCTCCCTCATGCAAAGTGAATTTGAAATTAGTATGATGGGGGAGTTAAAATTCTTCTTAGAATTCCAGATCTGTCAATCTCCTGATGGCATTTTCTTCTATCAAGAAAAATACATCAAGGAACTCTTAAAGAAATTTGATTTAGAATCTGTCAAATCCTCTAGAACTCCCATGAGTACCACTACAAAATTGGACAAAGATGAAAGTGGAATAAGTGTGGATATTAAAAAGTATCGTGGTATGATTGGATCATTGTTATATCTGACTGCAAGTAGGCCAGATATTCTCTTTAGTGTATGTCTGTGTGCTAGGTTCCAAGCTGCTCCCAAAAAATCTCACTTAACTACTGTTAAAAGAATTTTTAAATATTTAAGTGGGACATCTGACTTAGGATTATGGTATCCTAAAGGTACTTCTTTCGATTTAGTTGGATACTCTGATTCTGATTATGCTGGAAGTCTAGTTGATAGGAAAAGCACTAGTGGCAGTTGTCAGTTCTTAGGAGAATCTCTAGTGTCTTGGTATTCTAAGAAACAGAATTCTGTTGCATTGTCAACTACTGAAAGTGAATATATCGCTGCTGGCAGTTGTTGTGCACAAATGCTTTGGATGAAACAGACCCTAGAAGATTTTAATCTGTTTTATAATAAGATTCCTATTCGGTGTGACAACACCAGTGCTATCAATATTTCTAAAAATCCGATCCAACATTCTAGAACTAAGCATATAGAGGTCAGATATCACTTTATAAGAGATCGTGTTAAAAAAGGTGATATTTCCTTAGAATTTGTTCATTCTGTTGATCAATTAGCTGACATCTTTACCAAGCCTTTGGATGAAAAGACCTTCAATAATATTAGAATAAGGCTAGGTCTCATTCGGGTTGAGAAAATCTGAGTTTCTTTTTCTGTTGGTAAATTTTGAGTGATAGAGAAGTTTGGTCTCTAAAGGCACCGGAAGATGTATGTCTTCTATTAAGCATCGGATAGAGTATATCTACCGATAGGCATCGGAAGATATATTCTTCAATCTGCTGACACGTGTCACCAGTTTTACACGTGTGTCGTCTTTCAGCCGGGCGAAGCTTTAAGGTTTTAAACTCAGTCTTTTGTTTGAGTCGCTTCATCTTTTCGCGCTCTTTCAGAAAACCTCTGCCCTACTAATCTTCTTTGCATTCCCTAAATTTCTTCTCTCTCGAGTTTCACCTTCGATTCGCTCAAATGGCTTCATCGTCTCATGCTATTCCTAAACCGGCCAAGAAGAAGGCTAAAACCTCTGCTCGTCAGCCACGAGAGCTTCCTCGTACAACCCAGTGGCCATCGTTCTATTTTCTCACTCAAGCTTCGGAAGCAAGGTACCATGATGACTTTAAACATAAATCATTGATTCCCAGTAGAGGGATTATCCCTGATGATTTAGTTGGATTAGACATTGTTGAACCTTTGAGAAATCTTGGTATACTGGAATTATTTGACGTCGAATCCTTCTATTACCCTGAGGCAATAAAAATGTTTTATGCAAACCTTAGTTTACCCTCGGATCTCTCTACCCTTTCAAGCTATGTGTATGGAAAACACATCGCTATTACCTCCCAAACCATCAATGCCCTTATGGGAAGCCCACGCCTAGATGGCCTTCTCAAATTTTATGAGTCAGGACAGGAGCCCCCTTTTCTTAACACTCTTGAGGGCCATCATTTTTTGAAGGCTATTGTTTTGGACCCGGATCACATCCCTGATACCTTAAAGAGCAAGCATCTCAACATCAGGGCTCGGCTCTTTCACCAGATGATTGGGTATAATATAATTCCTAAGGGTGGTCACCACGATGAAGTAAGTGGTATGGATTTATTTGTTCTGTATGCCCTTTTTCAAAAGACCCCCTTCGATATGGGCTACATTGTTTTAAGGAGAATGATGCAGAGTGTCTCCTCCAGGTCTACTTCCCTTCTTTATAGTCTCCTACTCATGCGGCTTTTTGAGCAATTTGCTGTAGAATTTCCAGAGGAAGAAGATCCCTTCCGACTCCAACCTTCAAGCTATTATTCCAAAACCACTTTGAATCGAATGAGAATCAAGAAAACTAGGAAAGGAGAATTTGTTTTGGATCAGACTAAGCAAAAGGCTTCTAAGGCAGCATCTGTCAGGCTTGGGAAAAGGATGCTTATTTTACCAGAGGAGTCTGTTCAGGAAGGTGGGGATGACTCTGAGATTCCTACTTTTGTCAATTCCCCTTCCACCTTTCAGGTGTCTCGCTTCTATCCTCTTCCTCCAGCACCCAGACCTTCTGCCCCATCCTTTCAGGCTACTATTTTTGAGGCCACTTCAATTCCCTCCACTCTGCCTCCTCCCATTCTAGAGTGCCCTCCTTCTCCTCCACCTTCCCTTTTGTTGTCTGCTCCAGCTCCCATTTCTCCTTCAGTCCAACCTGCTTCTCCAGTCCAACCTGCTCCTCTAGTCCAACCTTCTTCTCCAGTCCAACCTGCTCCTCCAGTCCAACTTGCTCCTTTAGTCCCAATAGCTCCTCAGGTCCAAGTCTCCTCTCCATTCCCGTCCAATGCTCCTGCAACTCCTCAAACTTATCAGAGGAGAACATTCATATCTGAGGCACAGTTCAATGAGTTCTTGACACGCCTAGACAGCTTTGGCACTGCTCTCTCCTCTATTCAGGAACAGTACACTGATTTGAAGTCCTGCATAGAGAGCATGGGGACAGCCCTCTGTTCAGTTCAAAGTCAGATTGAAAAGTCTGTAGATGCCAAGCTTGAAAAGAACAAATTGGACATGAGCATCGCTTTGGATACAGGTCTTGATCTGCTGTCAAAGAAAATGGATGTCCATAGACGCATTGTTGCCAGGGACCTTGAGTCTCTTAGATCTTCAGTTGAAGCTTTGAATCCCGAACCTGAACCCGAACCATCTAGTTCTGTCAGCCTCACAGAAGCCTGTTATGAAGATCTTCTTCGTCCCTTTTCCAGACCTGTAGTTGCTGAAGATGTGCGCTTCATGTCTTTGGATATTCATGAGGCTGAGCTCCAGTTATCTAATCCTTTTGCCTCTTCTGTTCCTGAATCTTCTTCTCTGCCAACCAGTACGTTAGATGCTTCTCCACCATGTCTGGATTGGGTGCTATACAGTGAACTTCTTCAGCCTTATGTTCCTGCTCCTGCACCTCTTGCTCTCCCTGCTCCCACTCTAGATCTTAACGTGCCTCCATCCTGTATGGACTTGGTGGCCTATCAACCACCCCTCCCTCATGATATTGCTTCACTTCAAGCACTTGTGAATGTCTATTTCCATCCGCACCATAAAGTGCCCTCTTGGATTAGCCAAGCCTTTTGGACGCATTTTTTAACTTCTTTAAATAGATGCTATTTTGTTTTGTATCCACTTTTATTGATATTCTAATGTTGGGTAGCCTGATGTTTCTTTCACTCATGTTGAATGTATTGTTTTTTTTTTTTTTTTATATAATGTCAATGGGGGAGAAAGTATTTGATTGAGCATGATTAGCATGAAGTGTGAAATTATTTTGATATGATAGTTCTGGATATGCTCTGTGTTTGTAACTGGATAAAATGCATATATTATGGGGGAGCTAGGATTATGGGGGAGAGTTATATTTTATCAAATTTATAGGTTGTCATCATCAAAAAGGGGGAGATTGCTGACTTAAATAGTGTTTAAGTCTAAATATGTTTTTGATGATGTGTTTTATAAGATGAGTGATGTAATTTGATTATGTTTAATATCTGAGAATAATGTGTTATGCATTTGAATTTAATCGGTTGGAAATGCCCTTGGAAAGGGTATTTTAGTTGTTTGACAAATTTTTTTAAGTGCTCAGTTTTTAATAAGAAAACAGAGCTGAAAAATTTAAAATTGTTAGACAAAATGTAAATCCACCGGTGAAGTAGAAAAGAAGACATCAACCGGCAACTCAAAGACTACTTCGTCTGATAGGATAACGCCAAAAGGCAGAGTCGTTCAAAGATTAAATCTTCCGATTGCTTCAATCGATCGCTAAAAGATTACTCACACTGATCGCTAAACGACAAAGGCAAAGTCGTTTAAAGACAACATGATCCGCCAGCTAAACGACAAAATAGCTACATCATCCGATGGCGTTCCAAGATGCTCCATCCGATCGCGTTTAAAAGATTCATCATCCGATGGCGGTTCAGATTTTTTAAAGCAGCATCATACCGATGGCGGATCAGTTTTTTATAACAGCATCATTTGATGGCGTTTAAAGAAGCATCATCCGATGACGTTTAAAGAAACATCATCGGATGGCGGTTCAACATTTAAAGCTGCTTATGCCGATGGCGGTTCAACATTTTAAAGCTGCTTATGCCGATGGCGGTTCAACATTTTAAAGCTGTATATACCGATGGCGGTTCAACATTTTAAAGTCGCATCATCCAATGGCATTTCAAGGTGCTTATGCCGATGGCGTTTTAAAGATACTTATGCCGATAGTATTTTAAAGACTTCCAACGATAATCTTCCGCCAGAATTCAAAATAACCGCGAAGCTACAGTGACGTTGTTCAGAACTTAAACTCCAGCGTATTAATGGCGACGAGCAAACAGCAGCTCCAGAAAGCACCGGCTACCTGTCTCTGTACGGATGCTGCTCCAACGGTAATAAAATTTCCATATTCGAATAAGGAGCATTGAAGTTCAATAGCTAATTGCAGACAGAGTATTTAAGCCAAGGAGATAGCTCGAAGAAAGAACTTTTATGAAAATCATTCTCTGAGCCCTAACGAGAATTTCTCATACTCTGTATTTTCAGCTACTCCTCTCGAATCCTTAACTTGTGATTTTAATCCTTGAGGGAGAGTAGCTGTACTGAAAAAGCTACAAACTTATTATTTTGTAAAAGGCAGTGGATTGTGTTACCCGTGAAGAACAATCCAGTTTGTAAAGGCTGTAGATCGACGCCCGTGAAGTGCAATCTGGTTTATTCTCTGAGGAGAAGAAAATGATCTTCAAGGGGAAAACCTTGAAGCGTGGACGTAGGCAGGTTTTGGCCGAACCACGTAAAAACTGTGGTATCAATTTCTCTCTCTCTCTCTCTCCTTTATTGTTTGATTATTTGCTGTCTAAAATATCAGTAGAACATAAGAGAGAAATTGATTAGATTGATAATTTAAGTAAGTTTAAAAAGTCTAATTTACCCCCCTCTTAGACAAATACGATCCTACAATTTATATGAGTGATACTTATATTAACCTCAAGTCTAAATATGGAGATCGAGCAACTCGATGCGAATGCCACTTTCTTGCATGGTGAACTAGAAGATGATATCTACATGGAACAACCAAAAGGGTTTGCTGTCAAAGGAAATAAATATTTGGTATGTAGATTGAAACAGAGCCTGTATGAATTAAAGAAACCTGAAAATGATATAAGAAGTTTGATTCTATTATGGTCAATCAAGGATATAGGAAAACTTCTTCAAACCATTGTGTGTTTGTGAAAAGGTTATCGGACGAAACATTTATAATCCTCCTACTTTATGTTAATGATATGATAATTATGGGCCTAGAAAAAGAAAATATTGTTAAGTTGAAGAAAGAGTTTAGCAAGTCTTTTGACACGAAAGACTTAGGATCACGAAACAGATACTTGGGATCAGTATCACTTGCGGTAGGAAAATTATGGCTAATGCAAGAGAAATATATCAAAAAAAAAATTCAAACAATTCTATACGGATGAGGCGAAGCCGGTTATTAATCCTCTTGCTAAACATTTCAACCTTACTTCCAAACAAAACTCTTCTACTAAATAAGGAAAAGCAGAGTGGATCATCTGCAACATAATCTGAATTATTGCGGTTACAAAGGCCCGTACAGATGTCTTGTGGATGGAAAATTTCTAATAGAGCTACGTCATATATCTTGTATTGTGATAGTCAAAATACTATTTATTTGAGCAAAAATCTCAACTTTCATTTGAAGCCAAAATACATAAATAGCATGTATCATTGGATACGAAATGTGTTAGACACCAAACACGTATATTTTGAAAAGATTCACACAGATTGAAACAACTCAGACATGATGATAAAGATCTTGAAAAAAGTAAGCACAATTTCTGTAGAAACTTTGTGAGACTATGACTACCTCATCATAAGTTGGGAGGGGGAGATTTGTGAGGAAGTGGTTGTCACTCCTTACACCTCATAAATGAGAAACTTATTTTTCCTTCTACAACAAGATCTTCAAATCTTGCTCTTTTTTTTCTTTGTCTTTTTGCAAGAACCTCTTTCTATAAATAGAAAAAGTTCTTGATGAAGAGATTGCATCCTAAAATCCAAAGTAGAGAGAAAATAGAGGGAGAGAAAATTAAGGGATGATTTTTGTGGAAGAATAAAGAAAGTAGGGGTGGGCAGAACCGGCCCGGAATCGGTGGACCGGACTGGACCACCAGTTCGGGCCGGTTCTTGGGCGGTTCCTATCTCAATGGAACCGGTTTCGGTTCCATTAATCTAGAAACTGGGAACCAACGGTCCGGTCCCCAGTTCCATTGATCTACGAACCGGGAACCGTGGGAGTACCGCACTCTTCATCACTTTTTCTGTTTTTCATCACTTTCTTCATCACTACTTCTTCATCACTTTTCTTCGCAGTGTCCAGCCTCCAGACTCCAGAGCCGAAGTCCGAATCGGAGTCAGACTCCAGCGCTGAGGAGGGACTGCCTTGCGATTCAGACTTTGGCTCTGTTATCGCGCTTGCCTACTCGCACTACACTCCTCAAACCCTAGACTATACAGATGAGGACGAACAACGTTGAGATCAGGGTAAACCATAATGATGGAGGGGACGTCGGGGCGGCGAATGGCTTTTGCAATCTTGTGAGCCAGGGTTGCGGGGAGAGGAGAGAGAGAGAGAGAGAGAGAGAGGAGCAGGGTTGCGGGGAGAGGAGGAAGAGAGACAGAGAGAGAGAAGAAGAAGAAGAAATGGAAATGACATCTCTTTCCTTTTTTTCTTTTCTTTTTAATTAATTATTAAAAGTTAAAAAAAATTTACTGAATGGGAGGGAACTGGTTCCGATTTCGGGAAATAAATTCTCGAAACCAACGGTCCGGTCTGGTTCTAGGCCAGAACCGGCCCGGACCGGACCATGCCCAGCCTTAAAAGAAAGAGTGAGGGAAGATGCTTTTTAGCACACTGTGAGTTTTTAGAGTAGTAAATTATTCTTAATGAATGTTTTTTAGAATATTTAAGATCTAGAATAATAATGTAAATTTTATTTTTTATAGTGAGATCTTTCTGGATTTAGTCTTCGTGATTTTTTCCAATTTGGATTTTCCACGTAATTTTTTAGGTGTTTGTTTTATTCATTATTTCTCTAACTTCTTGATTGTCATATTTGATGATGTGGGAAAATATATTCATGATATTTTTTAGATTGCATCTACTATCATTTTCCATATCGCTTATTTAGTGGTGTAATTGTACTATGTAAGTATGTTATATCGAAGGATACTAGATAATTAGATTGTTTGACCTTTCCTGTAACGACCCCCCGAACCCACCCATGCTCAGTGCACTACTCGGCTCTAACTCGGGTCGTTACAATACTCTATGGTATACCCGTATCCTTAGACAGTACTAGAAATACGTAAAAATTTAAAACTTTATTTTTTACTAAAAACTTCATCGTTTGAAAATAACTAAACTCCCTTCTAGCGGAAAACTAATAAAATACGTTAAAAGAAAACTTGGTTAAGTTCTAAAATCGATTGGTTAAAAATCTGAAAATTAGCAAAGTTAGCTGAGAGTTTCGGTCGACATCTTCACACAATTTTGCACTACTCAGTTGATAACACTAGTGGTCGATATCGCTAGGGGCCGATATCGTCAAGGGTCGATATCGCTAGGGGATGACATCGTCAGGGGTCGACATCGCCAGGGGTCGACATCGCCAGGGGTCGGCATCGCCAGGGGACGGCATCGCCAGGGAACGACATCACCAGGGGTCGATATTGCCAGGGGTCGATATACCGACCCGACAGACGAGTGGCATAACACCCAAAATCCTACCAGCATAACGGTTAAATTTTCTAAAAACCAAAACCAAACCAAACGTTTTATAAAACATATTCAAAATACACACCAAAAAGATTCTAGTTTCCTAACTTATTTACAATCCAAAATACCAGTATACTACATCTCCCAGCAATCCTATGGTCAAGGCGCCCCGACAAATACCCGCACCGGCATGCCCAGTGCGTCGCCGACTGCGTCCAAATCATGGCCTCCCTTGACTAGCTCACATGCAAACTTGTCGTCACCTACACCATAGAACGCAAAACGTAAGTTTAATGCTTAGCAAGTAGGGATTAATGCATGCAAACAAAAACACAATGCAGACTAATCTCCGAACACATGCATTTTCTAACTCTTTGTTGTGCTCATTTCATTTTCATTACATTAATCTTTCCATAAGCCATGTGGATCAAGTAGACACACATCCTATAACTGTCTAGGACGGCCACACCTTGACCTAACAGAGCAAGACCGAATAGCACACATCCTATAACTGTCTAGGACGGCCACACACGATCTACTCCCACATCGATCGTAGAACCCTATAACTATCTAGGAGTTCGTACTCACGATACATTACGTATTTTAGCAGTACATCTCTCGTAGAAGTCCCCTCGGGGTGCTACACCCCAACACTCATTCCCGACGAGGCAGCTCTACTCAAGACCAACTTTGCAGTATTTTTTATCTTGTTACATTTCACGCTCACATTTCAAAACTATGCTAAAACTCATATTTTTCGTAGTTCAAAACCATGATGCATGTCAATAAAATGCTCAAACACAAAACAAAATAACCGAACAATCAAACAACTATACCGTTCCATGGTGTAGGCCCGAAGGCAAAACACACACACTCCTCTATTTACCTGGCTACTCCGCACGTACTTACTCACTTCGGTTATGTCAATGTCAAACGCACGACTCATCAACCTAGCATAAACAGGGAATGCACTTAGAAATCATCAAAACACAATCTAAAAGATGCCTACTCTATTCCTAGCAATAAACTAAGCTAACACTCTAACCCTAAATCAAAATTCCGAAATTTACCCAATTACATTGCATGAACTTCAATCGGCCATAACTTACTCATTTTTCATTGGATTTTAACGATCTAACCCATTCCGTAAACCTCTACATGTCTACTATCCATTAAATCAAACCATTTTACCAAACTAAACAATATGGCCGATAAAATTTTGTACCAAAACAGAATCGGTCATCTTGCTCCAAAAACTGATTTTTCCAAAAACTCCACCAATTCTCTAATCTATTTACATAATCAACCTAAACCAATCTATCTAAGGTCTAATCCACCAAAATAATAAGAAAAACTTACCAAGGAATCATCATTTTTGGAATCCCTCATTAGGGTTTCCTAATCTCCATCTAAACCTCTCCAAAAACACACTAAACTACCCAAAATCTCTTAAGGTAAGTATAAATAACAAAACCCACTAAAGACTCACCTTAACCCTTGACCAAAATTGAAGAAACCGTGGAGGGAAGCTCTTCCATGGCTGCCAACGAGAAGGGAGAGGAGAAGAAGACAAGCTTTGTCTTTTTACTCCTTCAATTCTCACTTTTTAAAACCAACACTTTTCTTTTTTAAACCACCAAAATATCAAATTTTACTCATCAACCCCTCCCCTCACATCACTATTTACTCCAACGTGGCAAACTCCCATCCTCCACTTTTTCACTTCACTTTTCCTTTCTTTTTATTATTTCATTCCCTTCTTGTCAATTTAAAACTACAATTTTCCAAACAACCACATAACCCCCTTTACTTTCTCTTCAATACTCTCTTTCCAAACTCACATATTTATAATATTTTTAGGATCAATGTTAGGCTCTCATAACTTAATTAAATCTAAGACAATTCACGTTGAGAAAATTTCTCGAGTGTTACATGTCCAGTCTATTCTTGGAACTTGCTTGAAAATGTAAGTCTAAGGAGATTGTAAGGTACAACTTTGTTTTAGAATTATCTTGTTCAGTATTATTCAAGTTATTTTTTCTAACACTTCTATTATTGGTGTGTTTCTTTTCCCTCTATATTTCTGTATTTGCTGCCATGGAGTTTGCAAAGAATACTTCGTGACACCTCCCTCCTTGAAATAAAATATGACCCCAAGGTTGCAATCGAGATAAACTTTTCTTGAATTTTTTTGCATTCTTTGAATGACAGTAATTTTTATCTTCAACGATTAAGTTCCTCCTTTGTTGGTTTGCTTCTTATCCCCAAGTGTTTCTATGTTTGTTGCCATGAAGGAGTGGGTGAGGATGCATATTCATGGCACCTGTCTTCTTGAAATAAACTTCGACCCTAAAGTTGGAATTAAGATAAACTTTTCTTGATATTTTTTTTTTTTTTTTTTTGCATTCTCCTAAGTTGCTTTAGAAAGAGGTTGGTTCTCCCAATGAGTTAACCATTGAGTTGTTGATTGATTATTTTGTTTCACCGCTTTAGTTTGGAGAAGACCCATTGTTTTTTTTTTTAAAAAAACGAGTAAAGTGCATTTTAGATCATAAACTTAGGGTGTCTCGATAGCTAATATCTTAAACTATTTTTTTGACCAACCAAAACTTGAACTTTCACTTGTTAGTGAAATAGACCCTACTATAAAATTGTTTTTAAAAATTTACACGTGTCAACCATGGTGACCTCTCTCTTTAATGGTTGGAATAAGTAATTAACTTGTTAGTTATATTTTGAGCATGTTTGTATTGTTATTAAGTTCGATAATGAAATAGTTAGGTCGAGTAACTTAGATATATTTGGTTTATATTTATTTATTTATATTCTAAGAGATATTCAATAAATAGATCAGTCATGCTCAAAGTTTTAGTTGGATGATAAAATATGGAATAATAACTCAATAGTGGTGAAATTTTTAATTCATGGGAACTCGAAGTTAATACATTGATTAAGAAATAATGAAGAAAAAAGTTTTAACTTCCAGTAAGTTATTAAGTTCTGCTAGAGACGAATTAAAGAGCATTAAATGTTTGTTAATGTAATTTAGCTATTGGTGTAAATAAAATAATAGGCTAATATGACATGTGTCACCTGAGTTACTAATAATTAAAATTTAATCAAGTTAAGTAATTTCGTAGATCTTATTGAGTTAAAACTTAAAAGTAATATTTTTTCAAAGGACAAATTAGACAGAATAAAAGTTCTCAATTATGTTATATTTAAAAGAACAAAATAAAATGAAATTAGAAAAAGAAAAGAAAAGAGAGGGATGACAAAAAAGAGCTAATGGGAGAAGGTGATTGGAGTGAACATTCTAGCAAAAATTTTATCTTAATCTCAGCGTGAAGCTTGTCAGCAAAAACATGTAAATCTTACCGCAATATTTAGTATCAAAATGTGTTGGTTTTAATTTAAATATGTATATTGATTTCACGTTAGGAAGAATCCTTACCGTAATATTTAGCATTGAAATGTGCAGACTTTAGTGTTGATAATGGTTGTATAACTTATTTGTAGTAAGAATGTCGATTTGTTGGAGAGAAGGGAAAAAAAGAAGAGGAAAAATAAGGAAAATGCAAAATTAGTGGGGAAGAAGTTGAAATTGATTCTCAAGCCGTTAAGAAAAGTGGTTATTCTCGTTAAGAGTATTTATTTGAGCTAAAAATCAAATTAATTGTGGAAGTGAAGAAATAGAGACATGAAAGAGGTAAGAATTCTACACTTTGTGAATTATATAAACTATGTTTTATTACATGGTTTATGAAGAAGTTGTATTATTGGGTGGTTATTAATGAATTTCATGTGTTGTATGTTAAAAATCCTTAATGATAATAGTTTGACTTGGATTAAATTGATTGAAAGAATGATGTATTGAAGTGGTTGATGAAAAAGAATTATAACTTAGATGTTTTGAAGTCAATTTATGGATTGTGTGATCTATGTGGAGATAATTGATCTCTCGGAATAGATGTTGATGACCATGATATTGGTTGGTTATGGATTAAAGTATGATTGAATATAATCATGAAACAAAGGCATTTAAATGTTAATGATTTTAACCTATAGAATTCCTAAGTTAAATGAAATAGCAAATACTTTAAATAGTAAAGTTTAAATGATTGGATTAAATGATAGTATCTAGTGGTGTTTTGATGGTTAATTGAAGGCATGTAAATGATCCAATTTGGTTAATAGAATTGTTGCATTAATAATGATTGATCATGCATATATAATACATAATTGGAAAAGCATAAATGAAAAATAATACTTGATATTAGTCAAATATAATAAAGATGTATACTTGGAAGATCATATAATCTGAACATAATCTTAGATTAAGTTTTAAGTTGTATTGAGAGCATACTAGTATTGAAGGAGGCATTGTTCGCAAGTGGACTTAATAGTAAATTGTGAACAAAGTTCTCGGGACCAGACTACCAGAGTTCGAGGATGAATTTTGAAAAAGAAAATATGTGAAATGCTCTTGGGACCAAGCTTTCGAGGTCTGAAGTAGATGATTGGGGAGAAAAATGAGTGAAACAGCCCTCGGGACCAGGCTTTCAGAGGTTCTAGAGAGGACACTCGCAGAAAAAAATTGTGTAGAAATTTCCCTGGACCGGGAACCCACAGTCTGGTCTAGGTCGTTTGAACATAGTTCAAAATCTGTATTAAAAATATGAATTTAAATTTATTTAAATGTCTAGTTTTCATGAATTTTGGAGCATCATTAGAGAGAGCCTATACAAATATATGAACATCATTCATACATCATTTTGCTAATCATATAACAAAATTTGCATATTCATATCACATGAATTCTAATATATTTATATGCATTCAATCAGGAGTGTTCAAAACCGATTGGAACTGATAAACCGAACCAAATTGTTCGGTTTGGTTTGGTTTTAGTCGATTGTCAAAGTCCACAAGCTAACATTTAGTTCTAAAATTTGAAACCTGATAAAATTTGGTCCAATTTTGGTTTTACATACGCAAAATTGAAAGTAACTAAACCAAACAAAAAAATATCATTAAACTATAAGAAAAATAATCAATTTTTTGTGCGAATGAATTGAAAATTTTTAACACTATTTTGGTAGCCTTTAATATAGTTAATTATGTGTAATTAGTAATTTTATTATTACTAATAAATAATGAAATTAGTGCTAAATGGAGATCATGAGAATTAAATTTTGAGTTATATATTGTGACAGCCCCCGACCCGATCGGGGTCCGAAGAGCCATCACTCCGGAACATTCAAAACGGAGACTATTTTTTTTTATAAACAGATTAGACTAAACTTTTTAAAACAAACCAACCCTTAAAACTTTATATAGAGAGAGAACGTTCTCTGGAATCAAAAGCGAAATGGGAAATAGATTAAAATCAGACTACGGGACGAATGACAGAAGAGAAAGCAGGAAAACTGGAACACTTAAGGATTTCGACGTAAATCTTCTCTAGACGAGTGCAGGGAGACAGGGAGAATTGCAAACGGGGAGATAGAAATGGACGACTTAACATGCAGTGGGAAACCTAATAGAATGGAAAACAAAACTGGAAGTCATGCCGGAAGAAAGGCTACAGTGAATGGCGGGGTCGGGTGATGTAGGGCAAAAGAAGTAAATAAAACGGGGCGGAAGAATTGGCGGGGTCGGGTGATGTAGGGCAAAAGAAGTAAATAAAAGGGGCGGAAGAATTAGGCATATGACGTCAGGCGGAAGATCTGGATAACGTCAAGCGGAAGACGAAAATAAACTGGGCGGACGATATGGGTAGATGATGTCAGGCGGAAGATGTGGATGACGTCAAGCGGAAGACGTAAATAAACTGGGCGGAAATGAACTGTTAACCGGTGTAAGTGAACTATAGACTGTAATGAACTGTTCACCGGTGGAAGTGATTTTAAAAGCAGCGGTGGATGTGAATAGTGATTTTAAATGCAGCGGTGGATGTGAATAAACTAGGCGGGCGATATAGACTGGCGGAAGATGTAAAACAGATGACATCATCGGGCGATGTAAAACAGATGACGTCATCGGCGGTGGATGTAATTTTATAGGGCAGCGGTGGATGTGAATAAACTAGGCGGGCGATATAGACTGGCGGAAGATGTAAAACAAATGACGTCATCGGGAGATGTAAAACAAATGACGTCATCAGCGGTGGATGTGAATATGTGGAAGTAGAGTTTAAAGGCAAAAACAGAAAACGTGAAAACAGAAAGTATAAAAGCTTCAAACTCCAGAAACCGATTCAAAACATGATTTTAGACATATCAGAAAACACAACCGATGTTTAAGAAACCCGACTGCATGGATGGCTCTAAAATCGGAGATAATCCGTGTACACCCTAAAAGAGAAAATATTCCAAACAATTCCAGAATACTTCAGAGCATAAATTCAACTGTCAAATACAGAGGTTTTAAATACATCGACAGATTCAATACAACATTTAAAATCACAGAGGCTGTGCAAAACTTGACATATGTTTCCAAAAATTCGCCAAAACAGAAGTTTTAAAACATAAACGCAAACTCTATACATCGGTTTGAGAATTTCCAAAAGCTATACAAGACTCGACATAACTTTCAGAAACACACTCTCATAGGAATAACCCTTGCTTGACTGCAACAACCACCCCGTGAGCTCATCCCGCCAACTACATCAACTCCTCATCCTGAGGCACAATGTCCTCTTCTGGAGGATCCATACCTACAACAGGGAGTTCAACTATGAGCCTAGAGCTCAGTAAGAACATACAATGCAAAGTGATACACGTGCTATGCATGAACATTTTCAAATACATGAATATTACATTACATTTCACTGGACAGGAAGGTATAAGTGGGAAGAAGAGCTGGCGCAACAGGAGTACATGCCACAACTGGACATAACAGGAGTACATGACAAGATGCCAGTCCTCATCAACACTTAACCATACATTTCATTACAGGTTTTATTTTACTTAACTTCAAACCGTGTGCAGAAAACCTTTTCATTACTTTTAGAGAAAACGTGTATGCATGAACATTCATAGACAGGCAACAGAATAATAAGCAGAATATAAAACAGTACACTTAACCTAAAACATAACCTATGGTTTAACTACCCAACAGAAATCCCGGCAACATAAAACTTAGTACCTCCGTATTGCAGGGTCTTAAGGGCTAAACCTATACATATGAACTTACCTGTTGTCCGAAATGCAGCAAGCTATGAGCGCACAACAACGGTGGTTAGCGAGCCTAAAGCATGCAAAAATCAGACATTAACCTAAACTTCAAAAAAACTAACGTTTAACTATCCTAAACTTGTTAACTAGCGAAAAAGGGTTACCTTTACTGAAGGAAACCGAAAGAAACGGAAGAAACAAAGTTTGGAAATTTGTCTCAGGCGCCTGGAAGAGAGAAAACAGAAGAGTGTTTCACATAGAGTGAAGAGAAATGAGGAAGAATGGAAGAGAAAAGGCATTGGCTCCTTCAACAAGTTTTGCCAAGTGTCAATCATCTACTGGTTTCCTCCCACCAACCTTAATTCCTTCCTAATTTGCCCTTTCATTGGTTTTTAACTAAATTTCTAATTAGTTCGTTGAATCGGTTTTACAATCCTTCTCATTCAATTGAACACGCCAACAATTTCATTAAAAATAGTCATTGCATTAATATCGGAGTAATTCCGCTTACATATTCGGGGAATAATTACATAGGCAAAATGTCGGGTGTTACATTCCACCCGCCTTAACAAAATTTGCTTAAGCGAATAACTCGGGATATTGGGCCTTAACATCCTCTTGTCTTTTCCATGTGGCTTCCTCCACAATATGATTGCGCCACAAAACTTTCACCAATGGGACTACCTTGTTGCGCAACACCTTGAGTGAAGTATCCAATATCTGTATGGCCTTTCTTCATATGTCAGTTTTGGCATGATATCAAAGTCCACCTGTTTCACAATCTGAGTTGGATCTCGAACACACTTTCTCAGCATCAAAACATGAAAGACGTTGTGAACTCCATCCATAGACGCTGGCAACTGAAGTCTGTAAGTCATGCTTCCTACTTTCTTCAAGATGGGAAAGGGTCCAATGAACCGTGGGCTGAGCTTCCCTTTCTTACCGAATCTCATTACGCCCTTGAAAGGTGACACTTTTAAGAATACTTCATCACCCTCAGCGAACTCTAAGTCCCTTCTCCTATGGTCAGCGTAACTCTTCTGTCGACTCTGAGCAATTTTTATTCGTTGTTTAATAGCAACTATCACCTCAGACATCTGCTGTAATAACTCAGTGCCGATAAGCTTGGCTTCTCCGACTTCATCCCAACACAATGGGGATCTACACTTCCTGCCGTAAAGAGCTTCATAAGGAGCCATGCCAATTGTAGCCTGGTAGCTATTGTTGTAAGCAAACTCCAGGAGTGGCAAATATCTACTCCAAGGAGCATGAAATTCCAGCACGCACGATCTTAACATATCCTCCAGTATTTGGATCGTCCTCTTGGATTGTCCGTCAGTCTGTGGATGAAAGGCAGTGCTGAAGTTCAACTTTGTACCCAAGGAGTTCTACAAACTTTTCCAAAACCTGGAAGTGAATCTGGGATCCCGGTCTGAGACGATCGACACAGGAATGCCATGCAGCTTAATAATCTCATTAATATAAAGCTCTGCATACTGATCCATGGAGTACGTCATCTTCACAGGTAGAAAATGGGCCGACTTCGTCAATCTGTCCACTATGACCAAAATGTTATTATGGCCCTTAGCTGTCCTTGGAAGACCAACAACAAAATCCAACGTTATGTTCTCCCATTTCCATTCGGCGATCGGGAGAGGCTGAAGCGTTCCACCTGGTCGTTGATGTTCAGCTTTGACTTGTTGACATATCATGCAAGACTCCACATACTTGGCTACTTCGTTCTTCATATTTGGCCACCAGAAGTGAAATTTCAAGTCTTGATACATCTTTGTGCTTCCAGGATGCACAGAGAAAGAAGATGGGTGGGCTTCCGACAAGATGTGCTTCCGTAGCTCTTTGTTTTTCGGAACATACCATCTATTTTTGAACTTCAGAATACCATCTCCCGAAAAACTAAAATCGGAAGAGGCTATAGGTAACTTGCTCACAATATCGGCCATCTCCTTTGAATTGGCCTTCTGGGCTTCCTTAATTTTGTCCAGGACGGTGGGCCGTAGTGTCAAGTCTGCTAGTATGGCCGATAGCCCAGAAACTATCTCCATATCGAACTTCTGTATCTCTGTCCTCAAAGGCATTAATACGGCCGACACAGCATGTTGCATAGTAGCTGGCATCCTACCCAGTGCATCAGCTACCACATTAGCTTTACTAGGGTGGTATTTAAACACAACATCATAATCTTTCACAAATTTTAACCACCGTCTTTGCGTCATGTTTAACTCTTTCTGGATAAATATGTACTTTAGGCTCTTGTGATCAGAAAACACCTCACATGATTGTCCGTACAAGTGGTGTCTCCATACTTTCAGCACAAACACAACTGCCGCTAGCTCGAGGTCATGTGTAGGGTAGTTTTGTTCATGGTTCTTCAATTGTCTAGATGCGTACGCTACTACTTTCCTTTCTTGCATTAATACACATCCCAAGCCAACCTTGGACGCATCACAGTATACGCTGAATTTGCCGTCTTAAACTAGCAATACTAACAAAGGAGCAGTGGTCAACTTCTGTTTAAGTGTCTAAAAACTCACCTCACATGCTTCAGACCACTTGAACTTAATGCCTTTCCTCGTTACGCTGGTCATAGGTTTCGCTATCACCAAAAATCCTTTGATAAATTTTCTGTAATAAACAGCTAACCCGATAAAGCTCTGTACCTCACTGGCATTCCTCGGCCTCGGCCATTCTTTCACTGCCAGAATCTTAGCTGGATCCACGGACACTCCTTCTATCGACACCAATGGCCTAGGAAGTTAATCCTGCTCAACCAGAATTCGCACTTCGACAGTTTGGCATACAATAGGTGCTGTTTCAGAGTCGATAGCACAATTGCGTGCTCCTCGTGCTCGGCCACACTTTTGGAGTAAACTAGGATGTCGTCGATGAAGACGATTACAAATTTATCTAAGAATTCTTGGAATATCCTGTTCATCAAGTCCATAAATGTCGCCGGGGCATTTTTCAATCCAAAAGACATTACCAAAAACTCGTAGTGTCCGTACCGGGTCCTGAAGGCGGTCTTTAGAATATCTTCAGCCCTGACCTTCAACTGGTAATAATCGGAGTGCAGATCAATCTTTGAGAATACCCGAGCTCCTTGTAATTGGTCAAATAAATCGTCGATCCTCAGCAACGGGTACTTATTTTTTATGGTCAATTTGTTCAGCTCACGGTAATCAATGCACATGCGTAGGGACCCATCCTTCTTCTTAACAAATAGGACTGGAGCACCCCATGGAGAGAAGCTAGGGCGCACAAAGCCCTTGTCCACTAGTTCCTTCAGCTGAGTCTTCAACTCCTTCAGCTCTATTGGCGCTATACGGTACGGATTCTTCGATACCGGTTCAGCACCAGGATATACATCAATTTCAAACTCAATCTCACGATCCGGTGGCAATCCCGGTAAGTCATCTAAGAAAACCTCTGAGAAGTTTCGAACCACCGGGATATTTTGAAGTTCCACCACACCTTGCCTCTGAACATCTACTACGTGGGCAAGAAATCTGACACATCCTGACCTCATCAGCTGTTGAGCTTTCAAGGAGGATATAACAGGCATATTGTGTTTCTTTAGTACTGCCTGATAGGAGAACTCTACCTCGTTCGGGCGCTTAAAATACACGAGTCTGGACCTGCAGTTGATGGTGGGGTGATGTCGAAACAGCCAGTCCATTCCCAGAATTACTTCATATCCTTTCATATTGATGATGATAAGATTAGCATACAATTTCTGGTCCCCAACTGACACTATATCACCCCGCACTGCTTGCTCGGAGTGCATAAACTCTCCGGACGGTAGCATGACACTGTAGGGTTGATCTGACGGCACAATACATAAGTTCTCCCTACCCACAAAGTCCATGGCCACAAATGAATGTGTGGCCCCCGTGTCTAAAAAAATATATGCAGGTGCATCACAGATTAATATCATACCTGTGATCGCCGTGTACTTGGTGTCATCATCTTCCTCTATTATAGCAAACACTCTTCGCACGACACGATTCGGCCTCGTGTCAGGCACCGGACAATCCCGAACTTGGTGGCCCTCCTTGTCACATCAGAAGCATCGGCCAGTAAAGAGCCTACACTCCTCTGTATGATTTCTCTGGCAACGTGGGCATACAGGAAGCTGAGGAGCTCCCATAGGTCTTTTCCCCTTTTCCTGATAAATGGCAACTTCATTAGGTCTCTTAATGTAGCAACCCTAATACTGTACCAGATTTCCCGTACATATTTTTATTTTTATCCCTATACTTTTTTAAATCGAAATCGAAATCAGAATTGAAGTCAGAATTAAAATCTAGTCTTTAAATCATTTAAAACAAAATACAAAACTAATTAAATAACACTTAAATCATTTTAATAAAAACAATTAAAACTTAAAAGAAAATCGGCCACAAGTGAGGGCATAAGGGCCTTTGTCCCATAAAATATATGTGGCGATCGATCTCCTATTTCAGGAGATCAATCGCCGAATGCAAACAAGGGAGGGGCGATCAGTCGCCCCTCACCCGCGGCGCACGATCGCCCCTTCGGCGATCTCACTTTGGCCCGCGATCGCCTTCCCAGGCGATCGCTCGCCAAGCTCTCTGTATTCCAGAGAGCTGGCCCTTGTATTTTTTTTTAAATAGCTCTTTGGAATCTGAGATTCCAGAGAGCAAATCTCCTTCAATTAAACCATCCCATGCACATTAACAACTTCTATCCATCTCCATTTTATCCTCAATTATCATTAAACATATACCGTCTTCACAATTCCATTGAGATAAAACTACTCGATACTCATATATACTCCGAAATACCACTCAAAACCGACTCGAAATGAAATTAAACAAAATACATTTTGTGAAAATGAACTGCGTGGATCCGTTTGAAAACTAAACATTTCCTCCTGTTTAAAACCACCAAGCAGTTCGTACAATCTAAATAAAAACCTTAACAAAACGTTTTATAAACAGTTACCAAAACATCTATACATTGTTTTATCGCTAACCAGATCCAAACATCCTAATATGTTCTATTAATACAAAGTTATCAAACAATCCCAAAACACCTAACCATACACCCATGGGTCAAAATGCGCCTCGACTGTGCCAGCACACTCCCGCAAGCCATCCTCCGTCAACTGCATCACTCCTCAGGTGGAGGGATCTCGTCCTCACCTATGTCGAAGTCACCGACACCATACAGACACCTATGAGATAAAAATTTCAGCAAGCTCTACGTAAATGTACATGCATGCTATGCATATGAGTTCAGAAATCATGCAGCATTTTCTTTATCTTTACTCAGTGGGTGTCACCGAGATCTCAGCCTCCTAACCGGAGAGAGCACATCCAGCGGTCGGACTACTCTTTCCAGCTAGACGAGGGGGGGAGGGTAGATGCTTACAACGCGTACAGCCATGCCTGAGCCCCATCTCCCATGACCTATAAATGTATGAGTACATAATAGATGTGGTATTGTGACAAACCCGTAATCGATCTTCACAATAGGTCAAGCCCCTCTCCAGGCCACATGAGTACATAATAGATGTGATATTGTGACAAACCTGTAATCGATCTTCACAATAGGTCAAGCCCCTCTCCAGGCCACATCGCCATTTTCTTTAAAACATCGTGCGGAAATTCATTTTCTATGTTCTTTTAAAACACGTGATGCATGAATAGTTCAATATAAACTTAAGTAAGCAATCATGTGTACCATCAAGACTGTAAATGCATAAACTATAAAACAAATCAACCTAACTACCTAACCAAAACAATTAAACAAGCACGTCACCAAAACTCCTCGAGATGACTTCGACGTACGGTGTAGGCCAATTGGCAAGAGAAGATCACGAGAACTTACCTCGTGTGCGCTAAACTTCGAGCTTCGTCCACGAGCGTCGTTCACCTAAGGCAATTCATAACGATCGACGTTAAAACGAGTTTAAGCTTCAAAACGTCCAAATTGACAAAACCTTAACTAAATAAATTTCCTAAAGCTTTAACTTAACTAATCGAAGCATTTAAACAAATGATTAACGCTCGATAGTTTAAAACCATAATTAACGAGTTTTCCTAACAACCCAAAAATTCTCCAATTTTAACATTTCTCACAAATCACTATAACTTCGTCCAATAACGTTCAATACGTCCTTTATATCCTTGATCACAATAAACTTATTAATTTCGAACCCCAAATTTACGTTTTTCGCAAAACCCTAAACGAAACCCTAACCGTATAACTTTCTAAAAATCAAAAACTAACATTCTAAAACTATAGATTCATACCTAGAGCGTCAATTGGTGGAAAAAACGTGAAGAACGGAAGACGAACGGAGGAGAAACAGAGGTCAGAAGTGGAGAACTCGTCGACGGGCAGAGAGGAATGGCGAAGGAAGGAAAAGAAAAAGGGTTCTGGCGTGAAATGGTGAAGGAGGAAGAGAGATTTGAGTTTTAATATAAAATTGACATTGCAAATTACCATTTTGCCCTTAGCACTTAATTCTATTTGTTTCGTCCTTTGTTTCGTTAATTAATTAGCTATTCGGTTTCACCAAATCTCCTTATTTCACCAATAAGTCCAACTTATTATTTGAGATTTATTAAAATTGTCCGTTCGCAAATCGGACCTCGTTTACTATTTTTACTAAAACGTCCTTTATATTACGAGAAACTTAATTACTCGAAATATAGCGTTATTACTCCGAAAATTCTCGTAAATTTCTTAAAATTCCCATAAATTGTTAGGATCCCATTAACGTTTTTTTTCGTAAAACGAGCTTGATTTGACATATTTACAAAAATGTCATCATATAATATAATATTAATATTCCATAAAGCCGGGTATTACACTTAACACCTCTGTTCTGTTGCTGTTGTGGTTGCCCAAACTGACCCCTTTGTTGTTGTTGCTGTAGAGGGGCATCACGTAAGATTCTCGTTGATGTATCTCTATATCTCTGAGACTTCGCCTCTAAGGCTTCCAACTGATAAGCCTTGGCCACTACCTTCGTATACGGGGCCTCGTCAAATCCCCCGTATGTAATCCCCTGTAAGAGGTCCAGCTTCAAACCCTGAATAAATTGGTGCACCTTGTTTTCATCAGTGGCCACCAAATGAGGTGCATAGCAGGATAGCGACTCGAACCTCTGAACATACTCGGCCACTGATCCAAATTGCCGGAGTTGAGAAAACTCGATCATCTTCTCCTTCCTCACACTTCGATTGAAGTATTTCTCGTAGAAAATTCTTTTGAATCCTTCCCAGCTCAATGCCATGGTAGTTGACTGCACCGTGTCCCACCAAAATCCAGCATTTTTGGTGAGATAGAACGAGGCACATATAACTTTCTTGTTCTCCTCCGCTTCGGCATACTTGAACATTTTCTCTATCACCTGGACCCATTCCTCGGCGTGAGTAGGATCTGTTGATAATCTATCGAAAACAGGCGGCTGGAGTCACTAGAATCTCTCTCCACTAGAGTCACGTAGAGCGTTTGCATGGTTGTTCCCATTATCGGCCATCATGTGTTCCATCATACGTGACTGAACGCCGACCAGCTCGGTTAAACGATCGAGGGCGTCGCCTCTGTCATTTGCATCACCTTGATTCCCTCTCACCATTATAGAAAATCCTATACATATTAACGAACTCAACTTAATAAACAGAACGGGTACAGAAACATAAACACTTACAGTTGGTGGAGCGATCTCACGTGGCGGATTGCGTAGTCAGACAGTTTACATAATCGATTTTAAAACCTGATTTTGCTCTGATACCATAACTGTGACAGCCCTCGACCCAATCGGGGTCCGAAGAGCCATCAATCTGGAACATTCAAAACGGGGACTATTTATTTTTGTAAACAGATTAGAATGAACTTTTTAAAACAAACCAACCCTTTAAATTTTACACAGAGAGAGAACGTTCTCTGGAATCAAAAGCGAAACGGGAAACGGATTAAAATCAGACTACGAGACAAATGACAGAAGAGAAAGTAGGAAAACTGGAAAACTTAAGGATTTGGTCGTAAATCTTCTCTGGACGAGTGCAGGGAGACAGGGAGAATTGCAAACGGGGAGACAGAAATGGACGACTTAACATGCAATGGGAAACCTAATAGAATGGAAAACAAAACTGGGAGTCATGCCGGAAGAAAGGCTATAGTGAATGGCAGGGTCGGGTGATGTAGGGCAAAACAAGTAAATAAAACAGGGTGAAAGAATTAGGCAGATGACGTCAGGCGGAAGATGTGGATAACGTCAAGCAGAAGACGTAAATAAACTGGACGGAGGATATGGGCAGATCACATCATGCAGAAGATGTGGATGACGTCAAGCGGAAGATGTAAATAAACTGGGCGGAAAATAAAACGGGGCGGAAATGAACTGTTCACCGATGGAAGTGAACTATAGACTGTAATGAACTGTTCACTGGTGGAAGTGATTTTAAAAGCAGCGATGGATGTGAATAGTGATTTTAAAAGCAGAGGTGGATGTGAATAAACTAGGCGGGCGATATAGACTGGCGGAAGATGTAAAACAGATGACGTCATTGGGCGATGTAAAACAGATGACGTCATCAGTGGTGGATGTAATTTTACAGGGCAGCGGTGGATGTGAATAAACTAGCCGGGCGATATAGACTGGCGGAAGATGTAAAACAAATGACGTCATCGGGCGATGTAAAACAGATGACGTCATCAGCGGTGGATGTGAATCGGTGAAAGTAGAGTTTAAAGGCAAAAACAGAAAACGTGAAAACAGAAAGTATAAAAGCTTCAAACTCCAGAAACCGATTCAAAATATAATTTTAGACATATTAGAAAACACAACCGAGGTTTAAGAAATCCGACTGCATGGATGGCTCTAAAATCGGAGATAATCCGTGTACACCCTAAAAGAGAAAATATTCCAAACAATTCCAGAATACTTCAGAGCATAAATTCAACTGTCAAATACAGAGGTTTTAAATACATCGACAGATTCAATACAACGTTTAAAATCACAGAGGCTGTGCAGAACTTGACATATGTTTCCAAAAATTTGCCAAAACAAAAGTTTTAAAAAATAAACGCAAACTCTATACATCGGTTTGAGAATTTCCAAAAGCTATACAAGACTCGACATAACTTTCAGAAACACACTCTCACAGGAATAACCCTTGCTTGACTACAACAACCACCCCGTGAGCTCATCCCGCCAACTACATCAACTCCTCATCCTGAGGCACAATGTCCTCTTCTGGAGGATCCATACCTACAACAGGGAGTTCAACTATGAGCCTAGAGCTCAGTAAGAACATACAATGCAAAGTGATGCACGTGCTATGCATGAACATTTTCAAATACATGAATATTACATTACATTTCACTGGACATGAAGATATAAGTGGGAAGAAGAGCTGGCGCAACAGGAGTACATGCCACAACAGGACATAACAGGAGTACATGACAAGATGCCAGTCCTCATCAACACTTAACCATACATTTCATTACGGGTTTTATCTTACTTAACTTCAAACCATGTGCAGAAAACCTTTTCATGACTTTCAAAGAAAACGTGTATGCATGAACATTCATAGACAGACAACAGAATAATAAGCAGAATATAAAACAGAACACACTTAATCTAAAACATAACCTATGGTTTAACTACCCAACAGAAATCCCGACAACATAAAACCTAGTACCTCCGTATTGCAGGTTCTTAAGGGCCAAACCTATACGTATGAACTTACCTGTTGTCCGAAATGCAGCAAGCTATGCGTGCACAACAACGGTGGTTCGCAAACCTAAAGCATGCAAAAATCAGACATTAACCTAAACTTCAAAAAAACTAATGTTTAACTATCATAAACTTGCTAACTAGTGAAAAAGGGTTACCTTTACTGAAGGAAACCGAAAGAAACGGAAGAAACAAAGTTTAGAAATTTGTCTCAGGCGCCTGGAAGAGAGAAAAAAGAAGAGTGCTTCACGTAGAGTGAAGAGAAATGAGGAAGAATGGAAGAGAAAAGGCATTGGCTCCTTCAACAAGTTTTGCCAAGTCTCAATCATCTACTGGTTCCCTCCCACCAACCTTAATTCCTTCCTAATTTGCCCTTCCATTGGTTTTTAACTAAATTTCTATTTAGTTCGTCGAATCGGTTTTACAATCACTCTCATTCAATTGAACACATCGACAATTTCATTAAAAATAGTCATTGCATTAATATCGGAGTAATTCCGCTTACATATTCGACATAGGCAAAATGCCGGGTGTTACATATATATAGTTAGGTAATTCGAGAATTTAATTAATTCAATTTATCATAATTTAAAAAATATTAAATTTAATTCAAAAACTTTTTATACAAGTTTTCTCTAATCTCATTTTCTATTTTGATTTTATTTTTGTATTGGCAATGGAACCGAGATCGAACCAAAATTTTAAGTTTTGTTTCATTTCGGTTTTTGAACAAAAAAAATCCAGTTTTTGTTCCAAATTCACCCGAGTAAATCTCTATCGGTTCAATTTGGTTCTATAACAAAACCAAACTGAACCGAAGCATGAACACCCCTACATTCAATGTATGCATGATAAAGATGCTCAAATCATGTATCATGATATTATTTATATGTATGAAAGGTATTATAGATGTATTATTAGTAACACTCAAACCCAATAAGTATCTCACCAGTGGATTGTCTGACGTATGTAAAGTCAAAAAATAGTAGGTGAGTGACTGTGAGTCCCCCTTGGGTTGCAAAATCTCTAGCTCTCTAGAGTTTATTTACATTGTGACGTGGAGGCGCTACTATGAAATAGTAAGTAAGATGTACATATATCTGTGACTTAATATATAGGGGTTATTGATCATACATATTAACATTAATAATGATTCATATTATTCATTATATATTAATATGGATCATGTATTAACATTCATATGACATGTTAATGTGATACCTGATAATGATTGGATTATTGTACAGAAACATGCTTTGATTCACTTATCATAATATGGATACAAACACTTGCGTTTGTTCACTTATCATAAGCAAGTTGTGTGTGAGAGAAATATATTTTATACTATTACATATAGTTAGAGTATAAAATGAGAAGTTTGATGATGCGTTGATGTTGTTGTGAGGTTTACTATATATGAGTCCAGAGGACATGTGAAGTGGAGGGTTATGGTATCTAGGCAATGATTTACATTATCTTATTTCTACTCATATTCATTTATGTATCATTCATTTTTTTACATATGGAGCAATATGGTAAACATGATTTGAGACTAGATATTAAATAGAAATGTCTAGTGAGTCATGTATAGGACATTGAGTTTGATATTAATTAAAAATGTTTAATGAGTCTTGTAAAACGCAAGAGATTAGACATTAAACAGAAATATCTAGATAAATTTGGTAAATTATAAACCATGAGATAATTGAGTAAAATGTACCATATCCACGTTATATTCATTCATAGTACATGAATTGAACATAAAAAGTGCATAAAATGTGTTGCAAATGGGATTGTGTAATAAGTGAGAATACAAAAGAATACATGTCACGACCAAGGAATGGGCAAGAGTAGAAATGTCGGGTTGGGCGACTCGATTCCTGAGAAGGGAAATTGATCACAAACCTAAGGCTAGATTTCACAGCGGAAATATTAAAGATAATTACAACTAAGTCTACATAGTGAAATCTCAAGCAAATAGTGTAATATAAAATAAAATGTTTAGCAACATTCAACCGTGCAAGAAAGTGAAGGAATCTAAATCCATAAGTTAGCATTATACTAAATTAAACTACTCAATCTTTACTCAGGGATACGAATAGAGTCTAACAGGAAATGAAATAACAAGTTGTCTCTCTCAAGTTTCCACTTAAGCTAACCGTTCTTCTCTTTACCTGGATTGGGAGCCGGGTCGTTGAGGTGAGTGGCTAACTCAGTAAAAACATTATACCTAAAGCATCTTGTTTTAAAAATCAGGTTTTCTATCTTTATTTTAAAACCGTGATTAAACTTCAAATTATGCATGAGCTTTATAAAAACTGTTTAAGGAAATCTGTAGCAACCGGTATTATCCACCTTATTTAATTAATAATGTCATTTTGTAACTTTTATTTTTATGGAATTTAGGAAATTTGATTGGTTGGTTAAATAGGTTAAAGTTGGTTAGCCAAGGGCATTTGGGTAATTGTGAAGCAGTGTTATAAATGGAAGGTTTAATGAAGGTTTAGCCACCACTGTTTCTCATTTTCCTTTCTCGGCATTCAGCTCAGCTAAGCAGAGTTTCTTTCGGCAATTTTCTCTTCCATTTTCTCCAAGTAGGTGAGTTCTACTTTGATTTCTTGCTACATTGTAACTATCGATGTTAAAGGGGATTTTAAATGTGAGTTTTGAGGATGCTGTAAGTGAGAGTTAGTTCAGGTTTGAGGCAAATCGGGAATGCATAATGAACAGAGCTCCCAAATTAGTTTCCTTAGATTTCCGGATGGTTAGAATGAAGTTTAGTGAAGATTTAATTAAGCTCGGTTTATGGTTTTAGGTTTGAGCAAACTCCCGAGGTAGATTTCAACCAAGTTTTCAGGAGACCAGGTAAGTGGAGTATGTGTGTGCCTTCGGGCCTACATCACAAAACAGTAGGTTTATGCTTGTTTTGAATGTTTTTAGTATGTCATGTATCATGTTTTTGGAAAGAACACGAAAATGAATTTACATGTAATGACATGGTAAGACACGAACAGATTGTAATAGACCAACTGTTAAGGGAACTAATCTGCCCCTTAATCGATGAAGAGGATGTATGACTTTGGGAAATTGATCCGCTTCCCAATGGAATATAGGATCAGATCAGCTGTTAAGGGAACTAATCCGCCCCTTAATCGATGAAGAGGATGTATGACTTTGGGAAAATTGATCCAACTCCCAATGGAACCAAGGGATCAGATCAGAGAAAGAATATGAATGCAATTGAGATGTGAAAGTAGAAACTGCATGACTAGGATTTATGTTTCAGCTTATCATTTCATTATTGCTCTACTTATTTAGCCTTAGGCTAATAGATTAGTTTTGTGATGTAGGTGCTGAGGTAACTACTAGAGAATTCTCTGAATTTACTGAAGACTAGGAGCAGTTGATGGGGCACACCTATGCCTCGACTTGGCAATCTGATGGGGCGGTTTAACTAATGTCAGTAGGTGTGAAAGTCTAGTTGACAATGATTCAGTTTTAGTATGTTGAGAATGTTAATGACAGCAGGAGTTTAATATTTTTAATAATTTTAGAGCTTTTCTGATTATGAAAACACGATTTGGTTTTAGTTGTAGATTGTTATTCTGGATTTATAAAGTTGTGGATTTATGTTGTTTTGAATAGCTATTGTTAAAATTTATAAGTTCTTTTAGTAGGCAGAGTTGTCCGTTTGTTTAGAGTGTTACTGTTCACCGGTGGATGTTGTCTATCGGTGGATGTAGTCTATCAGTGGATATAGTATATCGGTGGATGTAGAGTGTTACTGTTCACCAGTGGATGTAGTCTATTGGTGGATGTTGTCTATCGGTAGATATGAGTAATAGATTTTGTCGTTTTGTGATCGGTAGATGTGAGTAGTAGATTCTGTCGTTTGTGATCGGTGGATGCGAGCGGTAGACGTGAGAAGTAGATTTTTGTTGTTTTGTGATCGGGGGATGTGAGCGGTAGATGTGAGAAGTCGACATGTCGTTCGGCTGACGTGAGCGGTGGATGTTGGTAACAGAAGATGTCTTTTGTTTCTGCTTCTACCGCAGACACTGTTTAGCGGTGGATGCCTTCTGTTTCTGTTTCTATCGCTAGAACTATTCAGCGGTAGCGATGTTCTGTTTTCTTTTGTTTTCTCTCAACCGATTGACTTTAATATTTTAATTAAATTAATAAATGTTGTTTTATACAAATGAATTTCCGCTGCAAGTTTTAACTTTTTTAAGGGTCAAACTTTGACCGTTGAGTGAAATTTTGAAATTTTCTCAGAATGTCGTAGTATGGTTCAGTATTATGAGTAGCGAACCGGGTTTATATAATTCGGGGCGTTACAAAATCATTTTTTCTCTTTTTATCAAAACCGGCGCCATGAGCTCTCAATGAGATAGTTGTAAAACCTGTCACATAAATAAGTGGCTATATACTAAAAATACACCTCAATGTTTTCCACAAAACGTTATCAATGAAAATAAAGTGTCAAACAAAGACCACTCTGGCACACTATTATAGAAAAATGATGATCTGAAGACCAAACAACCGTTCATGAGATCGAAAAAGAGAAGAATACTTATTTTAACAAATTTCCCCAATTTACTCTTTTGCACCAACATTTTAACTAATTAGTTTACCATTTATTTATTCTACTAACGTATAAAATGCAAAACCCTTAAATTCCAAATATTAATATAAGGTAAAGTCTCACTAACCCGATGGTAATTTTCCTCAAATTAGCCACATGGTAATTCACCTAATTACCGAATTTACCCAAATTTCTTAAAAATCCATCAATGACAATTAAAAGACAAACGAGTCAACCCATGACACGTTGTTAGTCAACAACTAAAATCTGACACGTGAAAACTTATAAATTATAAAAAATATAATTTTTTACAATACAGTGTAGTTATCCTATGATTATCTAAATCATATGCCAATAGGTGCTTCACCTAATTGGACATTAACAAGAAATGTTTACCAAATCGGGGTAACCCATAAAACATAAGATTTGTCATTACTGAGTGTTGATCATATTGAAAAGTGAAGATAATGTTGTAAGGACTATTCATGTAGAGCGTTAACTGTGACAGCCTAGACCCGAACCCTTTCGAGGTCCGAGGGCCAAGCCATCACTCAGGACGGTTAACGGAAAACATGGATTACATTTTTTTTTAACATTATACTTTTAAAACATTTACAGTGGGAGAGAAAGTTCTCTAGATTCAAAATCAAACGGGAAAACAGTAAAAAGAGATTCTGGATAACAGTTATAAATGGAAGCAGGAAACAGATATTGGCGGAAGACTGGCGGAAGACTTAGTTTTCAAAAGCAAAATACTGTTGGGCGGTGGATGAAAATTAAACCGGAACGGTGGATGTCATTTAATAAGACAATGAACCGGAAACGGTGGATGTAAATGAACCAAGGCGGGTGATACAATTAAATCGGCGGAAGATGTGAGCTGACGTCAGGCGGAAGATTAAAGCTATCGGTGGATTTAGATACGACAAAAGATGAACAGTGTTCAGCGGAAGAGGCTGAGTAAAACTGGGCAGAAGAGGTGGTGACGTCAGCCGGAAGTTGGGTGATGTCAGGCGGAAGATACAGGCAGCAGACGGAATTCGGATGAGGTTATGACGTCAGCCGGAAGATACAGACAGCAAGTGAAATCGGATGAGGTGATGACGTCAGCCGGAAGATGGATGACGTCAGGCGAAAGACGCAATTTAAAAGGGTAGCGGTGGATGAAATTTCTAAAGACAGCGAATCAAACGGGCAGCGGGCAGTTGTGATTTTAAAACATCGGTGGATGTGATTTTTAGAAGGGCAGCGGTGGATGAAATCGGAAGATGTAGTTTTTAAGGCACAATTTAACAACTTTCAACAGGAAGACACACAGACAGAGAGCATAAAAACAGAAGACCTAAAAGTCTCAGATTCTCAAACCACTTCAAACATGGTTCTCGAGCACAACAGAAGACATAACAGAAACTTAAGAATAATCACACTGCATAGATAGCTCAAAAATCAGAGACCTTCCATGCATAGACTAACAGAAAATATTTCAAACCATTTCAGAATACTTCAGAACATAATTCAACTGTCAAATACAGTACAGACAGAAAGCATGGAAGTTGTAGACCTTCAATACCTGATTCTAAACGAGGTTGTAAAACTTACTTTACAATTGACAGATTTAAAGAAACAAACCGCACGGATAGTTCCAAAACCAGAAATCATCCATGCACAAACTAACAGAAAATATTCCAAACAATTCCAGAATGCTATAGAATATAAACTTAACTGTCAAATACAGTGGTTTCTAAAACTGAGACACCAGAACTTGTTTATTGTTTTAAAGGAAAAACCTCAGAATCAGTACAGAACCTAACATGCAATTGCAGAATCTACCAAAAGAGGAGTTTTTACAGAGTTTTACAACAAAAACCAGAATTTCCAGAAGACTTTACAGATATAGACTATACTTTAAAAACTTAAACCTCGGGTCAGAAACATGTCTGGCTACAGCAACCACCCCCGAGAGCTCGAACCACCAACAACCTATTCATCAGACTGAGGCACAAAGTCCTCATTTTCAAGTTCAGTACCTACATCAGAGAGTTTACCTATGAGTCTAAAACTCAGTAAGAACATATAAATGCAGTGATGCAAAATACTATGCATGCGGTTTTCAAAATACAGTGACAGAACATTTCATTAAGTTTCAGTGGCAGAGGGGTATAAGTGGGGCTTATAGGGGAACTGGCGAACAGTGGGTGCACTATCAGGCACAAACAGTAATACAGAACTGAACAGAAACAGATCTGGGGGCCAGTCCCTGTCCTACACTTAACCAGTACATTTCAGTCAGATTTTTATCTTGTTTAGCTTCAAACCGTATACAAAAAACATTTGCATGTCTTTCAGAGAAAACGTGTATGCATGAACGGTGATTGAACTTAAACTGGCAGACAACAGAAATAAGACAACATAAAGTAAATCAAAGCCAGACATTTCAGAACATAACTCTAACTCTTCTACCCAAAACAACCCGACAGAACAGAAAACCTAGTACCTCCGTGATGTAGGGCCTTAAGGGCCAACCTACAGATATGAACTTACCTGTTTGCTGCAATGTAATATGCTCGAATGTCCCTGGAACGATCGGACCTGTTTGCTGCAATGTAGTGAAATCAAACAAGCTGCAAATGCTAACTAAAAACATGTAGGATATGCTCCTACACCCAAAACTTCAGCAAGAACTCACATTTTAACTTGCCTAAACACATTAGCATGAGCAGGTATTTACCTTAAGCAGAAAACCAAGAAAAACCTAGGAGATCGAAGGTGCTTCGATGGTTGCTTGTCGACTGGGAGAGAGAATGCCAAGAAGAGAATGCCAAGAGAGCAGAGAAGAGAAGTGAAGAGGGTTTCACGTAGGAAGTGGAGTATGTCTTGTTCAGCAAGTTGCCAAGTGTCAGTGGCATATTGGTTTCTTCCCACCAACCATAGTTCTTACCTAAACAGCCCCTCCATTTGATTTCTAACCAAATAGTTTTGTTTTGGTTGAATATAGTTTGGTTTTCCAATTGAATCGTTACTTAAATTCTTCAATCCGTTTTCTCCAAACACCCACTTTTCTGTAAGGTATTATAAAACTTCAAATAAAATACACATTTTATTAATGGCCAATAAATTCCATTTCAACAGTTTAAGGAATAATTACATGACAAAAATGCCGGGTGTTACATTAACACATGATTAGATATGATATTAATTTAATTTGGTTAATCCTTAAATTATGATTCTTGTTAGGCTTATAGAGCTCATGTGGTTTTCTTCTATTTTTCAAGAGTAAAAGGAAGTAACTCATAGCACACAAGAGTAAAAGGTAAACGCAAGATGGGTTGATGAGTTTGACACAACTTTGACCCAATTAAGTCTTGTGGGTTTTATCTTTTCTTGTATTTCAATTAGAATGGCCAATGTAGGTAAAGAATTTATGATAAAGTCTTGGATCTAATGAGACTTTTGTATAACTTGTGGGTTGAGTTTCGATATTTTATTGCAGCCCAATACGAATGTATACTTAATGATTGTGGTATTCGATTAATTGTATTAGTTATTATGTTCTCCAATCTCAAAAATCAATATATTGGGGCTCAGCCCTGACATCATGGTATCAGAGCTCTAAATAAGATTTTAAGTTTTTTATTTCTAGAAAATTGAGGATGAGGCATGATAGGTCTTGTCTGATTTGAAAAATCCAGGTAGTTTTGTCCGGGTCAGTCTGGTCTGATATGATGTGTCAATCCGATCAAATCCAAGTTTGTCTGATCCACTTTGAGCTGGGCAGGTCAATCGATTTAAAGATCCAACGAAATGTCGAAGAAATTTTGAAATTAAACCAAAATTAAAAGGGGGAGGAGTTTGAATTTTTTAAATAAAGAAAATAAAATCCGAATCAAAATCCGACTCACCATTAAAACTCATTATTCCTTTTATTTTCCTTTCAAATTTACATTCTAAAAATTATATTTGATGACAATTCAAGGAATCTCCAATTTTACCCTAATTTAAGATAAAATTTTGAATTTCTAATAATATAGATAAAAGAAGATTATGTAGAGCTATTTATCCTCGACCAATACGTTGTACTTTCAATCAGGGGTGTTCAAAATCAATTTGGAACTGATAAACCGAACCAAATTGCTCATTTTGATTTGGTTTTGGTCGATTGTCAAAGTTCACCAAACTAACATTTAGTTCTAAAATTTGAAAACTGATAAAATTTTGTTCGATTTTTGTTTGACATACACAAAATCGAAAGTAACTAAACCAAACAAAAATATCATTAAACTATAAGAAAAATAATCAATTTTTTGAGCAAATGAATTGAAAAATTTTAACACTATTTTGGTAGCCTTTAATATAATTAATGACGTGTAATTAATAATTTTATTATTACTAATAAATAATGAAATTAGAGCTAAATGGAGATCATGAGAATTAAATTTTGAGTTATATATAGTTTGGAGATTCGACAATTTAATTAATTCAATTTATCATAATTTAAAAAATATTAAATTTAATTCAAAAACTCATCACAATTCGGTTCAGCACAATTCGGTCTGGCTTGATTCAGTCTAGTCCAGGCTTGTCTGACTCAGTATGGTCTTGGTTGGTTAGGTCTTGCTCGATTCGGTTCAGTCTTAGTCAGCTCGGTCTCGTCTAATTCAGATCTGGTCAGCTCGATCGGGGTCAGTCAGGAATCCGGTCTAATATGAGTCGGGTCGGTTTGTTCCTAGTTGGTCTAGTCCAGTCCGAACTGATCCGAGTCAATCCAATTTGATTTTCCTAATCCGTTTCAGGCTAATCGGTCGGCTGATCTGACAATGTCCAAAGGAAATTCTATATTTACCAAAATTAAAAACTATAGGAGTTCAAATTTTTAACATAAAGAAAATGAAATCCGAATGAAAATCTTACTCACTTTCAAAACTCATCATTCTCTTGATTTTTCTTGCAAATTTATGTTCCAAAAATTTCGTTTCAACAACTATTCGAGTAATGTCCAATCTAACCAAAATTGATGTTAAAATTTTAAATTTCTTATGAAATAGTGGAAATAAGATTATGTAGGTCTACTTAGCCTAGACAATTACGTTGTATTTCAACAAATCCAACTCTGATTTGACAAAATCTGGTGACATTCTCCCTTCCTTAGTTTTGCCTAATTACTAAATTGAATCAAAAAGCTGTAAAAAAGAAATCTTAATTTACGCAAAACATAGAAGAAGTTCTTTCACTTACAAATATTTTGTAGAGGAAGTCGAAATATTTTGCTTTGGAATCACAAATTCACTATTGTTCGATAGGTGGCTTGTTCTCCAGAAAAATCCCCTCTCCATGGTCCTCTCTCTCCCTCTCTCATGGACGAAAAGAGAAAATTTCGTTCAATGATAAGCTTACCTAAGAAGGGATTGATCAACCGTGAATTCAATTTGATTTTTTTATATGGTAACTTGTTCCTCCACTTAAGGAAAGAATACGAATTTTTTTTTGAGAAAAATAGAAGAGAGTTTTTTATTATTTTAAAATGGAAAAAAAATTCCTTTATAACTTATTTATTTTGTTGGATTTTACTATTCCCATCCCAAATAGGAGTTTGAACATATATTTTGGTAGTATAGAAAATTTTTAATGTTGGTACAATGTTAGGTAACGAGAGTGATAAGTTGGATAAATTGGATATAGTTTGTCAATAGTCGTGGAACATTCGGTCGAGGTAGGAGGTTTATTTATTATATTAGTTGTGTATATATGATTTTTCTAAAATCTATTTTGAGATATATCTCATACTTTGTATAGCACGTCTCGATTACAACAAATCAATTCTTATTGTATATATATATTTTTACTGTCACATTTATTTTGTGTATGTATTGTTATATTGTTAATCATATTGGTCGCTTATACCAAGGCTGATCAACTCGACCGAGTGTCATTATCTGATGTGCACGTTTGATTTTTGAGAAGGTGTTTATGCATTTCTCATAATTAAACACTTGGTTGTGTCATGTCATTGGGTGCAAATTCATAAACGTCACTAGGGTTATTAGTTTAGATTGTTGTCATCAAAATCTTGCCTTTTCTCCCCCTATGCCTGTGGCATTATTGTTTGGCGATAGTGAGAAGCTTCTTTTTCACTAATTTTTTTATACTTCGACAGTGATAATATATTTTCATTACTTACTACATCTTAGTAGATTGTTTTCTCATGGCCTGAGTAATGGTTCTTGGAACCTATTTTTCATATATGTTTTATCCACATTGCATGCACATTCTTAAATGTTAAGACACGTAACATATCACATAATATTCATATTAAATTTAGTCAACTCACTCTGAATGATTACATCTTTCATGTTATAGTAAAAAAGACTTGGATAAGCCAATACAGGACCGACCTCGACATTTCACTTAGTTTATTTCCTCATTTGACTATTTTATTTGGTGAGATATTGTAGTATTCTTAGACTATTTCTCGTTTCTTTTCTTGTCAATTTATCATAGTTCACGTCATGGTGATTTATTATATTGGACATTTTTTTTATGCATATTATTATTGTTGGAATATCTTATCCTCATTGATGGACCATTGTTATTAGCCTAACGCTTTTGAGACCTTGTCTCCATATTTTGTTTTTGATTTTTAAGACTTTCACCGTGAGTATGATAATTTTCATCAAGGATTATACGATTCAATCCTTTAGAGGGTCAAATTGTTCCTTGTTTCCGTTGCAGGACCTTTCGGGTCATGACACCCATTACTTCCATATTTTGCAGAACAATCTACCTTCTTATTTCTCCAAAACTCTCTCGTTCCCTCTCTAACATGGCAACTATTCTCCTCCATAGAACCTGCATCTTACAACTCTCTTTTGCTGTAGTCAAACACTTTACACTAGCTCAAAGTAAGAGCCAACATCAACACTTCGTCACAAGAGAATTGAATTTTTAAGATTATCTAACCTACAACTCTTCTTTCAAACCGTCTATAGAAGTAATTTTTATGAAACTACAGAGAAGTCCATGACCATGAAAGTACTTGATGTGAAATATCTAGTCCTCATCTTCCCTATTGATCATCATAAGCTCAATATCATTTCGCTACGCAGTGATAAACCTGTTAATGTTAATGTAGCTACTGTATGGTTGAGTTAGAAGTTTCAGTTAGAAGCTTAGTTACACTTTCTTGATATATGTAAACACACATCAGTTGATTGATACAATACAGAAAATCATTTCTCTTCTCTGTCAGTCTCTTTCTCTCCCTATCGTCTATTTCTTCACCTTCCTCATTTCGTTCACCGGAAGCCAAAAATTTATGGCAATGCAATCGATTCATGGTATCAAAACCAAAATAGATGGCTTCTTCCAGCTCAAATGTTTCTTCCCCTTCAGCAACTCCCTCTCTCTCATTACCTCATTTTCACTCTGCTAATCAAACTTTAACCATCAAACTCAATAACAGTAATTATCTCATCTGGAAAGCCCAGCTTCTCCATGTCGCCACTGCGAATGGCATCAACAAAATTCTGGACGATTCCTTTTCCCCACCTACCCAGTTCCTCGACTTGCTCTCATCTCAGATTAATCCAGATTTTAGTACCTGAGAGAGGTATAATGCACTCGTTCTGAATTGGATTTTTGCATCCATTTTCGAAGATTTGCTCCCACAAATCGTATCCTTCACCAAAGCCAATGAAGCCTGGGAAGCTCTAACTCATCTATTCTCTTCTTCCTCGCTGGCGAGAATCACAGGACTTCGAAGCCAGTTACACTCTGTTTCAAAAGAGAGTTTTTCAGCTACAGCGTATATTCAGAAAGTTACAAACTTATGCAATACACTAGTAGAAAATGGAGAGCCAGTGTCTTACTCAGATCGGTTGCTGTATTTTCTGGGCGTCCTTGGAAGCGAGTATGATGCTTTCGTTGTTTCCATCACAAATTGATAGGACAAACATCCACTGGAAGAGATTCACAACCTCTTACAAACTTTCGATATTCGTTTGAAAAACAAAATTATGTTGTTCTTCTTCCGTCGCCGAGCTAGATTCAAGCGCACGCTGCAAACTTTCTTCCCTCTCGCCCAAAATGGAACTCTCAGCCACCACCGTCAATTCCTTTATGGCCGAACACCTCGTCTAGATTTCATCAGAACAACCAGAATTTTTACCATTGGCGTGGACCCAAGCCGAACAAGAACTTCAAAGCTCGGTACCAGATATGCCAAAAAATGGGTCATTCTGCACCAGCCTGTTATCAGAGGCTTAATACTGCGTACAGACCTACTGCCTTGGCCCAACATACCTATAACTCATTTCATTTCCCACCTTTAGCAACTAACTTGGCCCAACATACCTATAACCCGACCAACCCGAACCCAACCCACCCATTTTACTCCTACCACCAAGCCCATACCTAGAACCTCACACATAACCCTTCTCCAGCATCGGGATTCTGCCAACACCGTTCCAAAATCACTCTACTACTCTGTGGCTGATGGATTCCGTTGCCACCCACCACCTCACGCCTTATGCCTCTATCCTCCAACATCCTCAGCCGTACACTGGAACATCACAAATTGCTACTGCCGACAATAATTTTCTTCCAATCTCAAAAATAGGTTTTGTAGTTATTCCATCTATCTCTCGGCCTCTCAAATTAAATAATGTCTGCCACCCGCCTCGTTTATCTCATAATTTGATTAATGTTCAAAAATTGTGCAAAGACAATTCTTTGTATGTCGAGTTTCACCCAACTTTTTTCCTTGTCAAGGACCAACAATCTCACCAGACTCTATTCCGGGGTTCGCTCGTTAATGGACTCTTCCACGTTCAACCTTTATGTCCAGTTCGGGCTCTTCATACCTGCCTCTCCTCCTTGGTCAATAACCTTTCACTGTTTTGGCATTACCGATTAGGACATCCATCATCTCCTGTTTTGCAATGTGTCTTACAATCGTGTAATCTTCCAATGTCACAGCCACAAATGCCTCAATTATGTGTTTCGTGTTCGATAAGTAAAACTCATCATTTACTGTTTCAAGTTTCAAGTTCTAATGCAAATTTTCCTTTTGATATTGTACACGGTGACGTTTGGGGTCCATCCCATATAAATTCTATTACTGGTGTACGTTATTTTGTTCTCTTTGTGGATGATTGTACTTGGTTTACTTGGCTATTTCCATTAAAATTAAAAAGTGAAGTTTACCAAGTTTTTGTTCATTTCCATAAACTTGTTTTTATCAATTTGGAATTAACATCAAAAGTGTTCAATCTAACGGGGGTGAAGAATTCCAATCTCTATCTCTTTTGTTTCAATCTCTAAGTATTCATCATCGTATATCTTGTCGATATACTCCAAATCAAAATGGTCGTGTTGAACAGAAAAATCGTCATGTTGTTGAGACTGGACTTGTTGTAACACCTGAAAAATTATTGGATAAATTTGCTCTTATGCGCATTAATTTATGTCTTAAAATTTTTGTTTATTTAAGAATAGAAAATATTCATCGAGGTTAATCGAATAATTGGGTCGTGAGGCAAACTAATTAGGGTTAAACGTTCGGTTAATCGAAGTGAGGGGTAATTTATGAAGGAATTAGGGTTGGTGGAATTGGACCAACCATTAAGTGCCACATCACCTTCTGGTGGCTAGGGGTGGGCACGGTCTGGTCCAGTCTGGTTCCTACTTGGAACCGGACCGGACCGGACCGTATTATTCGGGATTTGAAATTCAAGAACCGGAACCGGTCCCATGAGGGACCAGTACCAAACCGAGACCGGTACCGAATTTTCGGTCCGGTCCCGGTTCAGTACCGGTTCCTCCCGTCTGATTCCTGCAAGTCTCTCTTTGTGCCCGTGGTTGCGATGGGAGAACGACGCCCTTCCCGCCCCTCTTTTTCGCCTGGATAGACAGCAGGAACACACGAGGAAAAGATTCGTCCTAGTTCGATAAGCAGATAAGAGTCTTGCACCAGCTTATTTAGCAGGCACAGGATGACGGCTACCGTTACCAAATTCCAAAATGAAATCAACATTATTCAGGTCAGAAATCTTCTTTTCCAAGATTCGTCCTTGTGAATGTTCTTAATAGAATTTTTGAATCACCTGGTTTCAAATAATTGACTCTAAAATTTAGAGATTTCTGTATGGGCGATGAACCCTTAAAGATTGTGATGATGCAGGAAGAGTTGGTGAAGCTAGAGACAATAGGTGGATCCGCCATTATTTGCGAAGAGTAAGCTTATAAACCTTTTGATTTATCTTCATCTTCAAGACAAGCAGAACCAACAGCGTCAACCCATTAAAAATTAAAGCTTTCTCTTCTATGATTTGTACCAGATTCATCCCCACTGTGGAACCCATACAGGAGAGAGGATCTGAAAAGGAAGAAGCAGTAGAAATCAGAAGCAAACATCAGGTGAAGCTTTTCCTGGAAAAGGAAGGAGCAGGGAGTGAGGCAGAGATTGGGAGCTGGGAATGAGATAAGGATTGGAATCGGGGAAGACAAATTAGAAAGGGGATATCAAAGTCGGTACTCCCGCGGTTCCTCAGTTCTTTGATCAATGGAACCGGGAACCGGAACCGCGGTCCACGATTCCATAGATCTGTGAACCGGAACCGGAACCGATTCTGTGGCTCAAAGAACCGGACCGAATCGACGGTCCAGTCCGGTCCACTGGTTCCGGTCCGGTTCTGCCCACCCCTACTAGTGGCTTCTTCAAGAAGCCGCTCTAATTGGGGTGAAATCCTTCAGTCGTGGCATTCTCTCTTTCCCCTCACCAGAAGCCTTTTCATCCAAAGTCCTCCTCCCTCACGAAGCTCCCTCTCCACGCCAGCGATTCTCCTATTCTTCACGCCGGTTTTCTCCACACCAAACCCCCTGCACGATTTTCTTCTCCTCACGCCAAGCTCTCTCTCTCCCTCTCTCGTTCCAGTTTTCTCCGCGCCAAAAACCCATGCATGAAGCTTCTCTCTCTCTCGCTCGGTTCTGGAAGAAGGCCGCGACTCCCTTCTCTTCCCCTTCATGCCATTCTCTTCTCTCTAGCATTTAAGGTAAGAATTTATTTCCCCGTAATGGTTTCCCACATTTAGGACTTATGGGTGCTAGTTATTAATGGAAATGTGAGCTCCATTGTTGTGCTTTTATGTTTCTAAATATCGGTGTTGGATTGTACTTTCGACTGGAAATGGAATTGTTATGAATTTTGCGGAAGTTGGATAAACCCTAAATGGAGGTTCGAAATTATGAAATGGTTATTGTATTTCTTCTATTAAATGATGTTTAATCATGATACGTGAGCATGTAAGTGATTGGCAAGTTAGGGCTAAAAATACAGGGTTTCTGTTTTGATAGAATTCGACTGAGTTATTTGGTTTTATTTGTTAAAAGGATTGTGCCATATGAAACTAGACTTCCGAATGATTCCATAGCCTTTGAAATCATTGAATTTGGTTAAAGTATACAAATTTCTATGTATGTTTGAAGTTTGGACAAAATATAAGTCAATTCCGGGTTTAATATTGAGAATGTTTCGGTTTTTGTGTTCTCGGCCTAGGTTGATAAATTTTGTTAGATAATTGGCTTTTGCATATTAATATAGACACTAAGGGTGAACCATAGCCTTTGGAATTAATGGATTTGAGTATGTATAGCTCAAGTTACAGAATTTTAAGGTTTAGCCAAAATTATGGTAAATTCCAAAATTCCTGAATGGGTTGGTTTAATTTGATGGTCTTTGATTAAGGACATTTATTTGCATGTTTGGATTGAGTTGAAGTTTAAGTATGCAATTAAATTGTAAAACTTTTGGAATCGGTTTAATTTAAGTAAGTTTATGGATGCAAGTTATTCGTAATTTTGGTAATGATTTGAAATTCGGATTAATGTCATGGTTATAGCATGTTTTGAGTGATTGTGAAGCGGATTTGAAGGAATGGATGTTAATGGTGATGTTTATGTTAATAGGTTATCAAGTTTTAAGGTTAAGTGAAACAAGTTGATAAATTGGTTAAGGATACCAAGTAGTGTATGCATATGCGTGTTTCTTTTTTGGCCTACATCACAAAACGTTAGGTTATGTTGCATGTTTTATGTATGTTTAGCTTACTCATGCATCATATTTTAGAAAATGTACGGAACTATTATTATGCATACGTTTTCATGAGTAGAAAATTATAACTAGTAGTACGGGTAGCGTTTGAAGGAAGTTATTCACCCCTCAGATATATGTTTGGAATGTATAAAGGTGGAGAAAGTGATCCGCTCTCCACTGGCTAGAGGATCATGTGTGTGTGCGATAGTAAACTGTAGAAACTGCATATGATAGGTGAAATGTTTTCATTCATATTTACACTACTTGCTAAGCATTAGACTTATAGTTTGAATTTTGTGATGTAGGTGAAGAAGAGCAACGCGGTGAGATTACATAGACTTGTTTAGAATTAGGAGTAGCAGTTGAAGGAGTATGATCATGGCGGCAACCCGAAAAATTTGTTAGGGCGATTTCGACCGTGGACAAGACTATGTAGGTTTTGTTTAAGTTTTGGAACTTATAATGTTCTTTTAAATGTTTTGGTATGAACTATGGAAAAATTGGAAGGTTTTAGAATTTGAAGAGAATTTATGTTTTGTAAATTAGTTTGAAAGTTAAAAGATGTGATTTCTAGGTTTTACTACAAGTTTTAACAAATTTCTATATATTTGAAGTTATGAATTTTATGGTAAAAATACTTTGAAAAGTATGTTGAAATAGGATTTCATCAGAGATAGAAATGAATGATGATAGTTGTAGAAGTTTGGTTGAAGTTTGATGGGTTTTAAGAAGCGGTTAGAGTTTTGAAAATAAAAGTTATGTTTTGAAAGGAAAGTTGACGTTAAAGAGTGTTAGGATTTAATTTTGTAAGTTGAAAAAAAAAAAGACAAAAGGGGTTTAAAAAGTAAAATGTATTTCTTTTGTTTTGATTAATAATTTAACTTAGGTTTTAAATGAGATTTTTTTATGAATGTTAAAGTCTTCAGCTACGCTTTTCAAACGTTTTACTTTAAAAGGATTTAAATAAGTTTTAAAGTTCAAGTTTTATTATTTTAAATTTTGAAAAAATTTACGTCGAAAATGTCTTAAAGAAAGAAAAAGTTTATGTCAAGTTTTGTGACGACGTATGGGTCGTTACACTTGTATTATTATTTCATTCTTCAGTTCATCAACACTTCTAGCCTTATGCCTTTACAACAGTCACTAACCTAATCAACTTATTACTTACTCATATTCTAGCACACAAATCCCCTTTTGAGTGTCTTTTTCTATCTACTCCTGACTACTCATCGCTCCGTGTGTTTGGCTGTCTATGTTTTCCTTTACTTCGACCGTTCAACAAACACAAGTTACAGCCTCGTTCCCTACCCCGTGTCTATCTAGGACCTAACAACCACCACAAAGGCTACATTTGTTTCGACCCTGATTCCAACAAAATATATATCTCTCGACACGTCACTTTATGTAACACCCAGTTCTATCGAACCAGCTCCCTTTATTTATTAATGGTATACACTTTATTAGGCAATAATTAAAGTAGGGTTATTAAGTGACTAGACAAGGCCATTAGAGTAAATCACAATTTTCAAAAAATGGATAACGTATTTAAGGAAAGAGGGTTGGGTTTAATGCACTGTAGCCGCCACAATTTCATACTTTTCCTCTTTGGGTTTTCAGCTCAAACAGTCGAGCTCTCTAGGCGATTTTCCTCGCCCGATTCTCCTTCAACCTAAGTAAGTTTTCCTCATTTCTCTTATGATATAGTGGTTAGATACCTGGGGGAGTACAATGTGAGGGTTTTTGAGGACGTTAAGATTGAGCGTAGGTTCAGGTTTTAGTGATAAATGGGAATGCTCGGGTAGTAGAGTTTCTAACTGGATTCCTCGAATTTTTGTTTGATTCTTGGTGAAGTTAGTGAAGGTTTGATTGATGTTCTGTATATCAACCTAGGTGAGCAGATTTCCGAAGTAACTAGCAACCAGACAATTTTCAGGAGTCAGGTAAGTGAAGTATGCTTGTGCCTTCGGGCCTACATCACAAAACAGTAGGATTATGAATTGTGTGAATGAGTTTGTATGTCATGCATCATGTTTTTGAAAGATTACGAAAATAAATTTTCATGTAAGGAATGGTAAGGTATGAACTGAAAGTGACAGACAAACTATTAAGGGGACTAATCCACCCCTTAACTTATGAAGGGATTTATTACATTGGGAGGATTGATCCCACTCCCAAGGGAACTGAGGGATCAGATCAGCTGTTAAGGGAATTCATCCGCCCCTTAATCGAGTAGAGGATGTATTACATTGGGAAAATTGATCCACTTCCCAAGGGAACCGAGGGATCAGATCAGTTTATGAATAAATGCGAATGCAACTGAGATGAGAAAGTAGAAATTGCATGTTTAGGAATTTATGTTTCAGCATTTTATTTCATTCCTGCTTTACTTACTTAGCATTAGGCTAATAGATGAATTTTGTGATGTAGGTGAATTCCCCGAGTGTACAGACGAATAGATGTGGTTGGAGGAGTACATTCATGTTTCGGCCTGGTAAACTGATAAGGCGGATTAACTAATGTCAGTAGTTGGAATGGTTTAGTTGACAGTGTTTCAATCTGAGTATGTTAAGTTTTCATGACAGTAATGGTTTTAATATTTTGAATACGTTTTGAGATTTTCTGATAATAGTATTCTGTTGAGTTTTTAACTGTTGGTTCTTACTGGATTTGAGTAATGCAATGATTTGAATTGTTTCTGAATGGTGTTAGTGAAGTAAGTAAATTCCTTTCTGTAGTTAGAGTTGTGTTTGTATAGCAAGGAGTAGTTGTAAGGTCGTTTTTTTGATTACCGGATGATGTAGTAGAAGTTTTTTCGTTTAGTGACTGGTGGTTGTCGTGTATTAAACTTACCGGATGATGTAGTAGAAGTTTTGTCGTTTAGTGACGGGTGGATGTCGTGTGTTAAACTTACCGGATGATGTAGTAGAAGTTTTGTCGTTTAGTGACCGGTAGATGTCATGTATTAAACTTACCGGATGATGTAGTAGAAGTTTGTCGTTTAGTGACCGGTGGATGTCGTGTATTAAACTTACCGGATGATGTAGTAGAAGTTTGTCGTTTAGTGACCGGTGGATGTCGTGTATTAAACTTACCGGATGATGTGGTAGAAGTTTGTCGTTTTGTGGATGGCAGAGGCTGGATGAGTGATTCCTCCTGCTGACATCACCGGTGGAGGGCTTCGGTTGATTTCTGCCCCTTTTTTTTGTTGACCTTGTTCAGCGGGTGATGTGTTTGACTTTTTAAACTTTAAACATTTCACGTCTAAACCTTCACCTCTTCCGGCTGAATCATTTTCTTAATATTTTGGTTGATTATTCAAACACTATTTTACAGTTTTGCTTAACTTTGCTTTGCTCAAAGATTTTTACGCTGCAAGTTTTCATGTTTTAGAAAATGTCAAATTTTGACTTTTGAGCAAAGTTTTAAATTTGGTCCAAAGTTTCTTAGTTATATTCGGTTTATGAGTAACAAACCGGGTTCAGAAAACTCGGGGCGTTACACTTTCGTCGAGTCAAGTTTCCCTTTCTCCATATCCAACTTACCACTACCCACATTTTCTCTATCAATTCTATCTGTTTCCCCTCCATCTTTTCTTACAGCTCAACCAAGCCTTTATCAAATAAGTACACCTATCTCTTCACCATCAATAACAACCATTCATCAACAATCTACCCAATCCTCATCACATCTCATCTTCACACCTCAACCCACTCCTTCTACCTCTCAATTGACCTTACCAACTTCTGCCCCGTGACCACCTCCAATAAATGAACACCCTATGAGGACTCGAGCCATAGATGGTGTCTTTCGACCCAAGGCCTTTTCCGCTCAACACCTTAAAGAGCCCAAAACTTTCCTCCAAGCCTCAAAACATCCACAGTGGTTGACTGCTATGAAAGAGGAAATATCAGCACTCTATGAGACACACACTTGGACATTAGTTCATCTTCCTCGAGGAGCACAAATCATTGACTGTAAAAGGGTTTTTAACCTCAAACTTAACTCCGACGGTACAATCAACAGGTATGAGGCTCGGTTAGTAGCCAAAGGGTATGATCAGACAGAAGAGATATATTATGATAAAACTTTTAGTCCGGTTGTCAAACCAATTTCGATTCACACCACCCTATCCTTGGCCATCTCTTATGGTTGGAATATCCGACAACTTGACATTAGTAACGTTTTTCTACATGGGGAGCTAACTGAGACAGTGTTTATGCAGCAACCTCTTGGTTTTCTCAGTTCCACTCATCCATCGACTGTGTATCTACTACATAAGGCTCTATATGGTCTGAAGCAATCTTCTCAAGCATGGTATACCAAGCTCCATAATGCTCTCATATTGTGGGATTTTTCTGCCTCCAAATCGGATTCTTCCATATTTGTTTATCGTGCGAGCTCATTCATCATAATAATGCTAGTTTATGTCGATGACATCCTGACAAGCAACTCAGATGTTAAGATGGATCACCTGTTAAAGTACCTACACTCTCAATTTAAAGTCTGTGACCTTGGACCTCTGTCATTCTTCTTGGGGATTTAAGTCACTCGTACTTCCACAGGTATGAGCTTCTCACAATCCAGGTACATATTCGTCTTACTTCACAGGGCAAATATGGAATCTTGCAAATCGGTCCCTACTCCAATGTTTGCTGGACCTATATTATCACAAAAATCTGGTACACCCTTTGCGTGATGGTTATCTCTATCGAAGTATTGTAGGTGGGTTACAATAATGTTGTTTGACCAGACCAGATATTGCCTTTGCGGTCAACAAAGTTTCTCAGTTTATGCGTGCGCCATCAGATATTCACTGGCAAGCCATCAAGCGCATCTTGAGATATCTTAAAGGCACCTCGTCTCTAGGTATCTCTTTTTCGCCCTCTGAAAGTTGCAATTTGATTTGCTATACATATGCCGACTAGGCCTACTGTCCAGATGATCAAAAGAGTATAGGTGGATTCTGTATTTTTATGGGCACCAATTTAATTTCATGATCCTCGGCCAAACAAAATGTGGTCTCACGTTCAAGCACAGAATCTGAATACCGTAGCATAGAAAATGGCGCTGCTGAAGTATTTTGGCTTCAATCCTTATTAAGCGAGTTGGGTATTACATCCCCGTCCTTGCCTCTTATTCTGTGTGACAATGTGAGTGACATGTACCTGACTTCTAATCCAGTACTCCACTCAAAATCTAAGCATGTCGAGATTAATTATCATTTTATTCGCGATAAAGTACAGAAAAAATTGTTACAGGTCCAATTTACACCTTCTGACAACCAACTAGCCGATGCATTAACAAAGCTCCTTCCTCCTTCCAAGTTTCAATTTTTTGTTTCCAAGATCTTTGGCCTCCGGCCCTGATCTTGAAGGAGGATGTTAATGTTGATGTAGCTACTCTATGGTTGAGTTAGAAGTTTTAGTTAGAAGGTTAGTTACACTTTATTGATAGATGTAAACACATATCAGTTGATTGACAATACAGAAAATCATTTCTCTTCTCTGTCAATCTCTTTTTCTCCCTATCGTCTGTTTCTTCCTCTTCCTCATTCCGTTCACCAGAAACCAAAACTTTATGACAGTGCAATCGTCAAAACCAACAACAATGCATGTTAAAATAAGGGTGGTTTGAGGAGTATATTGTAAAAGCTTCAGAGAATTAGCTGCCGTATTTTGAGAATCTATCTCTATCGAAGCAATAAGTTTTAAAGCAGATTCCAAGGGTTGCGATGACTATTGACCAATGGTCGCATTTTTATTGATTTAGATGCAGCAATGGAGATATTTGTTGTTTCCCACTCTCGCTCACTAATTGTCTTTACTAGCATTGATACCCAATGAAGATAGAGAATTGCCAGAATCATTGTCACTCTAAGAATCAACGATACATCGAGGAGACAATTAAAAAGAATTTCCCTTATAAAAATCAGTTTTTGAGTTGAGACTTCAAACAACTTTGTTGGGGGTTTGGTCGACTAAAAAGTAATGATGGGTTCAAAACAGTTGAACGATTGCAAACATTATAACAATATTGGATAATGATGGAAATAAATGTGCCTCATAGCGCCAAGTACCTGTAGTTAAAAATAAGCCCAAAAAAGGCTCATTTAGTGACGAGGGCAAGGGTGTTTTAGTTGTGGGAGACTTGAGAATGTTGTTGTGGGGTTTATAGAACAAAAAGTGTTAAAGAGTATTACTCACATTTTCACTCGAAAAATCTCCCTACGGCAAAAGTGATGTAATAAAAGTAATAAAAATTTTCAAATGTATGTGATAGTATTAAAAGGATTTGGTCACATGTAGCTGAGACGCGCATTTATTTTGCTTTAAATTTTATAGGTTTTATATTTTTCCGTATGTACCCCTCATTTGTAATTTAATATTTTCATCATGAATTTTGTTCATATGCTCGTGTTTTTTTATACTTTAGGATTTTTTTTATGTAAAATTCATGTTTGTTCTTTCTTTTTTTCCTTTGTCAATTTAAGTTCGATTATTACAAAAAAGTATAGCTTTCGTTTAAAGCTCTTGTTGTACGCAGTTCGTTCTAAAAGATGATAAGTGAAAATGAAAAATCTATATTGAGCTCATGTTAATATATTTCAAAGGGTAATAATGTCAATTCATGTCTAGATGATGATAATAAACAACTATATATAAGATTAATTATGTTATTATGTTATGTGATTAATTATCGGTATTTATCACAATTTATCAAAAAATAACATGAATATGATATATTGAATCTCTTATAGTTTGGGGTACGAGTGTGATACTACCACTTTAGCTCGTTGGCACGTTGCCTTGCCCGATTTAGAATGAGACTGTGAGCTTATTTATTGGTCTTAGTTTGACTCATTAAATTGGGATTAGACAAGCTACATGTCTAAATAATTAAAATCATACCATCACTTGTACAAATGCATAAATAGGATCTAGATAACAATTCAAATAAAATAAAAAGTGCATAATGGAGATAAAATAAAATATGTTGATTTAAATTCCCGTTATATATTTTTTAAGAAGATCTTACATATAAATCACAACATTAGATAACACGTGGTTTTGAATTTTAAAAATAATTTCACCTTATCTTAAAAGAGATATTTTAAAAATTTATTTTTTACGTATTTAAAATTTTACACATGGTTAATAAAATATATTATTTTTCATATCCAACTTAATCTATCAATTGTGTTTCAGATAACACACAATATACAAATTAAGGTATGAATTATACGAAGGATTAAAAAAATTATTTAGTTTTTAGATTTTTCGATAATTACATAAATTTAAATTTTTATAACAACTGCATGCGCTGTTTTTGTTATCACCCTTCTCTCTAGGAATTTTGCCTCTTCACTCTTTCATGATAATGGGTCTCATATTTTTTACCATTCTCATACTCCAGGATTTGAATGGCCTCCTCATTTTCTGATCAAATGAACAAATTCAAACAACTCATTCCTTCACCATGTGAAAAAGACAGAAAACACGTAATTAAAGTACCTGGTGGAAGGAAGGTCCATACAGCAATTCTAGTCTCAATCTCAGCGACAACATCATTCTTAACAGCAAGTATAGCCTAATTTTACCTGAGATTAAGCAACGTACCGACAGAATGATAATATTTTTAAGGGCATAAAAGTATTTATTTAATAACTTTTATATGGACTAGTTTTTATATAATGTTAAAGAATTTTTAATAACTCTAGCCTCAATCTCAGCTACTAGTGGTGGCCAGTACCAGATCGAGTCCCGAAAACTCATCAGGACTGCCAGTCTCAGTTCCAAATCCACGATTCTCAGTCCAGTTTCGATCTTTTCACGAAATCTCTGGCCGATTTTGGTCCGGTTAACTATCCATATCACAAAATCCCAAAAAATTAAGACCAAATCGATAATTTGTAGCACCCAACTTTATTTAAATCAAATGACTGATCAATCAATTAAGTGCATTTCGTGGTTGAGTTTGAGTGAAAGATTATTAGGTTAATGAGTGAGTAAGTAAGGGTAATATGGTAATTAGAATTTATTAGTGGATAACCTATTTAATGAAGAATTTATGGAAGTAGCCGCCACTATTCACTCTCACTCTCACTCTCGGATTTTAGCTCAAGTCACCAGAGCTCTCCCAGCGATTTCTCTCCGATCCCATTCGCGGATCTAGGTGAGTTTCTACCTCGATTTCTACTGATTTAGTATCTGAAGACAATAGCGTGGAGGATTGTAGTTGTGTATTTCGTATTTTATTCTGAATGTGAGTGGTTTCGAGTTTAGCATAGAACCATGAATGCCGAGCGATTAGAACTCCCAACTATCCCTTAGGTTTCTTTGAATGCTGTAGAATGAGGTGTGGAAAGGACTGGCTTAATGTTCTGTTTATGTTCTAGGTGAGAAAGGTCCCGAAGAAGCTCCTAGCCGAGCACCCGCCAAGAATCCAGGTAAGTAAAGTTTGTTTGTGCCTTCGGGCCTACATCACAAAACAATAGGTGTTATGCATGTTTGTATGCTTATTTTCAGTTGTCATGCATCATGTTTTTGAAAGACTACGAAAATGTATTTTCATGAAACGGTATGGCATGTGTGAGCAGGATGAACAGAACAACTGTTAAGGGGGATTAATCCGCCCCTTAACTGAGAACAGAGGATTGAGGTTTTGGGAAAAATGATCCACTTCCCAATCCTACAGGGGGATCAGATCAGTTAACTGTTAAGGGAATTAATCCGCCCCTTAATTGAGATCAGTGGATGTATGCTTTGGGGGATGACCGATCCACTTTCCCATCGTACAGAGGGATCAACAGAGAACAAATTTGAATGCAACTGAGATGAGAAAGTAGAAATTGCATGTTTAGGGAAAATTATTGTGTCATCGATTTATTTCATCCATTGCTTTACTTGCTTAGCATTAGGCTAATAGATGAGTTTTGTGATGTAGGTGAAGAAGTTACCGAAGGTGTGTTTACAGAACAGTTTGAAGACTAGGCTGGTTGGGGGAGCACGTCCATGCATTGGTTGGGCAATCTGTTGAGGCGGTTTAATCAATGGTTGTATGTGTTAGGTTGAGAATACTGGTTTCAGATTAGCAATTTCTGAGTATTTTAGTGACTATGGTTTGAGTTTGGTTAAAAATGATTTTCTTAAGATTTTACTGGAAATGACGAATTGATGGTTTAACTGTGTTTTGCTGATTTGATTAGTGTTTTCATGAAAATTTGGTTGTCTGAAGGTTTTCAGCCGATTTTACGAGTCCTTCCGGTAAGCAGTGATGTTCCTTGTTTAGGGTGATTACTTTGAATCTACCGGTAGATGCTGCCTATCGGCAGATGTAGCGTGTTTTGTCATTCTGTTGGCAGATATAGTCCATCGGCAGATTAGTGTACATTTTAATTCTATCGGAAGGAGTCGTATTGTTGTTATCGGTAGATGTCGCGTGTTTGTCTATCGGAAGATGGAGACGCGTTATTTGTGTTGACCTCATCGGCAGATGAAGTTGTGTTGACTTCATCGGCAGATTGAGTCGTGTCGACGTCATCGGTAGATGCAGTCTACCGAGTGGAGTCCTTGTTTGCACACGTCATCGGTAGAAGCATGTTACTGCTCCTTCTGTTGACTTTATCCATCGGCAGAAGCGTTTGTCTTCGGCGACTGGCAGAAGCGTTTGACTTCGGCGACTTCTCCAGTATCCCATAGTTTGAAACTTTATTCCCTATTCGTCGATTGCCTTTTTACCCTCCAAACGATGATTTATAGTTTTGTTTTAACTCCATTGCTAATAAAATGATTTCCGCTGTAAGATTTAATTATTTTGAGATTTTAGTTTATGTCAAAAGTGAAGTTTTAAAATATACGGATGAGACTTTTTTTTAGTCTTGAGTAACGGACCGGGTTCAGATAACCTGGGGCGTTACAAGTTGGTATCAGAGACTATGTGGTTAAACCGTTCAAAAGATCACTCAACAGTGTCAATCGTTGCATGGAAGTACTCCAACAACTGTAAGTATTTATGTTAGTTTTAGTTAGTAGATATTTATGGGAATAATTAACCTTTACAGGAATATAGCAAAATGTCTAGACGACCAGGGAGGCCAAGAGTTCAGAGAGAGACACCAACCCCGGGAGGTGCAGGGGATTCGGGTGTGATCAGGCAGCTGACCGATTTGGTGCGTCAGCAATCTGATATGATGCGCCAGCAGTCCGATCAGTTGGGACTGCTACTGAACCGAGAGGTACAAGGGAGTGCCAACTCGGGTTCTAACAATGATCAGGCAGGAGAGAGGTTTAGGAGGTTGCAACCACCCACTTTTGATGGAAAGTCAGCTAATCCAATTGTGGCCGAGGAATGGTTGAAAAAGATAGAAAGCATGTTTAGGTGTGCAAATGTGGGGGAAGGAGAAAAGGTCGTTTTGGCAACCTTCCACTTTGCCGGTGATGCTCAACTTTGGTGGGAAACGATGGAGACCACTCATGATGTTCTTGCGATGACTTGGACGCAATTTAAGGAGATTTTCTATGAGAAGTATTTTAACGGTACTGTACAGACCACAAAGAAGTTGGAGTTCATGAACTTGAAACAGACAGAGACCGTAGCTGAATACAGCAGACAATTTGAATCCCTGTCAAGGTTTGCCGGACACCTCGCACGCAGGGATGAGGATAAGGTGTTCCAATTTGTGCATGGGCTGAAACCTGAGATTTATAGGGGAGTCAAGTTCTCGGGTATAAAAGGATTGTCCTACAGTGAAGTGGTGTCCACGGCATTAGAAGTGGAAGAGGCAGAGATGAAGTGTGCCGAGTTTAGTGCAGCCCCACGAAAGTTTGTTCAACCACCACCGCAGAGAGGAGTGAAGAGGCACAATGAAGGTCAGTACAACCGAGGAAAGGTGAATAAGGTGCAAGACACTAGGAAGTTCCCTCAATGCCCGAAGTGTTCAAGATTTCACCCGGGAGAGTGTAGACTTAGCACGGGGAAGTGTTTCAACTGTGAGGAGACCGGACATCTGCTTAAGGATTGCCCAAAGCCCAGAGTCCTTCGCTGTTATAATTGTAGTAAGGTTGGCCACATGAGTAGGGATTGTCCAGCTCCGAAGAATGGCCCTGTGAATATAAAGCCAAGGATATACTCCATGGTGGAGTCAGGTTGTAACGACCCTTTTTTCCAGCAAGATATTGTCCGCTCTGGGGATTGGGCCGCATCCCAATATCCTCCCCTCACGGCTTTGTTTGGCGAGAACTTCCCGGAAGGTCACCCAACCTGGAATTGCTCTCGCCGAAGCACTTTTAACTTCGGAGTTCTTATGGGATCCGTTGCCAATTGTGCTCCAAAACGCGTCTTGCTATGTTGGAAGGGTCTCTTTACATATGTTTCATTTCCACATACTTCCCCAAGCGATGTGGGATTGTGACGACCCCCTTTTTACGACCTGTCACCTTCCGGTTCGCCCGCGCGGACGTACCGCCATCCGGGTTCCGGTTCGTGCAGCCATCGTACCCATACGTGCATATTTGGGTCATCACAAAGGTGATGAAGACTAGCCCGCTGTTGTGTCAGGTACTATACTAGTCAATTCAATGTCTGCTTTTACTTTGTTAGACTCTGGTGCAACGCATTCCTTCATAGCATCTGCATTCGCCGCTAAGTTAGATGTTAAGTCCTCACCTACTATGCATGTGTTCGATGTTGCTTTACCTTCTGGTGAACGCATGCGCTCTAGCCGTGTGCTGCTAAATAGTGTAGTGACAGTAGAAGATGAGAACCTGCCTGCCGATCTCATTATTTTAGAAATCATGGGATTCGATGTAATCTTAGGAATGGACTGGTTGTTTAAGCACTATGCTACAATAGATTGTAGAACTGGTTTAGTTAGTTTTCAACCCCCTGGTGGTTTAAGACACACTTTCCAAGCCTCGAAGAAGGATAAGAGGATGTCTCTCTTAGCCGCTTTTAGTGCTAGATCTTCCTTATGTTGTGAGTATTCATGCTTTCTGGCCAGTGTTTTGGACACAAAACTGGTAGGAGGATTGAGTCTCCAAAATGTTCTAATAGCTCAAGACTTCCCTGAAGTTTTCCTTGATGACCTGCCTGGTTTACCACCAGATAGGGAGATTGAATTCGTAGTAGATGTCTATCCTGGTGCTGAGCCTGTATCTAAGAATCCATACCGATTAGAACCGGCAGAACTCAAGGAATTAAAGAAACAGTTAGAGGAACTGACAGAAAAAGGATTCATACGACCGAGTTATTCACCGTGGGGTGCACCAGTTCTGTTTGTTAAAAAGAAGGATGGATCAATGCGTATGTGCATTGACTATAGAGAGTTGAATAAATTAACCGTCAAGAATAAGTACCCATTGCCTAGGATTGATGATTTGTTTGACCAACTACAGGGTGCACGGGTTTTCTCTAAGATTGATTTAAGATCCGGATACTACCAATTGAAGGTTAAATCGGAGGATATACCAAAGACTGCCTTCCGTACGAGATACGGACATTTTGAGTTTTTGGTTATGTCCTTTGGTTTGACAAATGCACCAGCAGCCTTTATGGATCTTATGAATAGGGTGTTTCACGAGTTTTTAGATAAGTTTGTCATTGTATTCATTGATGATATCCTGATTTACTCACGAAATAAGGATGACCATGTAAGGCATCTAACCTTAGTGCTAGAAACATTAAAACGGCATCAGCTTTTTGCCAAGTTTTCCAAGTGTGAATTTTGGCTGGACAGAGTCCACTTTCTAGGCCATGTGATCTCGAGTGATGGAATATCCGTGGATCCAGCGAAGGTTCGAGCAGTAAAGGACTGGCCTCAACCAAAGAATGCTTCTGATATTAGGAGTTTTCTCGGGTTAGCAGGGTATTACAGGAAGTTTATTGAAGGATTCTCGAAAGTTGCAACACCCCTCACTCGTTTAACTAGGAAAAACATAAAGTATGCCTGGACTGAGGAGTGTGAGTCCAGCTTCCAAACCTTAAAACAGAAATTGACCAATGCACCAATACTAACCCTTCCTGTTGATAATGGTAAGTTTAGTATTTATTGTGATGCTTCCAAAATTGGACTTGGCTGTGTTTTGATGCAAGACGGTAAGGTCATAGCCTATGCATCAAGACAGTTGAAAACTCATGAAAGGAATTACCCTACGCACGACTTAGAGTTAGCTGCTGTAGTTTTTGCATTGAAGATTTGGAGGCATTACTTGTTTGGACAGACCTGTGAAATATTTTCAGATCATAAAAGCCTGAAGTATATTTTCACACAAAAGGAATTAAACATGAGGCAACGTCGATGGTTGGAATTTGTCAAGGATTATGACTTTGAAATAAAATACCACCCTGGTAAGGCCAATGTGGTGGCTGATGCATTGAGTAGAGTAACACCATCAGCCTCAGCCTTGATTCTGGACATGCCGGTGGCCTTAGAATCAGAATTCCATAAGTTTAACCTAGAAGCTGTGACCAATATAGCAGCTATGCTTTCTGCCATCTCTTTGAAACCTACCATTCTGGATAAGATAAAAGAAACCCAGAATAATGATGGAGAGTGTAAAAAGTTCAAGTCGGACATGGATACTACTGACAATTTGGATTTCAATTGTACTGATGATGGAATACTTAAGTTCAGGAATAGATATTTTGTACCAGCCAATAAGGAGCTTCGGGATGAAATCCTTTCTGAGGCTCATTCTTCTAGGTTCTCCGTTCATCCTGGAAGTACAAAAATGTACAGAGATCTTAAGCAGACCTACTGGTGGCCTGGTTTGAAGAGAAGTGTAGCTGAGCATGTAGGATCATGCTTGATCTGCCAACAAGTTAAGGCTGAACATCAGAGGCCTGCAGGGATGCTGCAGCCATTGCCACTTCCCGAATGGAAATGGGAACAGATAACCATGGATTTTGTTGTGGGATTTCCTAGAACCGTAAAAGGACACGATGCAATTTGGGTGATAGTGGACCGATTAACCAAAACTGCTCATTTCTTACCTATAAAAATGACTTACTCTATGGATCAACTAGCTGAATTGTATGTGCATGAGATTGTGAGATTACATGGGGTTCCAGCTACTATAGTTTCTGATCGGGACACTAGGTTTACATCAAAATTTTGGAAAAGTTTACATAAAGCCATGGGTACACAACTAAATTTCAGCACAGCCTTCCATCCCCAAACCGATGGTCAGTCGGAAAGAACCATTCAAACGTTAGAGGATATGCTCCGGGCATGTGTTTTAGATTTTCAAGGTTCTTGGAGCAAGTATTTACCTCTGGTGGAGTTTTCTTATAATAACAGTTTTCAAGCAACAATAGGAATGGCACCGTATGAGGCCTTGTATGGACGAAAATGTAGATCTCCTTTGTACTGGGACGAAGTTGGTGAAGCACAGTTGCTTGGTCCTGACCTTGTGCACCAAACTGTTGAGAAGGTTGCCCTCATCCGTCAGAGGATCTTGACAGCTCAAAGCCGACAGAAAAGCTATGCTGACAGAAGACGCAGAGAATTAGAGTTTGAAGTAGGCGATGAAGTTTTTCTTAAGGTATCACCATTCAAAGGAGTTGTGAGGTTTGGAAGGAGAGGCAAACTGAATCCTAGATTTGTTGGTCCTTTCTCAATTCTGAAAAGGATTGGGAAGGCAGCCTATCAGTTACAGCTACCAGTTTCTATGGGAGGGATACATGATGTGTTCCATGTCTCTATGTTAAAGAAGTGTATGCGGGATCCAACTCAAGTTGTCGAACAGCAGAACATTAAAATTCAACCTACACTTACCTACGAAGAAAAGCCAGTAAAGATTCTAGATTTTGCAGTAAAGGTGTTGCGCAACAAAGAAGTTCCATTGGTGAAAGTCTTATGGCACAATCAGAATACAGAGGAGGCAACTTGGGAACGCCAGCAAGACATGATGGACCAGCATCCAGAACTGTTCAGGTACTGAATTTTGAGGACAAAATTCTTTTAAGGAGGGTAGATTGTAGCACCCGACTTTATTTAAATCAAATGACTGATCAATCAATTAAGTGCATTTCGTGGTTGAGTTTGAGTGAAAGATTATTAGGTTAATGAGTGAGTAAGTAAGGGTAATATGGTAATTAGAATTTATTAGTGGATAACCTATTTAATGAAGAATTTATGGAAGTAGCCGCCACTATTCACTCTCACTCTCACTCTCGGATTTTAGCTCAAGTCACCAGAGCTCTCCCAGCGATTTCTCTCCGATCCCATTCGCGGATCTAGGTGAGTTTCTACCTCGATTTCTACTGATTTAGTATCTGAAGACAATAGCGTGGAGGATTGTAGTTGTGTATTTCGTATTTTATTCTGAATGTGAGTGGTTTCGAGTTTAGCATAGAACCATGAATGCCGAGCGATTAGAACTCCCAACTATCCCTTAGGTTTCTTTGAATGCTGTAGAATGAGGTGTGGAAAGGACTGGCTTAATGTTCTGTTTATGTTCTAGGTGAGAAAGGTCCCGAAGAAGCTCCTAGCCGAGCACCCGCCAAGAATCCAGGTAAGTAAAGTTTGTTTGTGCCTTCGGGCCTACATCACAAAACAATAGGTGTTATGCATGTTTGTATGCTTATTTTCAGTTGTCATGCATCATGTTTTTGAAAGACTACGAAAATGTATTTTCATGAAACGGTATGGCATGTGTGAGCAGGATGAACAGAACAACTGTTAAGGGGGATTAATCCGCCCCTTAACTGAGAACAGAGGATTGAGGTTTTGGGAAAAATGATCCACTTCCCAATCCTACAGGGGGATCAGATCAGTTAACTGTTAAGGGAATTAATCCGCCCCTTAATTGAGATCAGTGGATGTATGCTTTGGGGGATGACCGATCCACTTTCCCATCGTACAGAGGGATCAACAGAGAACAAATTTGAATGCAACTGAGATGAGAAAGTAGAAATTGCATGTTTAGGGAAAATTATTGTGTCATCGATTTATTTCATCCATTGCTTTACTTGCTTAGCATTAGGCTAATAGATGAGTTTTGTGATGTAGGTGAAGAAGTTACCGAAGGTGTGTTTACAGAACAGTTTGAAGACTAGGCTGGTTGGGGGAGCACGTCCATGCATTGGTTGGGCAATCTGTTGAGGCGGTTTAATCAATGGTTGTATGTGTTAGGTTGAGAATACTGGTTTCAGATTAGCAATTTCTGAGTATTTTAGTGACTATGGTTTGAGTTTGGTTAAAAATGATTTTCTTAAGATTTTACTGGAAATGACGAATTGATGGTTTAACTGTGTTTTGCTGATTTGATTAGTGTTTTCATGAAAATTTGGTTGTCTGAAGGTTTTCAGCCGATTTTACGAGTCCTTCCGGTAAGCAATGATGTTCCTTGTTTAGGGTGATTACTTTGAATCTACCGGTAGATGCTGCCTATCGGCAGATGTAGCGTGTTTTGTCATTATGTTGGCAGATATAGTCCATCGGCAGATTAGTGTACATTTTAATTCTATCGGAAGGAGTCGTATTGTTGTTATCGGTAGATGTCGCGTGTTTTTCTATCGAAAGATGGAGACGCGTTATTTGTGTTGACCTCATCGGCAGATGAAGTTGTGTTGACTTCATCGGCAGATTGAGTCGTGTCGACGTCATCGGTAGATGCAGTCTACCGAGTGGAGTCCTTGTTTGCACACGTCATCGGTAGAAGCATGTTACTGCTCCTTCTGTTGACTTTATCCATCGGCAGAAGCGTTTGACTTCGGCGACTGGCAGAAGCGTTTGACTTCGGCGACTTCTCCAGTATCCCATAGTTTGAAACTTTATTCCCTATTCGTCGATTGCCTTTTTACCCTCCAAACGATGATTTATAGTTTTGTTTTAACTCCATTGCTAATAAAATGATTTCCGCTGTAAGATTTAATTATTTTGAGATTTTAGTTTATGTCAAAAGTGAAGTTTTAAAATATACGGATGAGACTTTTTTTTAGTCTTGAGTAACGGACCGGGTTCAGATAACCTGGGGCATTACATAATTAAAAAAAGGGAAAAGTTTAATTTAGATCCTAACATATGAGGTCAATGACCATTTAGTACCTAACGTTTGTTTTGTACCCAATCAAACCCTAACGTATAAAACGTTTGCAATTTAAACCCTACCGTCAATTTTTGAGTTAAATTTAACAGATTCTTTTTAAATTTCCCAAACTACACTCTTTCTCTCTCTCATCTAGCATCACCTGAAGAAAATTTCGTTCTTAAACTTTCCAAAAGTGTTCCTCACCAGGCCCCTCCAGGTACAACCCAGATGCTAGCCAGCTCAAAAAGCTTGTCAAGAACAGCCAAAGAAGAGGAAATCTGCGTTTTCGATGCGGAAAAATACTACAACATGAAACTGGAAGATGAAAGACTGGAAGAAACTCTAGAAAAAAATGGAGGAAGGGTTTTGAAAAGTGTGGATCAGAAAATCAGCAGCAGGCCGGGAACTCCGTGTGTTTGTTCTGAATCGAGTAGGCACAGCCAAACAGCTTTGGTCCCGAATTTAATGAAAACAGAAAGAACAAAATAAAGGAAAGGGAAGACGGTTTTTAGCTTCTCTCAACTACAGTGGGGTATTGTGCAGATGAAAAATCCGTTTGTGTACAGAAAAACCCGGAGCAAAGAGGTTCCACCATTGTTGATGGAAAAAAGAAGCTTCATACCAGTACAACAATGGCGGAAACCAGGCGGAATTATTCTGGAGTATTGATGAGAGAAGAACATCATTTTGCTGCAAAATCACACGAGAGGGATGCAAAAATGGCGAAAGATGAAGATCAAGACCCGCGAAAATCACTGGACGTGTTCGGCTCTCAGAAAATGAATGAGGGAGAAGACACAGTCGCAATGAATCTAGAGAGAAAACTCTCCGCCGTTGACGGGGGAGAGAGAGAGAGAGAGAGAGAGAGAGAGAGAGGGTAGTTTGGGAAATTTGAAAAGAATATGTTAAATTTAACTAAAAAATTGACGGTAGGGTTTAAATTGCAAACGTTTTATACGTTAGGATTTGATTGGGTACAAAAAAACGTTAGGTACCAAATGGTCACTGACCCCATACGTTAGGGACTAAATTGAACTTTTCTCTTAAAAAAAACACAAATTAGGGCTGAATGATTGGTTGCTGAAGTGTTTTACTCGATTTTTCTCACTTTAGTAATCAGCAATTCCCAAATCCCTTCCTCAACGCTCTGCTCCAAGACGGTCAAACCCTAGTTCGACAGTCCCTCAGCGCTCACCTCACATGTCCTCATGCTCTTCTCTGCCCTCGTGCTCGTCTGTCCTCAGTGCTCAACTCTGCCCTCGCACTCGCCTATATTCGGTGCTCTGCTCACTGTTGGTTGATAGATTTTTGCTGATTTTATATTTGATGTTCTGTTTATGTTGGCTGTTTTGTTTTTTTGCTTCTCATTGTAAATTGATGGTAATATTATGTGAAAAAATTTATTGTGTAAAAAAAACTAAAAAAAAGTGCTGGTGGGAGGGACCAGAGCGGACGGAAATTTTCAGGGCTGGTTTTGGAATTCGGAAAAAATATTTCGAAACATCGGTCCGGGCAAGGAACGGGACCGCCCACCCTATCAGCGACAACATCCTTCTAAAATAAAGCCAAATTTTAACAGAGATTAAGCAAAATATCACCAGAACTCTAGGATGAACTACACCCACCTGAGCCTTACGAAGAAACATACTGCAACTCGATCGAACTACGCTTTTTATGATCTTACCGGACTCGTTATCAGCCACCATTGATATCTCCAACTTATTCTTCGCCTATCCCTCCATTCAGTACAAACCCAGAAACATATAAACAATTGAATCGACCTTAAGCCAAAATTAGTTCACTAGATTCTTCTCTTACGGAGATTACTACAGCATGTGAAAATATATGAATACCTGCGTGATAAGATGATTGCACTCCTCCTCGGATAAGAATCCCTTACATTGGAAATGTTAGCTTAATTTTCTCGTATATTATGAAAAGAGAAATCATAGGAACGTGAACAATGTTGATTTTCACAACTGTATAATAAAATAAGAATTACAGAAGCATAAACATGATAGCTTATTTTCCCTTTACTACTGTTCATAGAGAAACATCAGGACGTTGACTCAATGATTTTCACACACAAGGAAGTAGTTAGGTTACTTGGATCCATGTGTACAAAATCGTTTGCAGAAAGCTCTTAATAGGAATTTTTCTTTCTCTTGACCCTCAATTTCTTAAGTGAGTGTTCTGATGGAAAACCCTCATCCACGGGCAGAGAAAGAGAGAACCTTCCTCTTTTTATGCATAATCTTTTAATTTCCATCAAATTAAAATTAAAAACAACTTTGCATCAATAGGATTTGGACACCTTGAGCCACATCACGTGGGTGCTACAGTAGATGACTGTTTGTCTTCTAAAATTTGGAGTATTTCGCAGAAACACCCAACATTCTCCCACTTGGCTCAAATAACATTATCAAATCCGACTTTATATTGATGAAATTTCACATCATTATCGAGTATATAACTAATATGGATCATAGCGGTATTATGTCATTTTATCGACACAGTTCCTTCAATGTATCACAATATTAATTTTATACCCAACATCATCAATAAAAGGAATAACATACTGGTCCACATTAGTGTCTTTCTCAAAGACTAATCATGTTCATATCATAACTTCATAATTTCATTTCTGAATGCATTCAACATAATTAAACAGGATTCATAAGTGTATATCAGAAACTATCAATACATAAGCTCAAGAGTGTCAAATACATGAAGAACACAAACATAAACATAAAGTTAACCTTCAGAAATGCCCATACGTTCGACATGTTCCGTAAATATCTTAGGTGGCAATCCTTTTGTTAACGGATCCGCGATCATAAGGTTGGTACTTATATGTTCAATTGACACCCTCTGTTTCTGAACTTCTTCTTTAACAGCCAAGTATTTCAACTCAATATGTTTTGCACCTTTGGAATACTTGTCGTTTTTAAAAAAGAAGACTGCTGCAGAGTTATCACAATAAATTTTCAGCAGCTTGGCAATACTGTCAACAATTCCAAGTCCTGAAATAAAGTTCCGCAGCCATAAACCCTGAATAGTGGCCTCAAAGCATGCCACGAACTCAGCTTCCATAGTGGACGTAGCAGTGACAGACTGCTTCGCACTCTTCCAGGAGATTGTACCATTGCTAAAAGGAACAAATAGCTAAATGTGGATTTTCTAGTATCCACACATCCAGCATAATCAGAATCTGAATATCCAATCACTTCAAGATGATCAGATCGTCTGTAAGTGAGCATGTGATCTTTCGTTCCCTGTAAATACCTCAATACTTTCTTTGCAGCTTGCCAATGCTCTATGCCTGGATTACTTTGATACCGTCCCAGCATTCCGACAGCAAAACTAATGTCGGGTCTGGTACAAGTCTGTGCATACATCAAGCTGCCACAATAGATGCATAAGGAATGTCTTTCATTTGTGTACGTTCTAATTCATTCTTTGGACATTGATTGAGATTAAATTTATCTCCTTTCTGAATTGGAACAACACTTGCCGAACATTTGTCCATTCTAAATCTCTCTAGAACTTTATTAATATAGGCTTTCTGAGACAATCCCAACAATCCTTGTGATCTATTTCGGAATATTTCGATTCCTATCACAAAGGATGCCTCTCCCATATTTTTCATTTCAAAGTTCCTATCGAGATATTTCTTGGTTTCGTACATTAGTCCAAGATCATTAGTAGCTAGCAAGATATCATCAACATACAGAATTAGAAATATAAACTTACTCCCACTGACCTTTAGATATATACACCGATCAATGATGTTTTCCTTAAATCCAAAGGAGGTGATGGTATCGTTAAACTTAAGATACTATTGTCGGGAAGCTTGTTTAAGTCCGTATATTGATTTCTTCAGTTTACACACCATGTGTTCTTGTCCTTTAATGACAAAACTTTCAGGTTGGTCCATATAAACTTCATCATCTAAATTCCCATTCAAAAAGGCAGTTTTCACATCCATTTGATAGAACTCTAAATCATAATGAGCTACCATTGCCATAATAATTCTGAAAGAATCCTTTTTCGAAACAAGAGAAAAGGTTTCCTTGTAATCAATACCATCTTTCTGAGTAAAACCTTTGGCAACAAGTTTGGCTTTATTTCGTTCGATATTGCCATTAGAGTCGCGTTTGGTCTTAAAGACCCATTTACACCCAACTCTTTTACAACCTTCAGGCAATTCGACGAGTTCCCAAACTTCATTCTGTTCCATTAATTTTAACTCATCTTTCTTGGCATCTAACCATTTATCAGAATTTTCACTTTCCATGGCCTGTGAAAACGAAACTGGATCATCATCAAGTCTTATGTCACATTCGGACTCTTGAAGATAAACCACATAATCATTAGAAATAGCAGATCTTCTTTCTCTTATAGATCGTCTTAATGGTATTTCTTATGGTTCATCTCTTATAGGTTCATTCGTGACAACCTCATTATGTGGAGTTTGATCACTAATTTGTTGTTCGTGTAAGTCATGGATACGATCAACAACTGTTGGAACAACAACTTGAGTAGAAGTTATGGGTATTGGAACTTGCACCCTAACTTCTTGTATTTCCACTTTACGTGGTTCCAAACTCCCACTAGTCTCACCATTTTCAATGAACCTAGCATTTCCAGTTTCAACTATTCTTGTACTATGGCTAGGACAGTAAAATCTATACCCTTTAGATTTTTCTGGATAACCAATGAAGAAACCACTGGTTGTTCTTGAATCCAGCTTTTTTTCATGTGGATTATAAATTCTTACTTCTGCTGGACAACCCCAAACATGCAGGTGTCTTAAACTGGGTTTCCTTCCTGTCCACAGTTCAAATGGAGTATTTGAAACTGCCTTACTAGGAACCCTATTTAATAAATATACAGCAGTCTTTAAAGCATGCATCCACAATGGCAAGGGTAAAGAAGAATTACTTAACATACTCCTAACCATATCCATTAAAGTACGATTACGCCTTTCTGCAACACCATTCTGTTCTGGTGTTCCTGGCATTGTGTATTGTGCACAAATACCACAACTTTCTAGGAATTTAGCAAATGGACCTGGATGTTGTCCATTTTCATCATAACTGCCATAATACTCACCACCTCTATCAGATCTCATAATTTTCACTTTTCTATCTAATTGTCTTTCAACCTCAGTAATAAACACTTCGAGAGCATTTATTGATTGAGATTTTTCATTCAGTAGATAGATATATCCATAATGTGAAAAGTCATCAATAAATGTGATAAAATACTTTTCTCCATCAAAAGATGGAACATCAAATGGACCACATATATCGGTGTGTATAATTTCAAGGAGCTGTTTGCTTCTTGTGGCTACTTTCTTACTTGTATTTCTTGTTTGTTTTCCTTTAATACAATCAACACAAATATTTAGATCAGTAAAATCCAAATTTGGAAGGATTGCTTGCTTTATCAATCTTTCCATTCTTTCTATAGATATATGACCTAATCGTTTATGCCACAAATAAGCAGAATATTCATTTATTAAACTACGTTTTATTCCAACAGTACGATGCTCAATTAACAGGGTTTCAGCAAAACAATAATCAAGCTTTAATTTATACAAACCATCATACAGAACACCAGTACCAATAAGAACATTATCTTTATACAAACTGAAACATTCATTCCCAAACATACAGGAATATCCAACTGTATCAAGTTTCGATAATGAAACTAGATTACGAGAAACAGATGGAACATAAATAGTTTGAAAAAGATCTAATTGATATCCAGTGTCTAACATTAGCCAGTAAGTTCTAATAGCTTCAACTGAAACTCTCACCCGATTGCCCATGTAAATATATCTTTTATTTGGGCTTATGGTTTGGGTCGTAAGGAATCCCTGCATTGTATTAGAAACGTGAGTGGTACAACCAGAATCAATCCACCAAGTATTACAAGGAACTTCAGTTAAATTTGATTCGAAACATACGAAAGCACTAGGCTTACCTTTCTTTTCGAACCATGCCTTACGTTTCAGGCAATCTTTCTGATAGTGTCCCTGCTTTCCACAGAAATGACACTTATCCTTTCGTTGTTCCTTCTTGTGAATTTGGAAGGAGGACTGAGATACCGATGATAGTCCTTTCTTACCCTTTCCACCTTTCTTTCCTGGTTTCTTTCCAGCTCCTTCATAATTCATGAGATTGACAGCTTGAGTTCTTGGTTTCTTTAGCCTTGCTTCTTCCTGAATGAGCATACTTTGCAATTCATGCACATTCCATTTAGTCCTCATAGTATTATAGCTCATATGAAATGGGCCATATTGAGGAGGCAAGGAGTTCAGGATGAACGTCACTAGGAAGTTTTCATTTACTTCCATTCCCATGGACTTTAATCTTGTTGCCATGTTTGTCATTTCAACAACATGTTCATGCATGGTACGTGAACCATCAAACTTCATGGTGGTCAAAGTACCCATTAGTGTTCCAGCAAGTGATTTATCAGCCGATTCTGACTGAGAACATTCTTCCACAAATTTCATAAATTCTCTTGCATTTTCAGTTTTGGGAAATGTGGACTTGATGTTGTTGGCTACAGTCATCCGCATAAACATTAGGCTTAGTCTGTTTGATCTTTCCCAAGCTTTATAGGAAGATCTCTGATCAGCACTACTAGTTGCCGTAATAGCAGCTGGTTTCTCACTTAAGAGTGCCAAATCAAGATCCAGAACACCGAGGTGAAACTGAACTTGTTCGCACCATTCAGAGAAATTTAGACCAGAAAACTTTACTACAGACGCGGCTTGTGAATGAAGAGCAACAGGAATAGATTCTGCAAAATATAAAACATGCTCAATCAAATAATGCTTTGAGTCATAGTGCAATCAAACAATCATTAATATATATTGAAGTTCTCCTTTGAGTGACACAACAATATATAATCATAAACATAATTGATGCTCAATTCAATTTCACATAATTGATAATTAACATACTCGAAATAGACATGTTTGTTATCTTTGGATATACTAAACAAACCTACTCAAGGCATATCAATTTACCACAATCATATTCACAATTATAAAATAACCAATCCACCTTTGGGTGATTTAACATATTTTATAATTATGAAAATCAATATACTCATGTTAGAATCATAATTTTCATCATGTCATTTCATTATCGAGCATCACATAAAACATGAGTAATTGAAATTATTTAATTTTAATATCTAAGAAAAAACGTTCTGATTCGGCCACTTTGGTGACTAACAAATCATCATAATTTAGATATCAAATTAAATAATAATAACATTCACGTAAACAATTAACAATGACAAAACATAATTGTCATATTTATAATTAAATAAAATAATCTAAACATCAAGAATTATTTTATCTTTTCAAACATAAACAATAATTTTTTTTTTTTTTATGAACAGTAATCGGCCAGAATGAACAGTAAAATCGGCCATAAACAATAATAGCCGGAATGAACAGTAACACCGACGTGAACAGTAAAATCGGTGAACAGTACTTTCGATAAACATTAATTTCGAAATTTCTTAATCTCACCGATTATTCATCCTTATTCGAATAGAAATCGATCATTAAGCAGCGGATAAACATACGATTCATAATAGGAAAATCAATTGTTCTACAACCATGCTCTGATACCACATGTTAGCTTAATTTTCTCGTATATTATGAACAGAGAAATCATAGGAACGTGAACAATGTTGATTTTCACAACTGTATAATCAAAATAAGAATTACAGAAGCATAAACATGATAGCTTATTTTCCCTTTACTACTGTTCATAGAGAAACATCAGGACGTTGACTCAATGATTTTCACACACAAGGAAGTAGTTAGGTTACCTGGATCCATGTGTACAAAATCGTTTGCAGAAAGCTCTTAATAGAAATTTTTCTTTCTCTTGACCCTCAATTTCTTAAGTGAGTGTTCTGATGGAAAACCCTCATCCACGGGCAGAGAAAGAGAGAACCTTCCTCTTTTTATGCATAATCTTTTAATTTCCATCAAATTAAAATTAAAAACAACTTTGCATCAATAGGATTTGGACACCTTGAGCCACATCACGTGGGTGCTACAGTAGATGACTGTTTGTCTTCTAAAATTTGGAGTATTTCGCAGAAACACCTAGGGGTGTGCAAACCGAACCAGAACCGACGAACCGAACCGGAACCGGTGAAATAGGTTCTGTTCGGATCAGTTTTGACCTCCTGAAAACCGGACTTCGGTTTGGCACTGGTCAAAACCGACTTTGGCGGTTCGGTTATCGATTTTGATCGGTGAAACCGATCAAAACCGAACCAAACCGGTTTCGATTAAAATTCACTAAAGAGTCTTCAGCGAAGCGAACAGCGAAGACCTAAATCACGATTCTTCTGTTTTCAAAACCACGACCACTCTTCCAGAGTTCCAGAATCCAGAGACGACTGCGATTGCGTCTGTGACGACTAGAGACCCGACAGACAAGGACGATCAGGCGAGGCGACGGCGAGGCGACGACTCTACTTTCAGTCTCTGCTACGAGCTATCGAGTATCGAGTATCGACGACGACAGAGAGCACCGAAGACACACGATCAGGCAACCGAATAACGATAACCGGGTATGTTCTATTCTTTTGTAACACCCGGTATTTTCCGTGTAATTATTTCCCCGAATAATTAAGCGGGATTACTCTGATATTAATGTAATGACTGTTTTTAATAAAATTGTCGATGTGATTAGTCGAACAAGGGTGATTCGTGAGACCGAATCGATTAACTAAATAATGTTTTGGTTAAAAACCAATGGAAGGGCAAATTAGGAAGAAATTAAGGTTAGTGGGAGGGAACTAATGAATGTTTGACACTTGGCAAACTTGTTGGAGAAGCCAAGCTCCTCTCCCTCTCTTCTCTTCCTCCTACGTGAATCACTCTTCTCTTCTTTCCTCTTCTCTGTTTTCTCTCTTCCAGACAACCTAGACAAAACTTCAAAACTCCACTTCTCCTGCTTTCTCTTGTTATCTCCAGTAAAGGAAACCTTCTTTCACTAGTTAACAAGTTTATGTTAGTTAAACGTTAGTTTTTTTGAAGTTTAGGTTAATGTTCGATTTTGCATGCTTCAGGTTCAGCTTGCTGCATTTCGGACAACAGGTAAGTTCATACGTATAGGTTTGGCCCTTAAGACCCTACAATACGGAGGTACTAGGTTTATGTTGTCGAGATTTCTATTGGGTAGTTAAACCATAGGTTATGTTTTAGGTTAAGTGTATTCTGTTCTATATTCTTCTTATTCTGCTTATTATTCTGTTGCCTGTCTATGAATGTTCATGCATACACGTTTTCTCTGAAAGTCATGAAAATGTTTTCTGTACACTGTTTGAAGTTAAGTAAGATAAAACCTGTAATGAAATGTATGGTTAAGTGTGGATGAGGACTGGCATCCTGTCTCGTACTCCTGTTATGTCCTGTTGTGGCATGTACTCCTGTTGCGCCAGCTCTTCTTCCTACTTATACCTTCCTGTCCAGTGTAATGTAATGTAATGTAATGTTCATGTATTTGAAAAGATTCATGCATAGCACGTTCATCACTCTGCATTGTATGTTCTTGCTGAGCTCTAGGCTCATAGTTGAACTCCCTGTTGTAGGTATGGACCCTCCAGATGAGGACATTGTACCTCAGGATGATGAGTTGATGTAGTTGGTGAATCGAGCTCATGGGGTTTGGTTGCTGCAGTCAGACAAAAGTTAATCCTGTGAAAAATGTATTTTTGAAAGTTATGTCCAGTCCTGTACAGTTTTTTTTTTAAATCTTAAAACGATGTATAAATTCGTGTTTATGTTTTGAAACCCCTGTTAGGTGAATTCTGGAAATCCATGTCAAGTTATGTACTGCTTCTGAGATTTTAAAACAATGCTTAGGTATTGTGTTTATGTTTATTTTTAAAACCTCTGTCTCAATTGATTGTGTATTTTGAAATATTCTGGAACTGTTTGGAATCTTTTCCTTTTAGGGTGTGCATGGATTATCTCGGGTTTTAGAGCTATTCATGCAGTTTGTTATCTAGAATCTCTGTCATGTTGTCAAGTATGTTGTTTTAAAACTATGTTTTGAATCGGGTTTTTAGTAAATTTTGAAGTTTTATGCCTTCTGTTGTTATGTCTTCTGTTGATATGTCATCCTGTTAAATGTTGTCAATTCTGTCATCCACCCCCAGTCATCCGCCCCAGTCATCCGCCCAGTCATCCGCTCCAGTCATCCGCCCCAGTCAAAGTCAATTCTTTCATCCGCCCCAGTCATCCGCCCAAGTCATCCGCCCCCGTCATCCGCCCCAGTCAAAGTCAATTCTGTCATCCACCCCCAGTCATTCGCCCCAGTCATCCGCCCCAGTCAAAGTCAATTCTGTCATCCACCCCCAGTCATCCGCCTCAGTCATCCGCCCCAGTCAAAGACAATTCTGTCATCCGCCCCAGTCATCCGCCCCAGTCAATTCTGTCATCCACCCCTGTCATCCACCCTTGTCATCCACTGTAAGTCTTCCACTGTATGATTTCCAGTTTATGTTTATTTATTTTACTTTTATTTTATTTTATGTCATCCTTTTTAAATGTCCGTGAGTTTTAAAAAGTCGAAAAAAAAATAGTTGTCCCCGTTTTCTGTAAATGTCCCGGTGTGACGGCTCGGTTCTCGGATCCCGATCGGGTCCGGTTTCGGGCTGTCACAGTAATGGTATCAGAGCGATAAGGTTTTAAAACCGATTCTATGAAATGTCTGACTGCGCAATCCGCCACGTGAGGTCGCTTCACCAACTGTAAGTGTTTAAGTTACTGTACTTGTTTTGTTTATTAAGTTAAGTTTCTTATTTCGTATAGGATTTTTCTAGAATGGTGAGAGGAAATCAAGGTGATGCAAACGACAGAGGCGACGCCCTCGACCGTCTAACCGAGTTGGCCGGCACTCAATCTCGCATGATCGAGCGTTTGATTGCGAGGGAGGGCAATGGAAACAACAATAACCATGCGAATGCTCCACGTGACACTAGTGGAGAGAGATTCCGGCGTCTCCAACCGCCTATGTTTGATGGGTTATCAACAGATCCTACTCACGCCGAAGAATGGATTCGGCAGATTGAACGTATGTTGAATTATGCAGAAGTGGAGGAAAACAAGAAAGTGATGTGTGCCTCATTTAATCACACCAAGAGTGCTGGATTTTGGTGGGACACAGTGCAGTCAACCACTGTGGCATTAAGTTGGGAGGGATTCAAAAGGCTCTTCTACGAGAAATACTTCGACCGCAGTATGAGGAAGGAGAAGTTGTTAGAATTCTCTCGACTGCGACAATTTGGAACGGTGGCTGAGTATGTTCAGAAATTCGATTCACTATCCCGTTATGCACCTCACCTAGTGGCCACCGACGAAAATAAGGTGCATCAATTTATCCAGGGTTTGAAGATGGATCTCTTACGAGGGATTACATACGGGAGATTTGACGAGGCCCCATACACAAAGGTGGTAGCTAAGGCTTATCAGTTGGAAGCCTTAGAGGCAAAGTCTCAGAGATATACATCAAAGAGAATCATGCAGGATGCCCCACAGCAGCAACAACAACAACAAAAGGGACAGTTTGGGCAACCACGGCAGCAACAGAACAGAGGTGTCAAAAGACCAAATGAAGTTGCCATTTATCAGGACAAAGGGAAAAGACCTATGGGAGCTCCTCAGCTTCCTGTATGCCCACGTTGCCAGAGAAATCATACGGGGGAATGTAGGCTCTACACTGGCCGATGCTTCCGATGTGACAAGGAAGGCCACCAAGTCCGGGATTGTCCAGTGCCTGACACAAGGCAGAATCGTGCCGTGCCAAGAGTGTTTGCTATGATAGAGGAAGATGATGACACCCAGCACACGGCGATCACAGGTACGATATTAATCTGTGATGCACCTGCATATACTTTGTTAGACACGGGGGCCACACATTCATTTGTGGCCATGGACTTTGTGGGTAGGAAGAACCTATGTATTGTGCCGTCAGATCAACCCTACAGCATTATGCTACCGTCCGGAGAGTTTATGCACTCCGAGCAGGTTGTACGGGGTGATATAACGTCAGTGGGAGACCAGAAATTATACGCCAATCTTATCATCATCGGTATGAAAGGATACGATGTGATTCTGGGGATGGACTGGCTGTTTCGACATCACGCCACCATCAACTGCAGGTCCGGGCTCGTGTCTTTTAGGCGCCCGAACGAGGTAGAGTTCTCCTATCAGGCAATACCAAAGAAACATAGTACGCCTGTTGTATCCTCCTTGAAGGCTCAACAGCTGATGAGGTCAGGATGTGTCAGATTTCTTGCCCACGTGGTAGATGTTCAGAGGCAAGGTATGGTGGAACTTCAAAATATTCCGGTAGTTCGAAACTTCTCAGAGGTTTTCTTAAATGACCTACCGGGATTGCCACCGGATCGTGAGATAGAGTTTGAGATCGATGTGTATCCTGGTGCTGAACCGGTGTCGAAGAATCCGTACCGTATGGCGCCAATAGAGCTGAGGGAGTTGAAGACTCAGCTAAAGGAGTTGATGGACAAGGGCTTTGTGCGCCCTAGTTTCTCTCCGTGGGGCGCTCCCGTCTTGTTCGTCAAGAAGAAGGATGGGTCCCTACGGATGTGTATTGACTACCGTGAGCTGAACAAGTTGACTATCAAGAATAAATACCCGTTGCCTAGAATTGACGATTTATTTGACCAGCTACAAGGAGCTCGGGTATTTTCTAAGATTGACTTGCGCTCCGGTTATTACCAGTTGAAGGTTAGAGCAGATGATATTCCAAAGACCGCCTTCAGGATCTGGTACGGGCATTACGAGTTCTTGGTGATGTCGTTCGGGTTAACAAATGCTCCGGCGGCATTTATGGACCTGATGAACAGGATATTCCAGGATGTATTGGATAAGTTTGTGATTGTTTTCATCGACGACATCCTAGTTTATTCCAGGAGTGAGGCCGAGCATGAAGAGCACTTGACTATTGTGCTGTCAACTTTAAAACAACATCGATTGTACGCCAAGCTGTCGAAGTGCGAATTCTGGTTGAGCAGAGTTAATTTCCTAGGCCACGTGGTGTCTACAGAGGGAGTTTCAGTGGATCCAACCAAGATTCTGGCAGTGAAGGAATGGCCGAGACCGAGTAATGCCAGTGAGGTACGAAGTTTTATCGGGTTAGCTGGTTATTACAGGAAATTTATCAATGGATTTTCTGTGATAGCAAAACCTATGACCAGCTTAACGAGGAAGGATATCAAGTTCAAGTGGTCTGAAGATTGCGAGGTGAGCTTTCAGACACTTAAGCAAAAGTTAACCGCTGCTCCTCTGTTAGTGTTGCCAATTGAAAGCGGCAAGTTCAGTATTTATTGCGACGCGTCGAGGATTGGCCTGGGTTGCGTATTAATGCAAGAAGGAAAAGTGGTGGCATACGCATCCAGACAATTGAAGAACCACGAGCAAAACTACCCTACTCATGACTTAGAGTTAGCGGCAGTTGTCTTTGCACTGAAAGTATGGAGACACCACTTGTATGGGCAATCATGTGAGGTGTTTTCGGATCACAAAAGCTTGAAGTACATATTTACCCAGAAAGAGTTAAACATGAGGCAACGACGGTGGCTCGAATTTGTGAAAGACTATGACATCGAGATCAAATATCACCCGGGGAAAGCAAACGTGGTGGCTGATGCGTTGAGCAGGATGCTGGCTACTATGCAACCGGCCTTGACGGCCATGTCAATGCCTTTGAGGACAGAAATTCAGAGATTTGATTTGGAAGTGGTTTCTAAGCTGTCAGCCGTGTTGGCAGATCTAACATTACGGCCAACTATTCTGGCCAGAATTAAGGAAGCCCAGAAGACCAATTCAAAGGAGATGGCCGATATAGTGAGCAAGTTACCTATGGCTTCTTCCGATTTCAGTTATTCGGGAGATGGTATTCTGAAGTTCAAAGATAGGTGGTATGTTCCGAGAGATGAAGAGCTACGAGAGAACATCTTGTCGGAAGCCCACTCGTCTTCTTTCTCTGTACATCCTGGAAGCACGAAGATGTATCAAGACTTGAAACTTCACTTCTGGTGGCCGAATATGAAGAATGAAGTGGCCAAATTTGTGGAGTCTTGCATGATATGTCAACAAGTCAAGGCTGAACATCAACGACCAGCTGGGACGCTTCAGCCTCTCCCGATTCCCGAATGGAAATGGGAGAATATTACGATGGATTTTGTTGTCGGCCTTCCGAGGACGGTTAAAGGCCATAACAGTATATGGGTCATTGTAGATAGACTAACCAAGTCGGCCCACTTTCTACCTGTGAAGACGACATTCTCTATGGACCAGTATGCAGAGTTATACACTGGTGAGATTGTCAAGTTGCATGGTATTCCAGTGTCAATTGTATCTGACCGGGATCCTAGGTTCACTTCCAGGTTTTGGAAAAGCTTGCAAAACTCCTTGGGTACAAAGCTGGATTTCAGCACGGCGTTTCACCCATAGACAGATGGACAATCTGAGAGAACAATTCAGATATTGGAGGACATGTTAAGGTCGTGCGTGTTGGAACTTCATGCTCCTTGGAGTAGATATTTGCCGTTAATTGAATTTGCTTATAATAACAGCTACCAGGCTACTATCGGCATGGCTCCATATGAAGCCCTCTATGGTAGAAAATGTAGATCTCCGTTATGTTGGGATGAAGTTGGAGAGTCCAGACTAGTCGGCCTTGAGATATTACAGCAGATGTCTGAGGTGATTGCTGTTATCAAACAACGAATCAACACTGTGATGACCCGAATCTGTAAGTCCCGAATCTGTACTGGTACGATGGCTGCACGAACCGGAACCCGGATGGCGGTACGTCCGCGCGGGCGAGCCGGAAGGTGACAGGTCGTAAAGAGGGGGTCGTCACAATCCCACAGCGCTTGGGGAAGTATGTGGAAATGAAACATATGTAAGAGATCCCTCCCAAGATAGCAAGACGCGTTTTGGAGCACAATTGACAACGGATCCCATAAGAACTCCGAAGTTAAGCGTACTCCGGCGAGAGTAATTCCAGGTTGGGTGACCTTCCAGGAAGTGCTCTCGCCAAACAAAGCCGTGAGGAGAGGATATTGGGCTGCGGCCCGATCCCCGGAGCGGACAATATCTTGCTGGGAACGGGGTCGTTACAAATGGTATCAGAGCCTGTACCCAACCGGAATTGTGGCCAACGAGGACGTTGGGCCCCCAAGGGGGGGTGATTGTGATGACCCGAATCTGTAAGTCCCGAATCTGTACTGGTACGATGGCTGCACGAACCGGAACCCGGATGGCGGTACGTCCGCGCGGGCGAGCCGGAAGGTGACAGGTCGTAAAGAGGGGGTCGTCACAATCCCACAGCGCTTGGGGAAGTATGTGGAAATGAAACATATGTAAGAGATCCCTCCCAAGATAGCAAGACGCGTTTTGGAGCACAATTGACAACGGATCCCATAAGAACTCCGAAGTTAAGCGTACTCCGGCGAGAGTAATTCCAGGTTGGGTGACCTTCCGGGAAGTGCTCTCGCCAAACAAAGCCGTGAGGGGAGGATATTGGGCTGCGGCCCGATCCCCGGAGCGGACAATATCTTGCTGGGAACGGGGTCGTTACAAACACTGCTATGAGTCGACAGAAAAGTTATGCAGATCGGAGACGGAGAGACTTGGAGTTCGCTGAAGGCGATGAAGTATTCCTGAAGGTGTCGCCTTTCAAGGGCGTGATGAGGTTTGGAAAGAAAGGGAAGCTAAGCCCAAGGTTCATTGGCCCTTTTCCCATCTTGAAGCGTGTGGAAAGCGTGGCGTACAGACTACAGGTACCAGCGTCTATGGAAGGAGTACACAATGTTTTTCACGTGTCGATGCTGAGGAAATGTGTACGAGATCCAACTCAGATCGTGGAACATGTGGACTTTGAATAATGCCGACGTTGACATATGAAGAAAGGCCCATACAGATATTGGATACTTCACTTAAGGTGTTGCGCAACAAGGTGATCCCATTAGTGAAAGTTTTGTGGCGCAATCATAACGTGGAGGAAGCCACATGGGAAAGACAAGAAGATGTTAGAGCCCAATATCTGGAGCTATTCGCTTAGGCAAATTTTGGGGACAAAATTTTGTTAAGGTGGGTGGAATGTAACACCCGGTATTTTTCGTGTAATTATTTCCCCAAATAATTAAGCGGGATTACTCTGATATTAATGTAATGACTGTTTTTAATAAAATTGTCGATGTGATTAGTCGAACGAGGGTGATTCGTGAGACCGAATCGATTAACTAAATAATGTTTTGGTTAAAAACCAATGGAAGGGCAAATTAGGAAGAAATTAAGGTTGGTGGGAGGGAACTAATGAATGTTTGACACTTGGCAAACTTGTTGGAGAAGCCAAGCTCCTCTCCCTCTCTTCTCTTCCTCCTACCTGAATCACTCTTCTCTTATTTCCTCTTCTCTGTTTTCTCTCTTCCAAACAACCTAGACAAAACTTCAAAACTCCACTTCTCCTGCTTTCTCTTGTTATCTCCAGTAAATGTAACCTTCTTTCACTAGTTGACAAGTTTAGGTTAGTTAAACGTTAGTTTTTTTGAAGTTTAGGTTAATGTTCGATTTTGCATGCTTCAGGTTCGCGAACCAACGTTGTTGTGCGCGCATAGCTTGCTGCATTTCGGACAACAGGTAAGTTCATACGTATAGGTTTGGCCCTTAAGGCCCTACAATACGGAGGTACTAGGTTTATGTTGTCGAGATTTCTGTTGGGTAGTTAAACCATAGGTTATGTTTTAGGTTAAGTGTATTCTGTTTTATATTCTGCTTATTCTGCTTATTATTATGTTGTCTGTCTATGAATGTTCATGCATACACGTTTTCTCTGAAAGTCATGAAAATGTTTTCTGTACACTGTTTGAAGTTAAGTAAGATAAAACCTGTAATGAAATGTATGGTTAAGTGTGGATGAGGACTGGCATCCTGTCATGTACTCCTGTTATGTCCTGTTGCGCCAGCTCTTCTTCCCACTTATACCTTCATGTCCAGTGTAATGTAATGTAATGTAATGTTCATGTATTTGAAAAGATTCATGCATAGCACGTTCATCACTTTGCATTGTATGTTCTTGCTGAGCTCTAGGCTCATAGTTGAACTCCCTGTTGTAGGTATGGACCCTCCAGATGAGGACATTGTACCTCAGGATGATGAGTTGATGTAGTTGGTGAATCGAGCTCATGGGGTTTGGTTGCTGCAGTCGGACAAAAGTTAATCCTGTGAAAGATGTATTTTTGAAAGTTATGTCCAGTCCTGTACAGTTTTTTTTGAAATCTTAAAACGATGTATAAATTCGTGTTTATGTTTTGAAACCCCTGTTAGGTGAATTCTGGAAATCCATGTCAAGTTATGTACTGCTTCTGAGATTTTAAAACAATGCTTAGGTATTGTGTTTATGTTTATTTTTAAAACCTCTGTCTCAGTTGATTGTGTATTTTGAAATATTCTGGAACTGTTTGGAATCTTTTCCTTTTAGGGTGTGCATGGATTATCTCGGGTTTTAGAGCTATTCATGCAGTTTGTTTTCTCGAATCTCTGTCATGTTGTCAAGTATGTTGTTTTAAAACTATGTTTTGAATCGGGTTTTTAGTAAATTTTGAAGTTTTATGCCTTCTGTTGTTATGTCTTCTGTTGATATGTCATCCTGTTAAATGTTGTCAATTCTGTCATCCACCCCCAGTCATCCGCCCCAGTCAAAGTCAATTCTTTCATCCGTCCCAGTCATCCGCCCAAGTCATCCGCCCCCGTCATCCGCCCCAGTCAAAGTCAATTCTGTCATCCACCCCCAGTCAGAGTCAATTCTGTCATCCACCCCCAGTCATTCGCCATAGTCATCCGCCCCAATCAAAGACAATTCTGTCATCCACCCCCAGTCATCCGCCCCAGTCAATTCTGTCATCCACCCCTGTCATCCACCCTTGTCATCTACTGTAAGTCTTCCACTATATGATTTCCAGTTTATGTTTATTTATTTTACTTTTATTTTATTTTATGTCATCCTTTTTAAATGTCCGTGAGTTTTAAAAAGTCGAAAAAAAAAATAGTTGTCCCCGTTTTCTGTAAATGTCCCGGAGTTACGGCTCAGTTCTCGGATCCCGATCGGGTTCGGTTTCGGGCTGTCACATCTTTGCAGTTAGCTCGTTTTTGTGTTTGACAGAGAGCAAAATCAATGATTTTGCTCTCTGTGAACAAACGACACATGGCAATTTTGCTCTCTGTGGTTTTATTACAGAGAGCAAAATTGCTCTCTTTGAACAAACGACAGAGAGCAATTTTGCTCTCTCTGGTTTTATTACAGAGAGCAAAATTGCTCTCTGTTTTTTATTATTTAGTTTTTTGTGAAGAATAACGCATTGCCACCCACTGGTTATACCTTTATATCCATTAGTTTTCTTTATTAATGTCAATCTATCTGTATCCTGGCTATCCAAGCATGCTAATTTGTTGCAGCTGCTCTGATGTCTTCCAAGTTCCATTTACGATGAAAATAAGGATGAAGATGGTTTTCTTTATATGACATACAGTGGGGAGAGCACTTTTGGAGAGTACTAAAAATCTACCAAGCTGTAAATATGTTTGTGCATGGGAAATGAAAAGGACCAGGGTCAAATCTGTTTTTAATTGTGAATTCTATCTTTTTTGTTATTTCAGTTGATATTTGCCTTTGATAAACGCTTTCGAGTCGAGCATTTTTCATATTTGCCTTTGATAAACGCTTTCGAGTCGAGCATCTTTCATATTTGATATTAAGTTTATGAATTTTCAGTTCTATTATCTCTTGCACACTACAACACTTAGCTTAAAAAAATCTGAATTTTTAGATATTCTTGAAATATTGGTAGAATATTCTTTTTTATTCAATTTAAATTTACATTATTTATTTTTTTGAAAAATAAGTTGTAGAACCGAAACCGAACCGATACTTTCGGTTCCGTTTAAGTTCGGCTTTGGTATGTTCAAAAACCGGTTTCGGTTCGATAAATTCAAAACCAAACTAAACCGATCGGTTCAGTTCGGTTTCTCCCCAAAACCGAACCGAAACCGGTTTTGCACACCCCTAGAAACACCCAACAGGAAAGCCCTAAAATAATTATTAAGACGGGTTTTAGCAGAAGAGAGACGAAGGCGGAAGGTGTGAATGAACGAACCTACGTTATATTTTCCTTCTCTCTTTCTTCCAAATATTCTGTTCGTCGTCTTTTTTTCTCTTCTTCTGATTTCTTACTTCTTCTATCTGTTATTCGACTGATTCTTTGATTATATTATCAATATTGTTTACTCTATTGATATTCTTGTCTGGTGAATCTCTATATACTGTCGGAATGTGGAAGAAATCGCTTGCAGGGACAACCAGCAATTCATACCATAACAGCAGCGAAACAAAGAAAGAGGGTATAGAGAAAGAAAGAACTTGGGATTCAATGAGAGCTGGGTCATCCGAGTTGGAACCAACGCGACGGAAGAACCAACTTTCTTCGACGATAATTCACTGCTGCAATTCTCAACAAATTTCATTCAATACGAAAACCAATCAAGAAGAAAGAAAAAGAACGAGGAAACTATACTGTACGTTTTCTTTGTTCAAAAATTCCTGGCGAACAAATAGAGGAACGAGAAAGACCCGGAAAGAGAAATAAGAACAGAGAAAAATGCGAAAAAAAAATCGAGAAAAAATCGAGAATCCGCAGGAGATTTGATATCCACAATCAACGAACAAGATGGTAATCGGTGGAGTTGTTAACGGAAAGGAAAATGAAAAATCAAAGGATGAGATCAGATTTATTGCAGCAAACCACACCCAGGAAGAGAGAAAAAAGAAGCCCAGACCGCCCTAGCGACACTGAGACAGAGGAAGAACAAGCCACCCTTGACGACACAAAAAAGAGAGTTTCGAAGTAAAAAGAGAAGAAATTTCACACCACACTGAGATGAGAGAAAAAAGAAACAGAAAAAACTACCTCACTTAGTAAGCAACAAACCGCACCAAGCTAGAAGAGAAAAAAAAGCGAGGAAGAAGAAATGAACTTGAAAATGGAGAAGAAATGTCACACCAACGACAAAGCGACCTGAAACCACCTAGCGACATCGAGAGAGAGGAAGAAGCCACCCTGCCCTAACAGAGAAGAGAGTTTAGAGGCACATTGAGGAGAAATCTCACTATATTGAGAAGAGAGAAAAGAAGCGAGGGATAAGAAAATGCATCCTGAAATTGGAGAAAAGTGCCACACCACACCGAGAAGAGAAGAAAAAAACAGAGTGAGAACTGCAACCTGAAACGATGCTTCAGTGAACGGAGAAGAAGAAATAATGATATCAGTCTGAAACTTTCATTCCCCGTAAGAAAGTAATGACGACAAAAAAGGTCGCAATATATTATAATAACATAAAATGGGCGGGAGAAATTGAAAAATGATTACAAAAAAATAGGGAATATTCACCCTTTTATAAAATGATGGATATAAATTCAAATTTTTATAAATATTACATTTGCTCTTTTTTTCTCTTCTCTCCGTCATTTCCCCTCTTCACTTTTTACTTATTTTTATTAATATTTAATATCATAATATACATTTATTTTATTTAATGAACTTTTCATTCATTTGAAAATTTTTAATTTTTTTTTTTGCTCTTACGATGCGTTAAAAATAACGAATTATTATAATTTAACAAACACTTGTTCAATCAGTCATGAAATGTTAATTTATAAAGCACTTGTCTAATTGTTTCAATAATTGATTATTTTAATAACGCAACCAACTATGAGTACCAAACTGACCTTATGTTTATTTAATCTTAACATGTAGTATACTATTAGTGTAGTAGCCTAATCATAGTGCAATAACTAATAGGGTTTTTTTTTTTTAAATCAAACCTTAAAATTTCAATTTTTTTAAAAAAAATCCCTCAAAATTTACTATTCATAAAAAAAAACCTAAAAGTATCATAAATAGGCAATTTAAACCTCGAGGGGATGAGGCGACCGGTCTCTCCAAAGAGGACGGCCATTCCAAATGGACAAGCCGGCCCGTCCATAAAAGCGAAATTTTTTTCTCGGTTTTGAGAAGATGACGACCAGTTCAATTGGATCATCCGTCTCGTCTGTGTAAAAAAAATTTTTTGATAGTTTGACCGGACGTCCTCCTGTGGGAAAAGTCACGGATTTTGTCTTTTATGACCGGCCATCCTCTCCCCTATATAAAGCACTCTTTCTTTTTCAAATCACACCAAACTTTCAATACTCTCTCGACTACTTCTTGTTCTGGTGATATATCTCCGCGTTCACCTGCTAGGTATGATTTTTTTTTTTAATTTTATCATTTTTTTTCTTGATTTAAAAAAAAAAAACTCATATATAAAGTGTCAACTTTCAATACTCTCTCGATTATTTTCTTGTTCCGGCAATATTTTTCCTCGTTCACCTACTAGGTACGAAATTTGTTTTTAATTTTATCATTTTTTCTGGATTTAAAAAAAAAAAAAAAACTCATGCGTAAGGTGTTAAACCGAGATTAAATTTTTTGTGACGTATTTTTTCTTCATTGTATTTTTTATTTGAAATTATCTTAACATTTTCTATCTAAATTCTAAAAATATGGACAGTTTATTTAATTTTTATTTGTTTAAAGATTTCTAATATTTTTTTCTATATTAGCGACGACTATTTTCTTGCTCCGGCGATATTTCGCCTCGTTCACGGCTAGGTACGAAGTTTTTTTCTATTTTATTTTTATTAGATATTTAACTATTATACCGTAGATAATTGAATCGCATCTGTTATCGTTTCTTGTACCACGTATTAAGTGGTGTAATTGTAATGTATAAGTAAGTTCTGTCTAGGAAACTGAATTTTAAGTGAGACCATTTGTGACCCCTCCAGCCTTTCCTGAGAACTTACTTGGAAAGATAATTATGTCTAGAAGATTATCCAGTACAGTCTTTCTTGGAAATTATCCTGATCAGTACTCTCCATGTTTTAATTTTTTGATATAATTATTTTTATAAAATGTCAAATACAATTAATTTGTGTTTACATTGTTTTTATATTTTTTTACATTTTTCTCACTTATGTAATCCTTAACTAAAATCAACAACCCAACGTGGTCTTAAAAAAATATTAACCAAACAGCATGCTTACTTTGATGTTACCTTGACCTTGCTATGAACCAACCTTTGTCAGACGTCAAACATGTCCAAACCACGTATCTAAATCAGAGCATTTATTTGGTCGCATAATTTTTTTTAAAAATTCCATTGTCCCTTTAATGGACTACAGACAGATGGAGACGAAGATGAACAAGACAATGTCTATATAAATGGTTCAACAATCTCAAGATTTGTATCTAAACACAAAACCTCTCTAATTAGATCTTGAGTTCTACCAAACCATCATCAACCATCGATTTCATGAGCCGAAGATGCATTTGTCTAGCTCTGCTCTTCATTTTAGGAGCAATGGCTACCCAAATTATGTCTAGAACTCTGCAAGTTGTGTCCATGTATGACAAGCATGAGGAGTGGATGACTCGCTGTGGGCGAGTATACAAAGACAACTCAGAGAAGGAGAAGTGGTTTCAGATTTTCAAGGAAAATGCAAAACGTGTTTAGTTATTCAATAACATTCCAAACCAATCTTATAAGTAAGGTCTAAACCAGTTTGCAGACCTCAACAATGAAGAGTTCACAGCCTCTAGGAACGGGTTCAAGGCTCATATGTGTTCTACGTAGAAAACGTATCTCAAATACGAGAATCTCTCAGCAGTGCTGTCGACGATGGATTGGAGAAAGAAAGGAGTTGTAACGCCTGTCAAGGATCAAAGACAGTGTGGTATTAATGAAAATTAGTGACCTCTTCAATTTTAAAGGGCAATAATTTTTGCTACGGGTATCAGAATCATTATTAAAAGATATCAAATTAAAGCTCTCGTAGAGGCCCACGACTTGTCACGGGTTCACTTGTGACCAACCTTTCTCGGGTCCAAAATCAATCGTTTTGGCTCTCAAATCGACAGTCCAAGTCTATATTTAATATTTCCGGCATTATTTAATTTTATTAGAATTCTCTTAATCATCTTTTATTTATTTTGGATGGAACTTGGAATTGGGGATATTTTTGCACTATTGAAGTTTCTCTTGAAAAACTAGGGTTTTTCTTTCGAGAATGTTTCTTATTCTTTCTGCATCCCGCTGCGCCAGGTGGTATTAGAGCTGGTTTCAGTTCAACCTATGATGGCCAGTTCAGGAAGCAATCACATCCCGTACGTCGTTCAGAAAGTGGGAGTCTTGCGAGCCGAATTGGAGGCTCAAGAGGCGGCACTCAAAAACTTAGGGGAAAGTCTCGATCAAAAATTCTTGCGTATCGAGCAACGCCTTGAAGACTTGATTGGTCGTTTTTACATCCTAGGGTTTGATGCCAACAGAAACAAGGATGGTGGGAGGGTTTGTCCGAGAGATGAGACTGCTCAAGGCGAGTGCGATGAACTACCTGTTCCTGCGACTAATCTAAGACGATCTATACTTGCTTATGAGGTTGATTAAGATGATGAAGAAGAAGTGGAAGCAAGGGAAAATCGATACGATTGCTACGGCGGCAGTTATGGTCGATTTGGCGGTGGCAACGGCGAATTTAACGGTTGCCATGGCAGATTTAGCGACGGTCATGGCAGATTTGGCAGCAGTAACGACAGATTTAATAATCATGACTATCACACTATTGAAAATAAGTTTAAGCTGAAGGTGGACATCCCTAGTTTCAATGGAAATTTAAAAATTGAAGATTTCATCGATTGGATTATGGAGGTTGATCGATTCTTCGAATACATGGAGATTCCATCAGAAAAAGGGTGAAATTGGTGACATCCCGATTGAAAGTCGGAGTTGTCGCACCGTGGAAGAGATTGCTGAACAAGCACTATCGGGAAGGCAAACAACATGTTAGAACCCGGATGCAACAATTATTACAGACGGATTTCTTACCTCCTGACTATGAGCAAATCCTCTTCCAACAGTATCAGCATTGACATCAAGGTCTAAGAACTATGTATTCGAGACAAAACTAGGGTCATTTTACAAAATCTGAATGAAGCAAAGAATATGGCGATAAAGGCTGAACTGATGATCCGAGAGAAACAGAGCAACAATAGTAGGTTTGATTCGAACAAGTATACCTATGGGAACGAAGATTTTCAGAGGAATAATGCGGAGGCAGAAAGATCAATTTCTAATAAGTCGATCAGAACGAAGAGAAGATAAATTAGTTGGGAAGCGAGTAGTAGTCGAAAGTAAAGAAGTGCCAAAATCAACCAACCCCTATGCGAGACCTATCCTTGGCAAATGTTTCCGATGCAATCAGCCTGGTCAACGGTCAAACGAGTGTCCGAATCGGAGGACAGTCAACATTGTTGATAGAGATGAACATGAGCAAGAAATTTGCTGTGAACTCGATGGCGACGAGGACGCGTTTGAGGAGGGAGATGGAGAGAGGGAAGATGATGCATTTGTGATTCGAAAATTGATGCTCACTCCTAAGCACAGAGATTGCTTCCAGAGATATCAATTATTTCGCACCATATATACTATTAATGGTCAACTCTTTAATTTGATCATCGACAGTGGTAGTTGCAAGAATATTATCGGCAGATAAGCTGTAGATATTTTACAATTACCATTTGAGAAGCACCCTACCTCGTACTCGATTGGATGGATCAAGGCAGGCGAGAAGATTCAAGTGAAAGAACGTTGCAAGGTACTATTTGCGATCAGTAAATATACAGATGAAGTATACTGTGATATCATGGATATGGATACATGTCACCTTCTGTTTGGTAGACCGTGACAGTTTGACGTAGACGCTTAACATGCAGGCAGAGAGAACATCTATAAATTGAAAAAGGACAGGATGAAGTTCACATTACTTCCTCTAAAAGCAAAGAACCGTCCTAAAACTTCTAAAGTAGAGGGGCGATCTTTCTTTACTATTACCCAAACGGATCGTGAAATGGAGGAGGTGATTAAAGAATCTCAGGAGGCTTATGCACTAATCATGCGGCAGATTCTTGTAGTGAGTGAAAAGCAGTCGACGGTCGAGCTACCCCGAGAAGTCAGCCTGTTATTAGAAGAGTTTGTTGACATCGTTCTAGAGGAGCTGCCGAGTGGTTTTCCACCTATGAGGGACATTCAGAATCGCATCAACTTGATTCCCGGGGCCAGTTTACCAAATTTACCTCACTACCGGATGAGTCCTAAGGAGAGTGAAATTCTCTAAGAAAAGGTGCAAGAGCTCTTGATGGGCTTCGGGGTACCTACTTGATAAACCAAAGGTAAGCTAAACAAAGCATGCGAAAGCTGGAAATTAAAGAGAATTCGGTGCTTTTAGGTGAACCCAAAGAACACCCCAAAACAGAGAAAACAACGTAACAGAAAATGGGGAGAGAGTGACGAGAAGAATGTTAACAGTCGATGGAAAGGTGGGTGAGGAATTTATCGATTGTAAATACCTCAGAGGACGTCGTCAGATTGAAGGGGGTCCTTGCCGGCCGGTAGACGTTCATTGCGCTACGTCGGAAAACTCCTTCGCTGACGAAGAGAGTTCCAGCAATAGGATGGAAGCCCCTGGTATTTCTGTGCTTCTTCCACAGAAGAGGCCGACGGGGAAGGGTGGAAATGAAGGACCCATGGCTGGTCCAAAGGCAGTGTGATATGCAACTCCGTGCCTTTGGGGAGAAGCATCTTCGCGGACGAAGAGTTCACAGCATTTGGCTCAGTTTTTCTATTTAACCATTTCTTTCAGTCCAACCTGTGGATTGGAAGAGAAGAAACAGAATGAGAGCATCTCCAAGTACCGTTCCTTGGAGAGAAATCGGCTTTTGCCTGGTGCAGAGCACTGGCGAGAAAAGGGAACCGACCCTCGAGAGGGAAAACTCCACTGAAGAAGATAACTTCTGTAACACCAGACAACTTCAACCAGGTGACTCCCTAACTGTATTAACGATCATGAACATTTAATCTTCACGGTTTAGAGTTTTATACCAAGAATAATTAATTTCAAGTGGATTTAAACTAGGTTGAGTGGCAAAGTTGTAATAATGGAAGGTGATGACCAATATATAAAGAAAAAGGAAATGTTTTAAACCTCACTTAAACCACTGTAGCCGACACCTTCCTTTTCGGCGATTTCTTCTCTCCCGAGCTCTTGCTCTCTGCTTTCAGCATACTCTCTTCGACGATCGGTTTTCTCTGCCACTACTCGACTACTCTGTGCCCGAGGTAAGCAATAGACAACGTAGCTATCTGTTAGTTTGTTAACCCTGTTTTCTACTCGGCATTGGAGTTTTGGATCTTCCAATGGCCGACTAATAATAAGAACATTTGAAATCTGAGAGTGGGAATGACTCTTAGCTATTAGACCCTAGGATGACTTGTGAGTAGAACTTTTAGGATTTTGTTTTAACTACTGTAATGTAAATGTTTTAGGTAAAGAAGTCTGAGGAAAAGGAGCTCTCATTGCTAAGGACACCAGGTAAGTGAATGTGTAGGTTTCTCGGTCATTAAGACCATACGTCAAAGGATGCTAGGTAGAAACTCATATGATGAATAGAAGTTTCCCTTATGTTACTGTCTATTGTTTATGCCGATGATTAGCTCAGTGGTAAAGTTTCATGTCGAATGGTACTCAGTTCTGTAGCTTGATGATTTAAGAATTTTCATGTTCATGCATCATGAATGTTTTATGCATATGAAAATATTTTATGAGCATGTCTTCGCATGAACAAGATAAGAATATAAAACTTATACAACGTGAATTAGGAGAGGGTTGGGGGCGGTTTGGCGTATGTCACTGTCCAAAAGAAGGACCATGATACGACCCGCAAGGGAACTATGTGCACTCTCACTGTCAAACCCCCTTTACCGGCACAAATTCTCTCTTAATCCACACAACTTAAATGAATGATGAATATGATCAATGACTATAAATGATGAATATGATCAATGACTATGAATGATGAATATGATCAATGACTATGATTGATGAATATGATCTATGACTATGAATGATGATTACGAGCAAAGATATGAACAAGAAAAGACTTATGAGCATGTGATTTTCCAAATTATACATTCATGCATCCATGTTAGTGTTGCATTCCTTACTAAGCATTAGGCTTATAGTTTAAACCTTATGATGTAGGTGACGAGTTTTCAGGTGAGGATCTCAAGGTTAATGAGGATGTCTAAGCTTGGTTGCTGGAAGGTGTACATGGTGCAATTCTGTGGCTGGCTGGCAAATGAGACCCCGGGTTAATGTTTTATGATTTTAGTTAAGACAATGAATATAATAGGTTGAGTAGGATGAGTCTACCTTATAACATTGAATCTTTTGAAGTTGTCTGTTGTTCTCTTAATCTGGGGATAATTTTAAGGATCATCGAATGGTCTGTTTGTTTAAGTCTTTTGCTATATGAATTCTGGATGAGTCTATGATTCTTACTCATTAAGGTTTATAGTTACCAGGTTAAGATTTGAGTGAGTTGTGGTATTTTCTGTTGGATGAAGTTAGTTGATGATTATAGTGTTTTACTGCCGTATGATGGAGGCTGGATGAGGCAATCATCCGGCTGACGTCATCGGCGGATGTCAAATGATGGAAGATGAACGATTGAGTCTTCCGGATGACGTCACCGGATGATGTAGTATGTTTCCTCGCCGGATGATGTAAATGGTATTTTGTCGTCTAGCATTCGGTGGATGAAGCGTATTCCTTCACCGGATGATGTAAACGGTATTTTGTCGTCTAGCGTTCGGTGGATGGAGCGTATTCCTTCACCGGATGATGTAAATGGTATTTTGTCGTCTAGCGTTCGGTGGATGGAGCGTATTCCTTCACCGGATGATGTAAATGGTATTTTGTCGTCTAGTGTTCGGTGGATGAAGTGTAATTCTTCACCGGATGATGTAGATGTTAAATTGTCGTCTAGTGACCGGATGATGTGAGTATTTTCTTATTGTTTAATGTTCAGGTAATGTTTTAAATCGGTCACGTGAAGCACACATGACCACCAGTTGATGTAAGTTTATTTCTTTGTTGGCAGACCCAGTTTAAGAGATGTTCAAAAAAAAATATATTGCCGAAAATGAGTTGAGTGTGAGTAATAAGAATTAAATGATTAAGAAAGATATGGATTATATGACGATCCCTCCCGGGTCGTTACAACTTCTGTTTTTCCAAATATTCAAAGTTAAAACTAACTTACAATTGTCCAGCAAATGGTTTAAATAACCAAAGAAACGCCGATGATGAAAACAGAAAAGGAATACACAAAATTAACGAAGATAGCCGTTGCTGGAAATCTAGCCGTTGGAGCGTTCAATGCTTCGGCCTCGTGCGCACGCATCACGGCGCTGATTTCGCTTATGACCAAATGCGTGCAACACTGCTGGGTCGTGAGTTCTTCAGCCGAAGGCTTCTTCCTTTTGTGGCATCCTTCCGCTAAAAACTTCTTCAATTGTGGAAGACTTCTTCAATTGGGGGATTTTATTTGTGGGCTTGCTTTTGGGCTTTGAGTGGTCCAACTCCTCTTTATGAGTCAAGCTGCCTTTGCTCCTTGTTGTACGCCAACTGTTCGATGAAAGTCCTCAATGGGCGTCCAACTTCTCCTTTGCTCCAAGACTTGGTGTGCAATTGATCCTTGGCGTCCAAGGCACATCATCCTCTCCGGGTTAGAGGAAGATTTGTCCTCAAATCTAATGGTTCGCCATTGTTGTCCTTGACTCCGTCATATGATTCCCCTGCTACACATAAACTTGAAAATATGTTATAATGATATCCATTCAATATTTGAGGAATAGAAGACCCGTGACACATCATCTTCCCGAGGTTGGAAAGGATTTGACCACAAATCCTGGGCATTCCCTACTATTTCTTGAAATTTCTTTGAATTTAAAGGATCTCTTAGAGGCTTTTCCTAAGCACTGGGACCTTCTATTGTGTTTCAAGATTAACTACAACAAATGATAAGCACAACAAATAGTTGGATGAAACAAGTTGAACAACATGCAGTAATTCTCAATAAAACCCAAGAGGTTATCATTAAATTATAGCAATAGTTTGAAGAAACAGCCAGAAGACAACAAAACAGTTTAGATATCAATTCAGAAAGTTTAACACAACAGTTTAATCAAAATAAACATAATAAAACTGATTGACAATCATGCAGAAAGTTGGTTATTGCTTTTGCTAATTAATCACAAATGATGACCAAATTATTCAGATGCAAAAACTGAGATGCTAAAAAGGATTATTACAACAAAACATGCATTTGAATCTCATTATTTGGACTAAAACGTTCAGCCAAGAACATCACAATGAAAGCACAACAGATTTTCTGGTTTCAAATACTACAGCAAATTAAGTCATTTCTGGAAACTGAACATCACAGCAAATATCGTTATCCATAGGTATTTAACAATGATGCAGTTTACTTATGGGTATTACTGCAATAACAGGAAAAGAATGATGCAAGTTAGTGAAATTAAATGATGCACAACCAGAAAATTTATCAGACAGTTTCTCAATCTTAAACACCTTAGTTTCCTCATAGAATGCGTGATGATAATGCCAAGGAATGCTAATAGTTAATTTAACAGAACATAACACATAAACTAACCTCAAACGATGTGCTGGATAACCATGCAGAATACTAGCTCATGCAACGTAAGAACATTCGGGTGAGCAATTAACAGAAACACGAAAAAATAGGACAACACTTTGATAACTTACGAAACTTCCATGCAAGCTGAATATTTAAGCAGATTAGTGTTCATTCATTCGTTGAAAAAATTCTAGATAATTACCAAAACACTAGACAAAGCTCATGCCATCATGGAATACTACTGGGCAATCAAAACAGAACGTCAGACATGAAATTTCGGTAATTAAACAAGTACTACATTATCCACACAAATCCAGCACAGCTTATGTAAATGATGAAATAGAATATCCAAGAACAGATGAACAAGAAAACGACATTTCAGCATGCTACAAATGATTATCATTAAATTGTTAGGATTAGACGCCCTAATCCACCTGTAACGAACGATTAGGAATACGAAAAAGAAATAACACACAGATTTATAGTGGTTCACTTTCGTTGCGAGAGCTACGTCCACTGGCCGCTGACAGATTTCACTAAGATCGAAACAAACGAGTTACAACAGTTTGCCTCACACTCTCAGACCACTTTGATAATCTGTTATACACTCCATAACTTAAACACGTCTTTATATAATAGACGATTTAGGGTTACAGAATGACATGGTACTTAATTACCAAAATACCCTCAAACCTAAATTAGGCTCCATAACTCAACAATCTCCCACTTGGAGACTAATTTGATCATCTCTCCATCTTCAGCGGCTTCACTTCAATGTCTCATCCAAGAAGTCCGACTGAAGTTGCTCACAACTTCAGCTTCTCACTCGTCACAGCTTTCGTCAACATGTCAGCTGGATTCCGACTCCTTGGGATCTTCTCAAGCGCTAATACTCCATCTTCTAAAGTAGATCTGATGAAATGATAACGCACCTGTATATGCTTTGTCTTGCCATGATAAACCGGATTCTTTGCCAAATGGATGGCACTTTGGCTGTCACAATGCAATACACTCCCATCGTAGTTTTGGCCTAACTCGCGTAAGAAAGGCTGTAACCACATCATCTCCTTTGCAGCTTCTGTCACTGCAATATACTCAGCTTCACAGCTAGAAAGAGCGACGGCATCTTGAAGTCTCGAAACCTAACTGATTGAGGTATCACCCAAAGTGTAGACATACCCAGTCCTGCTCTTACTACTGTCAATATCACCACCATTATCAGCATCAACATATCCATATAGACCCAAGTCTGATTTTTGAAAACATAAAGCAAACTTTGAACTTCCCTTCAAGTATCGCAAAATCCATTTTACGGCTTCCCAATGTTTTCTTCCTGGATTACTCATAAACCTGCTGACAACTCCCACTGCATGTGCAATATCTGGTCGTGTGCAAACCATCGCGTACATAAGGCTACCAACAGCAGAGGCATATGGAACAGTAGCCATGTAGTCCTTCTCTTCATCGGTCGAGGGTGACTGATCTTTGGATAGTTTGAAATGACTAGCCAACGGTGTAGTGACTGGCTTAACATCGTGCATCTTGAACCTGCTAAGAACCTTCTTTACATATTCTTCTTGTGAGAGTTTGAGAACATCCTTTATCCCGGAATATCCTCATCCCAAGAATTTGTTTTGCAGCACCCAAATCCTTCATTGCAAACTCTGTAGATAACTTCCTCTTCAGCCTGTCAATCTCATGCAAGCTTACTCTAACAATCAACATATCATCAACGTAAAGGAGCAGAATAATATAAGAATTATCAAACCTTTTGATGTAGCAGCAGTGATCAGCTTCACATCTCACAAAGCTGTTATTCTTCATGAAGCTATCGAACCTCCTGTACCATTGCCTTGGAGCCTGTTTCAAGCCATATAAGCTCTTCTGAAGCTTACACACAAGCTCCTCTTTATCTTTTACCTTGAAACCTTGTGGTTGCCGCATGTAGATTTCTTCATCTAAATCACCGTGAAGAAAAGCAGTTTTCACGTCCATCTGCTGAAGATGAAGGTCTTCTTTCACAACAAAACCCAAGACAGTTCTGATCGTCGTCAACTTCACCACCGGTGAGAAAATCTCGGTGTAGTCAATACCTTCCTTTTGTTGGAAACCCTTGACAACCAACCTAGCCTTGTACTGCTTGCTCCCATCATGTTCTTCTTTAATTCGGTAAACCCACTTGTTGTGCAGTGATTTCTTACCCTTCGGCAACTCAATCAATTGCCAAGTTTGATTTGATTTCAATGAGTCCATCTCATCTTTCATGGATATCTCCCACTTAATCGAATCATCAGACTGTGATGCTTCCTCATAATATTCTGGTTCACCTGCGTCGGTTAGCAGGATGTAATTAAGAGACGGAGACCATCTATGGACTGATTTGCTGATTCTGGATGATCTTCTCAGTACTGCAATCGGCGTTTGCAGATTTACCTCTGAAGCCACATTCTCATCAACTTCTTATTCAACAACACCCCGAGTTTCTTCAACAGTCGGACTATTATCAGCTGAAAAATCTTTAAAGTTGACCACAGTAGACTCTTTCAATACAGAACTCCCACTGTCAGAAGTCTTTCCAACAACATCTTTGTAAAGAACCTGTTCGTTGAAGATGACGTTCCTGTTGCGAATGATCTTCCGATTTTGATTATCCCAGAAACGATAACCAAACTTGGCGTCACCATAACCAATAAGAAAACACTTATTAGATTTCGAATCAAACTTACTTCTATCAGAATCATCAATATGAACATATGATAAGCAACCAAAAACTTTTAGAAAAGAAAAGTTTACCTTTTTACCGCTCCAAACTTCATCTGGAACTTTGAAATCTAGAGGTACAGATGGTCCTCTATTGATCAGGTAGGCTGCTATGCTGACTGCATCTACCCAAAAGGTTTTAGGCAGCCCGGCGTGCAATCTCATGCTCCTTGCACGTTCATTCAGCGTTCTGTTCATCCTTTCAGCTACTCCATTTTCTTGAGGCGTTCGAGGAATAGTCTTCTGCATCTTGATTCCATTCATAGCACAATACTCACTGAAATCTGCACTGATATACTCGCCTCCGTTGTCGGACCTCAAACACTTCACTTTTAGATTCGTTTCATTCTCAACCAAGGCCTTCCACTTCTTGAAAACACTGAATACATCAGACTTGTTCTTCATGAAGTAGACTCAAACCTTTCTTGTTGAATCATCTATGAACGTCACGTAGTAGTATGATCCACCAAGAGAAGAAATGGGTGCGGGTCCCCACACATCAGTGTGCACTAATTCCATTTTTTTCTGCTTCAGCTCCTTCCCAACCTTTAGAAAACTGACACGTTTCTGTTTCCCAAAAATGCAACTTTCACATAATTGATGCTCAACATACTTCAGCTCCGAAATCTGACCATTCTTGACAAGAATTTTCATTCCTTTTTCGCTCATGTTGCCCAATCTGCAATACCACAACTCTGTGTTCTTCGAGCTATCAACAACGGCAATTGTGTCTCTACATGTAGAAGTCATATATAAGGTTCCTGTTTTCTGACTTCGAGCGACGACCATCGCTCCTTTAGTTACCTTCCAAGTATTGGTTCCGAAACTGACATTATGACCTTCACTATCAAGCTGTCCAACTAAAATCAGATTTCGCATCAACCCTGGCACGTGTCTCACTTTACTGATCTTCCAAACAGAACCGTTTGCTATTTTCAGTTTGATGTCACCGATGCCCACAATATCCAGTGGCTCACCATCTGCAAGGTAGACTTTCCTATAGTTTCCAGCCATATAATTCTCCATTAATTCCTTATGTGCAGTGGTATGAAATGACGCTCCCGAGTCCAAGACCCATGAGTCTATCGGGCTGTCGACTGAAAGAAACAAAGCATCAGTGATGTCTGCCGTTACTGCATTTGCTCCATCATCTTTGTCATTTCCGTTCTTCTTCGGTGCTCTACAATCCTTCTTCATGTGACCCTGCTTGCCACAATTCCAGCACTCAAGTGTTCGTCGGGACTTAGACTGACATCTTCCATTTTTCAACTTGGATCTGGATCTGGATCTGCCCCTGCCCTGGTTGGAGTTTCGCTCACTATTTCTTCCTCTGTTTTCAACATGGAGAGCTGAATCTTTTGATGTTTCACCAGAATCAATCTTTCTAACCTCGGCAAGAATGCGATCTCTCACATCAGTAAACACTAATTTTGAGTTTCCAACTGAGTTGCTGACTGCTGCCCTCATAGGCTCCCAGCTATTCGGAAGAGACGCCAATAAAATTAGGGCACGAACCTCATCCCCAAAATCAATTTCTACAAATAGCAATTGATTTACAATAGTATTAAATTCATTTAGATGTGCAGCTACAGAAGTAGCCATTTTCAGATTAAACAATTTTTTCTTCAGATGCACCTTGTTGTTCGTAGAGAGTTTCTCGTACATATCAGATAGAGCCTTCATCAGACTCGCTGTAGTTTTCTCCTTTGCCACGTTGTGAGCAACGCTTTTAGTCAGCGTCAATCTGATGACTCCCAAAACTTTTCTGTCAAGGTGATTCCATTCAACGTCTTCCATCTTTTCTGGTTTTGTGCTCAATGGAAGTTGAAGATCTTTCCCGTATAAATAGTCCTCAATTTGCATTCTCCAGAACGCAAAATCAGTCTCATCAAATTTCCCAATACTGTGTCCTGTACTATCATCGCCTGCCATTATTATCAATAATAAATACCCAAAAATAGATATTCAAACCCAAAAAAATTTCAGAATTTTCAACCCAAAAATCCCAAAAATATCTCAGCCTCACAAATTTCAGAAATTTCAATCACCCAAAATTTTTCAAAAAATCTTCAATCTGTTTGTAAAATTCAAATTCCCAACAGACAGATCGTGTTCAGCGTTCTAATCAGAGCTCGGCTCCGAGCTGTTCACGGCGGTCGGCGGCGAGATGCTGAGGAGCGGCCTCTGTTCGCGCGGCTCGGGATTCAGGTGGGTTTCTTCGCAGTGGGTTGCGACGTGTAGAACAAAACAGAGAAGTTCTATGTTTGCGCGGGTCGGTGCTGTTGCGGTGATGGCAGAACGGAACAGGGCAGACCAAATCGGCGTGGTCTGCGCAGTCGGTGGTGGTGGAGTAGGTCCGCGATGGCGCTCGGCTGTTCATGCGGCGGTTCTGCGAACAGGTGGACAGCGCTTCTTCTCTCTCGGCGTGTTCTGTGTGTGACGCGCGACGGTTAGGGCTCGGAGAGGCGGCGTTTTCTGTCGGGCGACGTTGGCAGCGGCGAAGCTTCAGGCGGGTTCTGCTTCGGGCAGTCTTCTTCGTGGTCGAGAAGAACAGAACACAGTTCTGTTGTGTTTTCTTCTCTGCTGAAGAAAATCAACAGAACAACAAAAGAATTCTTTTTTTTTTATTTATTTCCACGGCAGAAACACAATAGAAAACTTTTCTATTTTCCTTTTTCCAAAAATTGCAAATTTTACTAACAGAAAATTGCAAACCTGAAATCGATCGATACCCTTCGAAGAATCAAACCCTGATTTTTCGAAAAACATTTCAACCTGAAGCTCTGATACCAGTTGTTAGGATTAGACGCCCTAATCCACTTGTAACGAACGATTAGGAATACGAAAAAGAAATAACACACAGATTTATAGTGGTTCACTCTCGTTGCGAGAGCTACGTCCACTGGCCGTGACAAATTTCACTAAAATCGAAACAAACGAGTTACAACAGTTTGCCTCACAATAACCTAAACACGTCTTTATATAATAGGCAATTTAGGGTTACAGAATAACATGATACTTAATTACCAAAATACCCTCAAACCTAAATTAGGCTCTATAACTCAATATAAATCACATCAAATAGCTTGATGCCCTAACTTGGAAGATTGCACAAAAATTTCCAATAAAACGGCTTAGATAACAAATAGAATTCAAGTTCTCAGTCATATTTGGATGGAATTTTCCTAGCCAATTTCAACAGTTATTCATCCAAAAACGACATGCTAAGACTAGGAAAATAAAGGAGCAAAACATCCTCAACAATCCTAAACAGAACTCATGAAGATTATGCATGGGTAATAACTTTAGTTACGTGTATGAACAAAATCAATAATTTCATTTGAACTGAGCACAAAACAACAATCCATATACTGTAGTTAAACTTCATAAGAGATATATGCTTCAAGGGTGTTGAAATACACTCGTGGGGTAGTTCAGATCAGTAAGCAGTAAAACAGATGCAAGCGATGAGCTAATCAAAATATTAACCAACTTCAACAAGTAAAACAGCAAGTAATAATTACTTTAATAAGATGCTGATTTATTATACTTATGATCTAGGTTAAGTTGTGCTATTTTGCCATAAAATATGTTGAACCAATAAGAAAATAACAATAGCAAAATAACAGCAATACTCTGCTACAACAACAAAACAGATTAATACCCAAACCTAATTATCAACTTGCAGCAACGAATTGGATAGATAGTTTTGGGCCAGTGGAAGTTCAAGCAAATTATCACTAGCAAGTAGAATAATTATCACCAAAAGTAACATGTTCAAATTTGGGAATAAGATTGAAACAACATTAGTTGGGTAAATTGGTTTAGCCAAGAAAATTTAACTTGCAGCAAACAATTCAGCTTATCAGCCCAACAAAAATAATACCAACAATCTGATCAATCAATAACAAGAGAAAAGACGGTTCAGATTTTGGAAAGCAGAAAAACAACACAAATGCAAATTGGCAACTATTCAGTGAAGCAGAAAGTGGAAACACAATGTATGTGTATCCCATGACATAACATACTATGCATGGAAATTTTACTGGGAAAATTATTTCAATTTACGTCCAAATTATATTATGCAAGATAATGTAAACTAAAATGAAAATCAATTCAGCACAGAGAACTAAACAATGATAACCAGAGAGATATAGCAGAGAACAATTCACAAACTAGGAGACCCTAGTATCCTAACAGATTATGAGATGATTATGCATGGGAGTTATCTCAGTTTTGTGAATATAGAATCAATAATTTCAAATAAAGGAAACTCCAATTCCAGTAGATTATCTTCAAAATTCAAGTTCAAGCATCAAGTAAACAATTGCTAGAACAATTCTGGAAATTAAATAACAGTTTACTGCACTAAGTTTCTCAAAACGTATTATGCTAAAATGAAGTGGAGAAAATCATGCAAACGTAGACACATTGTTTAATTAAAAGTGAAACAATATTCAAGCACGTTTATCTTTTGATGCACCTACGTCTCAAAACAGAATGAAGTTCGTGAAGATTATAACAACAATTATCTGAATACTGGGCATAACTTTTCAGCAAGATATTCTGGTTAATAAATGATGATTATACAAGATAAATGTCAACAGTTGAGATAATAGAACAACATAATCTTATGTAAGTGTAAGAGGATCCTTCGCTTCTGTCAATTATAGAATCACCACTCTATCATTCAAAAGGACAACCAAAACAGATCACAAAATATTCTTTTCAATATAACTTATACTGGTTACTAAACAATGATTATGTTGATTCAAATGATAAGGAAATATAGTTCGTGCAAAACATAACATCACAATTGAACAAGCTGTTTGATTAAATCAGATATGTAAGTTCATGTAAACATAGACATTCAGTCTAGTAGAAAGAAATAGAACAGACTCAGAAAACAAAATTATGAAAACATGCAGAAGAACAACCCTTAATATTCAGATAGGGTATTTATGATTCATGTGCCAATATTATCGGGTAACAAAATAGAACAACAGGGAAATAGAAAACATAAATCAACCTGTTATCTAAACATAATTTTGATGATTATGCATGCAAATTTTCTTCTGTTACGTGAAGACATCAGAAAACAAGGCATGTAATCATGCTACTTCTTATCTGCGAACTACACCAAAGCTGGGACAGGAACCATACGACAGAAACAAAACAAAAGGATAGAATAGAAACAAGAACAGAGATAAAACATATTGCTAACGAAAATATCCAAGCATGTAAGTTATAAGTAGAATGAGTTCAAGCAATCATAGGTTATTCTAGTCAGCAAAACACAGACAAAAAAAAACAGACTCAATCACGAGACAGAAACAACAGGGAGAAAAACTTCAACAGAAAATTACAAAAAAATAACACGTGCTATTCAACTAAACAGAATTTGAGCTCATGCAAATTGGTTATTCTGAATAGTAAACAGAAACGAATGACAAAACAGAAACAAACAGAAACAGAAACAGAAAACAAATGACACAAAACAGACGACACGAAAAGTAACCTTCAACCGATTTTTTTTTTTTTTTTTTGGTTTCATGAAGATGAACATACTACTATCTTGCTAACAAAAATACACGTGCACTGGTCAGATGGGCAAAATATAGTTCCTGCAATATGATCTATTCTGGTTAGCAAAAACAGAACTCAATGACACAACATGATAGACATAATAAAACACAAAAACAAGAAAACAAAATATTACGAAAACTAACCTTTCAAACGAACACTGAGACCTATTGTTCAACTAAATAGAAACGAACCTCAAGCAAGTGGGTAATCTTGGTTAGTAATCAGAAACGAACAACAAAACAAGAGAAACAGACTCAAAATGAAAACAAAGACACTCGACAAAGAAAAACACAAAACTAAAAGACAGAACAGAAAACTCAAAACAAAACAGAAACTGAGACAACACAGGAGCCTTTCGGCTCTGATACCACTTTATGGGCTTCGGGGTACCTACTTGGTACACCAAAGGTAAGCTAAACAAAGCATGCAAAAGCTGGAAATTAAAGAGAATTCGGTGCTCTCAGGTGAACCCAAAGAACACCCAAAAACAGAGAAAACAACATAACAGAAAATGAGGAGAGAGTGACGAGAAGAATGTTACCAGTCAATGGGAAGGTGGGTGAGGAATTTATCGATTGTAAATACCTCAAAGGACGTCGTTGGATTGAAGGGGGTCCTTGTCGGCCGATAGACGTTCATTGCGCTACGTCGGAAAACTCCTTCGCAGACGAAGAGAGTTCCAGCAATAGGATGAAAGCCCCTGACATTTCCGTGTTTCTTCCACAGAAGAGGCCGATGGTGAAGGGTGGAAATGAAGGACCCATGGCTGGTCCAAAGGCAATGCGATACGCAACTCTGCGCCTTTGGGGAGAAGCATCTTCGTGGACGAAGAGTTCACAGCATTGGGCTCGGTTTTTCTATTTAACCATTTTCTTTCAGTCCAACCTGTGGATTGGAAGAGAAGAAACGGAATGAGAGCATCTCCAAATACCGTTCCTTGGAGAGCAATCGGCTTTTGCCTAGTGCAGAGCACTGGCGAGAAAAGGGAACCGACCCTCGGGAGGGAAAACTCCACCGAAGAAGATAACTTCTGTTTTTCCAAATATTCAAAGTTAAACAAAAATGCCGATGATGAAAACAGAAAAGGAATACACAAAATTAACGAAGATAGCCATTGCTGGAAATCTAGCCGTTGGAGCGTTCAGTGCTTCGGCCTCGTGCGCACGCATCACGGCTCTGATTTTGCTTGTGACCAAATGCATGCAACGCTACTGGGTCGTGAGTTCTTCAGCCGAAGGCTTCTTTCTTTTGTGGCATCCTTCGACTGAAAACTTCTTCAATTGTGGAAGACTTCTTCCATTGGGGCATTTTATTTGTGGGCTTGCTTTTGGGCTTTGAGTGGTCCAACTCCTCTTTATGAGTCAAGCTGTCTTTGCTCCTTGTTGTACGCCCACTGTTCGATGAAAGTCCTCAATTGGCGTCCAAATTCTCCTTTGCTCCAAGACTTGGTGTGCAATTGATCCTTGGTGTCCAAGGCACATCAGCTCTTAGAGAAAGAACATATCAAAGAGAGTATGAGCATGTGCGCTGTTCCCGCTTTGCTGACTACAAAAAAAGACGGGAGTTATAGAATGTGTGTAGACAGCCGAGCGATCAATAAGATTATAATTGGATACAAATTTTCGATCCCTCGAATGGAAGATATGTTAGACTGATTAAGAGGAGTTCATATATTCAGCAAAATTGATGTGAGAAGCGGTGTAATACCCGGTTCTATCAAACCGTTTCTCTATTCCTTTTAAACTAATGGCACAATTTATATGGCAATATTAAATATAGGGTTAGTGGATGACTAGGCAAGGGCATAAGGGTAATAGAAATTCAAAGGTGGATAACTTATTTAAGGAAACTATTAATGAAGTAGCCGCCACTGTTTATTTCATTTCCTCTCCATTCTCAGCTCCTCAGCTCCTCAGCTTAGCAGAGCGCGATAGGAGACCCCCTTCGACTTCCTCCAGCGATTTCCTCCGAACTTGGTGAGTTTTGCTTCTATTTCTTGTTACATTGTATCTATCGTTGGTAGGAGGGATGATAAATGAGGTTTTGAGAAGGCGGTAAGCGAGTGGTGGTTTCAGTTTAAGTTGAAATCGGGAATGCACAATGACTAGAGTTCCCAAAACAGTTTCCCTTAGATTTCTAGTGGTTTAGAATGAAGATTAGAGGAAATTTAATGTATGCTCTGTCTATGGTTTTAGGTTTGAGTAATACCCGAAGTAGCTTGCAACCAAGTTTTTCCATGAGACCAGGTAAGTAGAGTTTGCATGTGCCTTCGAGCCTACATCACAAAACAGTAGGATTTGTGTGTGCATGAATGAATGTTTCTTTTCAGTTGCCATGCATCATATTTTGAAAGAAAACGAAAATGAATTTACATGAAGTAGCATGGTGAGATGTGAACAGATTGTGACAGTATACTTTAAGGGAATTAATCCGCCCCTTAATCGAACATACAGATTCATACCCTGGGAAAACTGATCCACCTCTCATTGTATCAGGGATCATCAGACCAGTGAACGAATGCAATATAACTGAGGAATGAAAGTAGAAACTGCATATTTAGGATTTACATTTCAGTACACATTTCATTTCTTGCTTTACTTGCTTAGCATTAGGCTAATAGATGAGTTTTGTGATGTAGGTGAAGAGATTACTGCAGGTGAATTTCCCGTGTGCACAGATGAGTAGATGTGGTTGGTGGGGTACATTCATGCTCCGGTCTGGTAAACTGATGAGGCGGGTTAACTGGTGTCAGCGGTTGTGAAGGTCTAGTTGATAATGATTCAATCTGAGTACATTGAGTTTTCATGACAGTAGTGGTAGCAACCTTTTGAATTAGTTTTGGAGATTTCCTGACATTAGTGTTCTGTTGGATTTTATAATGTTGTTTTTACTGAATTTGAGCAATGCAATGATTTAAACTGCCTCTGAATGGTTTTTGGTAAAATGCTTAAGTCCTTTTGATAGTCAGGACTTTCTCGATTTATAGTAAAGTCTACTGCCATGTTGTTTTGTCCATCGGTAGGAGTCGAGTAATTTATCTATCGGATGATGTTTTGGTAAAAGCTATCGGTGGATGTGTGTAGAAGTTTATTGTTTTCTATCGGAGGAAGTTGTGTTGTTGCCTATCGGAAGATGCCTTAAGAAAAGTCATCGGATGATGTAGGTTAATTCTATCGGAAGATGCCTCAAGAATAGTCATCGGATGATGTCTCAGTAAAGTCACCGGTTCATGAGGTTTGTTCTATCGGAAGGTGTAGGTCAAAGTCCATCGGATGATGTCTCGGTAAACTCATCGGCAGATGCGTGTTGACGTCATCGGTAGATGTAGGAGGATTTTTGTCGTATAGTCATCGGAGGATGTAGAGTGTATTTTGTCGTTTGCGATCGGTTGATGTCTTTTGGGCTGACGTCATCGGTAGAAACCTTCTATCTTCTGTTTCTGCTTCTTCCGTTGACTTTATCAATCGGCAGAAGTGTTTGACTTCTGCGACTTCTCTAGTATTTCGCTGTTTAAACTAGATTTTTCTAATTGCCGATTGTTTCTTAACAATTCAACAGCATTTCGTAGTTTTGCATAACTTCATTGTGGTTTAAATGATTTCCGCTGCAAGCATTTAAATGTTTTGAAGTTTCTTTTTTAAAAAAAATGTTAAATTTAGACTTTCGAAAGAGTTTTAAATTTAGTCCAAGGTTTCTTAGTTATGTACGGCTTATGAGTAGCGAACCGGATTCAGAAAACTCGGGGCGTTACAAGCGGATATCACCATATTAGAATTCGACCGGACGACAAGTGGAAAACAGCCTTCAAAACGAGAGAAGGACTGTACGAGTGGCTAGTCATGCCGTTCGTATTGTCAAACGCACCCAGTACATTCATGCATATAATGAATTAGGTACTCAAGCCTCTTATTGAAAAATTTGTTGTTGTCTATTTCGAAGCGGATATCACCAGATTAGAATTCGACCGGACGACAAGTGGAAAACAGCCTTCAAAACGAGAGAAGGACTGTACGAGTGGCTAGTCATGCCGTTCGTATTGTCAAACGCACCCAGTACATTCATGCATATAATGAATTAGGTACTCAAGCCTCTTATTGAAAAATTTGTTGTTGTCTATTTCGATGATATACTAATCTGTAGAAGGACTGAGGAGGAGCATCTGACGCATTTACAAGAAGTCCTAAGCATTTTGCAGACCAATAAGCTATTTATTAATCTGAAGAAATACAATTTTGTCATTCAAAAATTGTTATTTCTCGAATTTATTATTGGTACAGACGACATTCAAGTTGACGAGGAAAAGATCAGGGCCATGAGAGAGTGGCCTACACCAAAATCAGTGACCGAATTGAGAAGTTTTCTCAAATTGGCCAATTTTATCGTCGGTTCATTAGGCATTTCAGCTACGTTGTAGCACCTCTCACGGAGTGCCTAAAGAAAGAAAAATTTCTATGGACAGAAGAAGCCGAGACGAGTTTTGTATTGTTAAAGGAGAAGCTTTGTACAAAAAATTTCTATGGACAGAAAATTTCGAGTTTTGCGTTTGATATCTTTCCATTCTTTCTAGATGACAAATTAGCGTATCCAGAAAACTCGAGGTCGAGTTTTTCTATTGTGAGAGAGAATGATGAAAATTAGTGACCTCTTCAACTTCAAAGGGCCATAATTTTTGCTACGGGTATCAGAATCGTTATTAAAATATATCAAATCGAAGCTCTCGCAGAGACCCACGATTTATCAAGGGTTTGCATGTGATTGACATTTCTCAGGCCCAAAATCAATCGTTTCGGCCCTCAAATCGACAATCCAAGCTTTTATTTAAAAATTCTTGTATTATTTAATTTTATTATATTTTCCTTAATCGTCAGTTATTTATTTTAGATGGAACTCAGAATTTGAGATCTTTTTTGCACTATTGAAGTTTCTTTTGGAAAACTAAAGTTTCTTTTTGGATAGTATTTCTTATTCTCTCTACATCCCGCTGCGTCAGGTATAATATCATATTTTTATGTAGGCTTATAAAATATCGTCATATCATTCATTTCTCTTATGGATGTCAAAATACAAGATGTTGCTGGGCATTTTCGACAATCGCAGCCATGGAGGGAATTAATCAGTTGACAAACGAGAAATTGATCTCTCTATCCGAGCAAGAGCTAGTTGACTGCGATGTCAATGGTGTCGACCAAGGCTGTAATGGAAGTTTAATGGATGAAGCTTTCAAGTTCATCATAAATAATAAAAGGCTCAACACTGAAGTCAATTATTCATACGTGGGCGAAGATCAAACCTGCAACTCCAAAAAGTAATCCCAAAATGCAGCAACCATAAATGGATACCAAGATGTTCATGCAAATAGTGAAGTGTCTCTACAAAAAGCGGTGGCTCACCAGCCAGTTTCTCTCGCCATTGATGCTAGCGGATACAACTTTCAGTTATATGCTAGTGGGGTATTCACCGGTAGCTATGGCACAGACCTTGATCATGGTGTTACGACTGTTGGGTATGGAGTCACTTCCGATGGCACTAAATATTTGCTGGTGAAAAATTCTTAAGGAGTGACATGGGACGAAGAAGGATACACAAGGATGCAAAGAGATAGAAGCAAAGGAGGGTTTGTGTGGCATAGCAATGGAAGCCTCTTATAGCATCATGAAGCTATATTTAAATTTTCTCTTCATATAATGTTTGAATTTTCATCTTTATGTTTGTTCAAGAATGGTGTTTGCATGTTGGACAGTTTCTAAACCGAACAGCAAATTATGAATTGGGCATGCAAATTATGTAAAACAGATGTGAAATCTTTCGTCCTCTTTGTTCCTTCTAAACTTAGAATCATTACTCAATGTAGACTTACATTTAAGATTGAAATAAATAAAGTAAGCTCTACCTTTTCGTTTTGGACAATCAATTCTCTTATCGTTATACTTTTATTTATTTATTATCAAAGCTGATTCAAATAAACAACTCAACCAATCAATTGTACATAAAAGAGAATGTTGGGTATGACTCAAAGGGATGACAATTTCCATTGTTAAGGACCATGAGCTGCCATTGACAACATATCAGTTCATCCAAGAAATCACTTGATAGAATTTAGTTTGGCCTAAATTTTAGTTAAATCGGGTTGAATCCATAGTCAATATTAAGGTTTCGTGGTTGTCTTATTTATCGATATTTAAGTCGCAAAACTCAATTATATATTGATTTCTTATAGTAAATTTATCTTATTCTCGTGATTTTTTCTCATTTAGAATTTTCTACGTAAATATCAGTATATATATGTTTTTTCGTTTATTTTTATTTTTTAATTATTATTGTTTGATTCTTAACCATTAATATCTGAGCTTTAGTTTAGAGAATTCATAACAAGGTGGAGAGTTTCGTCCTAGAATCGAACTAGTTTTCGGTTTTGCAATTTTGGGAAAAAGAGAAAATAGAAAACTAAACAAAGAAAAAGGGGGGAATTTTTATTCCCTTGCTGCTAGATCACACTTCTTCACAGAGAAGAAGTTCCACGCTACTCGCCGCCGTTCTGCCATCAAAGAGAAGCCGACCACCGTCGCACGGAAGGCCGATGCACAGATCCGACGCCACAGAAACTGCCGACCGTTATCCAGAGAGAAGAGGAAAGCCGACCGCCACTGCACACTGTCCGCTGCTGCCTCACCTCCGTTTGCCACCCCCCAATGTCACCGTTCAGTCTTCGAGCTCCGACCAGCCGGTTGTTACTTGCGCAGAGAAGCCGATTAGCTGACGCCCAGTCAACCACTCCTATCTGAGTCCAATCGCCGTGCCAGTTTTGTTGGCTGGAGATTTATTCCAAACTTTTGAATTTTTGACATTCTAGAAGCATTTCGTGATCTGTTTCTTGGAATTTTTGGGTGATTTAATTTTTTGGTTAAGTTTTCTATTGAAATTAAGAAATCTTCGAGACTTGGGTATTGATTGGAAAATTATCTTTTAGTTGGGCGAGTTTTATTAGTTCGAAATATTTTGGAGAATTTATTCTGAATTTTTGAGAGTTGATTATTTGGGTGGGATATTGATCCTTGAGTTTTCAAAATTGGAATTGAATATTTGTTGAAGCTGTTTTTTTAGTGATGAGTTCATTTAGGTTTGATATCCGTTGTTGGATCGGGACACGAGGTTTCAGTTATAACAGGTGAAGATACAAGATCTGCTCGCACAGATGGAATTAGATGACGCGTTATTTGAGCTTAATAAAATATCATGTCTTTAAATGAAGAGGAGAAAATTCAGAAGGGTCGAATGACCCTATCTACGATTCGTCTACATTTATCAAATCAGATTTTACAGGACATTCTGAACGAGAAAACTGCTGCCAAATTATTGGTAAAATTGGAGCAGATATGTATGAAGAAAACCAAGACGAATAAGTTATTTTTGAAGCAACGATTATATTCTCATTAGTTGATGAAAGATAGATCAGTTGAAGAACACTTGACTACATTCAAGGAATTAGTTTTGAATTTGGAGACTATGGGATGCAAGTGCAATGAGGAGGATCTATGGTTAATTCTACTGTGCTCATTGTGTGCATCATATGGTACTTTCAGAAATACGATCTTACACAGTAGGGAAAGTCTATCTTTAAAAGAAATTTATGACGCTTGTTATCAAAGAAGAAGATGAACCAGATTGTTGTTGGATCTGAGTCTCGCAGTGAGGGTCAAACAACAAAGACAGTGATGATGTTCAGAGTTCGGAGGATAGATCAAAGTCAAGAAACCATGATAGAACCTGTTACTTCTGTAAGAAGAAGAGACACATTAAATCTGAGTGCCAAGAATTTTAGAATGTTAAAAAAGGCCGTTGAGAAGGCAAAACAACCAATGACGCCCGATGATGCTGTTGTCGTAGAAGAAGATTATAGTTATGGAGATATTCTTGTAGTATTAGAGAAAAACTCAAAGTCAAACAATGATTAGATTCTGGATATAGCTTGTTTGTTTCATATGAGTTACAATCGAAATTGGTTTTCGACATATGAGACCGTGTCAGAAGGTGTTGTGTTAATGGGTAATAACACATTTTGTAAGATAGTTGTGATTGGCACCATCAGAATCGGGATATTTGATGGAGATGTGAGGACACTGGGTAATGAGCGACATGTTCCCGAGTTGAAGAAAAATATGATCTTGTTGAATACTCTGGATGCGAAAGGGTACAAGTACAACGTTGTAGGTGGAGTTGTGAAAATCAATAGGGGTGCTTTCGTCATGTTAAAGGGACACAGGAGGTTTGCAAATTTGTATATATTACAGGGTGGTTCTCAGTGACAGGTAATAAGACTGCTAAATTTGTCAATTCACCTTCTAAGAGATTGGTTGAAAAGATTCAGAAGAAGTCTAGTTCTCGGGTGAAGTTTAAGTTGGAATATGAGGGTACATCACAGCCGGTGAGTTAGTCTAGTACAAATGTTCAGTCACCAGTTCCAGTTTCACGACAAAGTGGGTATCGTCAAAAGCAGAACTAAGAAGAAGGTTAAAGCTCTGAGGCGATATGATAAAATTGTGGGTTGCGTTGAATGTGTTCAAAGGTAATGATTTTTGTGTAGAGTCTTCAACATGTTCAAATACAGTTTGTTACGCTAACTCTGATAGTTCAACCATGGAGGAGGAGATGTGATTTCTTCTCAAGTACGTTTATCAAGTTTAAGCAGAGCTTAAATTTGATTGGTATCAGTTGCTGAGCTTGCCCATCAGAGGCTTTTTTGGAAGAGGAGGTCATTTTTAATAGGGTTTTGCATATTCATTTCCTTAAACTGAAATTTCTTTGAAAATGGAGATTGTCTGAGTTCAGTATTCTGGATTTGCTTTGGATTGGGTCGAGTAGTCCGTTCGATCTCTCATGTGGAATTCGTCTAAGGTGAAAATTGTTAGAATTTAGAGTAATCCAAATTCTAGTTGGGCCGAGTCAGACCCGTAGTCAATATTAGGATTTCGTGGTTTTCCTATTTATTGATTTTTGAGTCTCAAAACTCAATTGTACCTTGATTTCTTATAGTGAATTTTTCCTATGCTGGTAATTTTTTTTTGTTTAGAATTTTCTACGTAAATCTTGGTATCTCTGTGTTTCCGCGTTTATTTTCTTTTTATTATTATTATTATTATTCGATTCTCAACATCGCTACCACATATGGAGAAATTGAAGAAGCTTATTGTTCTTCACTAGCAGATTTTGTGCTTTCTAGTTTAGTAGAAGTTCAGCCTGTGCTATGAGGCCTTCCCCTGTTTCAAAATTGTATGGTATTTTTTCAAGCCTACTAACTTCTTGTTGATAACAAAAATTGATTCTTTATACAACGATGATTTTAGGGGTGAACAAAGCATTTCCGGTTGGTCCAAATCGCATAACTGCACACTTGGCCAATGGCTCTAGTCGTTAAGTTTCAAGTTATGAGAATTCTGAATTTCTATCTCTCTTTCTTTTTTCTATTGATGAATATTGAACATTTTCTCGTTTTCAGATGCAATCCTTCGTGATCAAGCTTTGGAAATATATTTCGGGTGGGCTAAAGTTAATGAGGTTGGAACAACTCTCAAAATTGTGGTTAGCATTGGATGCAATCATGTTAATTTGTTTTTATATTTAAGAAGATCTAATATATAAATCCAAACCATCACATGACACATTGTTTTAAATTTTAAAAATAATTCTATCCTATCTTAATAGAGATATTTTAAAACATTATTCTTATTCATAATTTTAAATTTTACCAATGGTTAACAAAATATATTATATTTTGTATCCAACTTTATCTATTTTTCTTCTATTTGTATTTGAGATAACACATTATACAAATTACCGTATGAATTATACAAAGGATTAAAAAAATTGGTGAAAACTTTTTAGCGAATAATCTTCCTAAAAATTTAATTTCAAATATAAAGTTTGAGTTTTAATTTCATTAAACTTGTTTCAAAGTAATAGTTTCTCAATCCTTATTAAATACAAACTCTACCTTTATATACCGTTCACACCCTCCTTCCCAAACTCACACTAGTGAACGTGAATCTCTCTCTCTCTTTCTCTCTCACTCTCAATACCTTTTTTTTTGTTGCTTCATCAATGGAGTTTAAAGTAGGTGATAGAGTCGAAGTATGCAGCAAAGACGAAGGGTTTGTGAGGTCGTACTACAAGCGAAAGTAGTTAAGCAAAAAGAAAAAGGCGGGTACGACGTGGTCTACAAAAACTTGCTGAAGGAGGATGTCAGGTCCGTTGGTGGATATTAGCTGTATTAGCTGATTGTCACTGTTTATAATTAGTTTAGTCATAGTTAGCTTGTAATTGTAGTTAATGTACTGTCATGTCATCATTGTTTTTTCTTCGGTTTGATGTACACATGTAAGAACACACATATGAAAATGACAAGCTGTCACTTTTTCATCTTCTTCTTCCTCTCCTCTGTTTCTTCTTTTACTGTTCCTGTTATAGAAACAGAGGCTTCATCCTTCATCATGGTATTAGAGCCGAGATATGGCAATCTTCAAACTCCACTATACCCTTCCGTCCCTCATCCCCTTTTCCTTCTCCTCTCCCACCATTTCCTTCCGTAAATCAAACACTCACAGTAAAGTTAAACAACTCAAACTACCTCCTGTGGAAAGCTCAGCTTCTCAACGTTGTCATTGCGAATGGCATCGATTACTTCCTGGATCATTCTCTTTTGTCCCCTCCCCAATTTCTGGACAATCTCTCCTCTCAAATCAACCTAGAGTATGCTATGTGACATTGTTATAACAAATTGATTATGAGCTGGATATTTGCCTCCATCTCTGAAGAAATCTCTCCTAAATCGTCTCCCTCACCACTGCCGGAGAAGTGCGGTCAGCTCTCGAAAGGATTTTTTCCTCTGCCTCCTTAGCAAGGATTACGGATCTGAGGAGTCAACTTCACTCTTTGTCCAAAGAAGGACTCTCAGCGTCTAGCTACATCTAGAAGCTCACGGCAATCTGCAACACACTTGCGGCTATCGGCGAACCTGTTTCATACCGGGATCAAGTCATTTATTTTCTCCATGGTTTGGGCAGTGAATACAATTCCTTTGTCATGTCGATTACGAACCGTGCCGATCAGCCTCCTCTGGAAGAAATCCAGAACCTTCTTCAGAGCTTCGATTTTCAGTTGGAAAGAAAAACCTCTGTTGTCTCCCTTCCACTGCCTCACCAGATACAGGCGAATGTCGCCGCTCAGCGCCCTCTCTGTCCGTCGTGGATCCCTCGGTCGAATAGTCATTTTTGCCCTAATCCTCAGGCCATTTATTACCCGCACGAACCTGGGCTGCTATCTCAACCCAGCCAAACTTCTTGACGTTCTAACATAAACGGCCTCGCTGCCAAATCTGCACCAAACTGGGCCATGTGGCCTTGAACTGCTACAACAGAATGAATCTGGCCTATCAGGCTTCTTCCCCTCCAGCCCATCTTGCCCATCTTGCCCAAGCCTACTGTACCGGCCTTGCCAATGACCTGATCCACCATCTTTCTCACTTAAACCCACTTCTTTATCCTACCCCTCCAATCCATGCCCAAACTCCTCATACCAATTTCCTACCCGACTCCCTCCCTGTACCTTCAGCAAATTTCAACAGCCTTCTTATGACACCGTTCTCCTCTGCTCTGGCAGCCTCATGGGTCCTCGACTCCGACGCGACTCATCATTTCAGTCCGCACTCCGCCGACCTCAATCAACTTCACACTTTCCCCGGCCCTTCGCATGTTAGCATCGCCGAAGGTACTCTACTTCCCCTTTTTAATTATAGTCCTTCTGTTATTCCGGCTCTCGGCCGTCCCCTGTTGAGTGTCTCCAAATTGTGTCAAGATAACTCTATATTTGTTGAATTTCATCCAACATGTTTTTTTGTCAAAGACCAAAATATTCACCGAACGCTGCTTCGTGGTTCTCTCAGTCATGGCCTCTACCACCTTCCGTCGACCGATGAGGCTCTGTCACTCGCTGCTAGTCTAAATGTCTCTGCCTCTGTTCAAGAAAATTTTTGGCATCTGCGTCTGGGTCATCCCTCCACACCTGTTCTGCAGCAAGTTCTCAAAACTTGTAATCTTAATTATAAACCTGTTTTGCATCAAACTTGTATTTCTTGTGAAATGAGCAAGATTCGTCGTTTGCCGTTTCAACTTTCTCAATCTCATGCTCAATTTCTTTTTGATATTGTACATATCGATGTTTGGGCTCCGTCTCCGATAAATTCTATTACTCGAGCACGATATTTTGTTCTATTTGTTGATGATTGTACTCGATTTACCTGGCTCTTCCCTTTAAAATTAAAGAGTGACGTTCACAATACTTTTGTCTATTTCTATAAATTTGTTCTCACTCAGTTCGGTGTTCAAATCAAAATCATCCAATTGGAGTGAGGTGGCGAATTTCAATCTCTCGCTCCTATATTTAAATCTCTCAGCATTAAACATCGAGTTTCATGCTCTTCTACCCCAAATCAAAACAGTTGTGTCGAAAGGAAAAATCGTCACGTTGTTGAAACTTGCCTTGCTCTACTTTTTCATTCCTCAGTCCCTCAACATTTTATGACCTATGTGTTTCTCACATCTACCAACTTAATCAACTTACTCCCTACTCCCGTCCTAAATCACAAGTCTCCTTTTGAATGCTTGTTTCACAAAGTTCCAGATTACTCTTCTCTTCACGTTTTTGGCTGCTTTTGTTTCCCCTGCCTTCGTCCATTCAATCAACACAAATTATAGCTTCAGTCTCTTTCGTGTGTCTTCTTAGGCCCCAGCCCTCATCGTAAAAGGGTATCTCTGTCTCGATCCTAGCTCACACAAAATTTACACCTCTCGTCATGTTATGTTTGTTGAGTCTAGTTTTCCGTTCTTGTCTCTCACCAAACCCATCTCTCCTTCCTCACCCTTCTCTTTGTCCATTCCTTCCTCATCTACCTCTACACATCAACCTATGTCACCATCCACACAACCTATCATTCCCCTCTCTCCTCCACCCCCAATCCATCCCATTGGCTCCCCGTCATCTACTCCTGCCTTATCCTTTCCTACCCTGTTTGAACCCATGTCTCCCCGAGACTCCTTACCACCTCCCCACAATACCCATCACATGACAACCAGGGCCAAAGTCGGTGTATTTAAGCCAAAAGCCTTTATCCATGAATCTGTCCTTGAGCCAAAAACTTTCAACCAAGCCGCAATGCCCAAATTGGCTCCTCGCCATGTAAGGAAAAATATCCGCCCTCAAAGAAACCAACACTTGGTCGTTAGTTCACCTCCCGAGAAGTGCAAAGCCTATAGGGTGCAAGTGGGTCTTCAAGACTAAGCAAAATCCAGATGGCACTATCTCTAGATATAAAGCTCGTCTCGTTGCCAAAGGCTATGACCAAACCGAGGGTATTGATTATGATAAGACTTTCAGCCCGGTGGTCAAACCGACTTCAATTCAAACAGTACTCTCATTAGCCATCTTATCTCACTAGATTATCTGACAACTAGATATCACCAATGTGTTCTTGCATAGAAATCTAAATGAGACTGTGTACATGCAACAGCCACCCAATTTTATAGATCTATCTTCTCCCTCGGCTGGATGCCTCTTACATAAGTCTCTCTACGTTCTCAAGCAATCTCCTAGAGCTTGGTACACCCGGTTATATACCGCATTAATCAATTGGGATTTCTCAGCTTCGAAGTCCGACTCATCCCTATTTGTACATTGCACTCCATCGTCCATCATTATTATACTTGTATACGTCGACAACATTATTTTGACAGGTGATTCTGCTGCACTATTAAATCAGCTTTTGAAGTATCTACATTCACAATTTAAAGTCTGAGATCTTGGACCACAATCATACTTTCTGGACATTTCGGTCACTCGTGTTGACTTAAAATGTGTTCAAGTCTAACTATGTTTTTTATTATTGCGATTAATGTGAAATATATAAATATAAAATGATTGTAAGAAATGAATATTATTAATAGTTGAAGTTAATTGGAAATGCCCTTTTAAAAAAGGTATTATGTTTTCTAATGTTTTTGATTAAATGTTGGCAGTCAAGAATGATGTATGCATAATGCCAACCAGACGTTTAAGTTGTCTGGCAAAATGAACATCGACTGATGGTGGAACTAATTAAACATCTACCGCCAGTCGTTTGCCGAAAGGAACGTCGACCGATGTCAAAGCATACTTGAAAGTCATCCGCCAGATATATCAATCGGAATCATTTAATAGTCGACCAATTGCGGAATCATTTGATAGTCGACTGATTTCGGAATCATTTGATAGTCGACCGATTTCGGAACCAGTTGATTATCGACCGAAGTCATCAGTGGAAATCAAGTCGACTAGACTCTGACATCTACCGAAATCAACAATGCCCAAAATCAAGTCGACCAGACTCTAACATCTACCGCAATCAACAACGTCCAAAATCAAGTCGACCAGATTTTGAAGTCTACCGAGTTCAATCTCGATCAAAATCAAGTTGACCAGATTCTATGTCTACCGAAAGCAACACAAAACAAAATCAAGTCAACCGGATTCTATGTCTACAGAAATCAATACCGAACAAAGTCAAGTCGACCAGATTCTGACGTCTTCCGAAATCATTGTCGACCAAATCCAATATGGGAATGCTTCACAAGATCAACGTCGACCGAACAAAGACTTCGTCTACTAGGATAACATCTTCCGAATCAAAAAGTCTTCTGCAGCGAGTGATATCGACTCCAGACCACAACGACTATATTTCTACGTACGGACTCTTCACAACGGTCATATTTTAGTATGGAAACAAGAAGTCGTCCGAATGAGAAGCAATTTATGGACACCAGTATAAAAGAAAGAACAGTAGCTTGAGAGAACGAATTTTGTCAATTTTGATTATTTTTCTCTCAACTCTCACGAGCTCACACGACAATCTTTGTTTACACCTCTCTGCACCAGAACTTGAGATTTTACTTTTTGAGAGAGTGTAGCTTTGCTCTACTATTTTCAACTTGTAAAAACTTGAAGGCAGTGGATTGACGCTCGTGAAGTTCAATCTAAAATTGTAAGGTAGTGGATTGACGCTCGTGAAGTTCAATCCAGAATTGTGAGGCTGTAGATCGACGCCTGTGAAGTTCAATCAAGAAATCTCGTTGAGGAGAGGATAAGGATCTTCAAGGGAGAAACCTTGAAGCGTGGACGTAGGCAAGGTTGGCCGAACCACGTTAAAATATCAGTGTCAATCTCTTTCTCTCATTTCATTTTTAAGTGTTTAATATTGTTTGCTTTTTAGTCTAATTGCCCTAAAAAGTGAGAAGATAAGATAAAGCGAATTTGCATTCCTAAAAGTATACAAGAAATTTCTAATTCACCCCCCTCTCAGACAATCACGATCCTAAAATTTGTATCAGAGCCAAAGTTGAATATTGTCATATTTGTGAGTTAGAAAAATATTGTGATATATTTACAATGGCATTCAACATAAACACTTCACATGTAGATGGACAATCTACTACTAGGCCACCTCTTTTTGATGATAATGACTATGCGTATTGGAAAGTTAGGATAAGAATTTTATTCAAGCAATGTACTATAAATTATGGAGTATTATTGAGAATGGTCCATTTAAAGTTATGAAAACCGAAAATGGTTTAAGTGTTCCAAAGCCGGTAAATGAATTAGATGACTCGGATAAACGTAATCTAAGTTTAAATGCCAAAGCAATAAACACCTTGTATTGTAGCTTAAATAGAGATGAATTTAATAGAGTACAAGGATGTGATAGTGCATATGAGATATGGAGATTACTTGAGATAACTCATGAAGGAATTAGATGACTCGGATAAACGTAATTTAAGTTTAAATGCCAAAGCAATAAACACCTTGTATTGTGCCTTAAATAAAGATGAATTTAATAGAGTACAAGGATGTGATAGTGCATATGAGATATGGAGATTACTTGAGATAACTCATGAAGGAACTAATCAAGTTAAAGAAAGTAAAATGAGTATGTTAGTTCATGAATACGAGTTATTCTCTATGAAAAAGGATGAATCCATTAACTTTATGTTTACACGATTTACTAATATTACTAATGGTTTGAAAGTGCTTGGTAAAACTTATGCCAATGAAGAATTGATAAGAAAAGTTCTTAGATGTTGTTAGTGATTTAACACACTTACACGCAAGTGCACATGTCGCTAATGAAGTAATGAATAAGTAAAGTATCGATCCCACGAGGATATTGTTAACTATGTTTAAATTTGCTATAAAAATCTTATAAAAGTATTAAAATAATAAATGAAAATAAATAGAAATAAAATCAGAATAACGATGTAATAAGAGACAACGAAATAAACTAGATTAAATCGATGAATAGAAACCTTGGCTAGGATCAATTTCTTCGTTATGATAATTTTACTACTGATGCTTTGGTAATGCTTTGCAGCATTATCTATGAACAACAAGAATTAAATAATTTTAGGATTCTTTCGAATTGCCTAGGTAAATTCAATTTAAAATTTCCTTCGACTTTGAAGGAATGTAACTAACAGTGAATTTCATATTTGCCTCATTCTTATTGCCAATCGAATCAAAGCTAACTACGTTGTAACAATTTAATTCGATTAATTATTCATGCATCTAGAAATTTATATTTATTTATCGATACAATATAAACATGAATCATCAACCTATCTATCGATATGATATGAATTAAGCAAGGAATATGATAAATAATTGTTCAATAAATAATCGCATAAACAAAACCAAGATCGTAGCAAAAACCGTAACGAATACTCTTGTCCTAACCAAGAAAATAGAGATTTAGCCTATAATCATGATAACAATTCTAAATAAAAATAAAGTTTTCAATAACATAAAAATAATAATAAAGAAGAAGAAGATAAAATGAAGAATAGTCGTCAGTTTCCTCCTCTGTTCCAGAGCTCGTTGCACAGCAAGCCGTCCTCTTTTCTGCCTTCTGCGTAGTATATTTATTTTTTGAAAAGTATCCCTTCTTTTTCTGCATGCAATCCTCTCTTTCACTCTCAAATCTATTTTTTATTTAATTGCTCCACCTCATTTTCCTTTTCCAAGATGACTTTTCTCTCTCTCCTTGTTGTTTCGTCTTTTAGTGCTGCCCTTATTTAGCCTTCTTCCGTTGCCCTTTTTATTTCTTTTCTTTCAGCATTTTCCCTAGTTTTGTCTTTTAGTGCTGCCCCCTCATCACGTCTTCCGCTGCCTAGTGACCACCTTCTATTTTTCTTCTCTCAGCTTCTACCGCTGACCGTTGCCCGAATTCACGTCTTCTGCTGCCCAGCTTTTGCCTTCCTTTGCTGCTTTGTCTTTTATTGCCCTTTCTTTAAATCATCCGCTGCCCAGCTTCCTTTATTTTCTTCACATCTTCCGTTGCTTTCCTTTCTATATCTACCGCTGGTTTTTGTCGTTTAGTGCATCTACCGTTGCTTTGTCTCTACACTTTTCCGTATTAATTCTGCAGCCAAATAATACCCATTTATTATGTTGCCATATTCAAAGCAACGAATTTCCCGATTTTTCTTGATTTGATTCCTCTCTCTCCCTAATCTTCAGCTTTTGAAATTGACTTTCCCTCTAATAAATTACATTCAAATACGAAAATATAAAATTTAAATTAAAGAGAAAAATCTGCTTTTAATAGCTAATTTGCATGAAATATATTAAATCCATCAAAGCACTGATGCTGCAGCATTACATAGCAATTATAGTAAATTCATACCAATTTATTATTGCAATCACTCAATTCATATACGTTTTTTTATGTAAAATTAGCATAAAATGACTCTAAAATAAGAGTCATCAGATGTCTACTAAGAGCATGGAAATCTAAGGTGACAGTCATTCAAGAAGTAAGGGATCTCAAGGTTCTCAAGCTTGAAGAACTCATCGACTCTCTCATGACACATGAGATCACCATGAGAGCCAACGAGAAAAAGGATCTCAAAGACACGGAGGTCACCAAAAGAAAAGACATCGCACTCAAAGCCTCCTCTAGCAAACAAGACGAATCCGAGCAAGAAGAGGACGATGAGGAGATAGCATTCATCACAATGAGGTTTAGCAAATTCCTCAAACAAAAAAGAATGCAAGGAAAGAGGGTTTCAAAGGGAGACAAGCCTCAAAAGAAAAAGGAAATTACTTGCTTTGAATGTGGAGAGCCGGGACACATCAAGGCCGAATGTCCACAAGCTAAGAAAGGACTCAGGAAGTTTAAGAAGAGAGCTATGAAGGCCACTTGGGATGACAGTGAGAGTGACATTTCTTCAGAAGATGAGGAAGTCGCCAATCTTTGCTTCATGGCACACGAAAATGTAGTTAGTCATTCTTCAAGTGATAGTGATGATGATGATGATGATGGTGAACTTGTTGATGCTTTCAATGACTTAGTCAAACAATTTAGTATGTTAAAGGCTAAATATAATTTATTAAAAAAGGAAAACAGTAATTTAGTTGAAAAGCATGCTAAAAAGGTCATCATGCATGAAAAGGAGGTAAATGATCATAAAAGTAGAAATGAGAATTTGAATAACATTGTTATTAAATTTACTAACGGTAGCAAGAACTTGAACATGTTGTTAGGCAGTCAAAGAGTGACATTTGATAAAGCTGGTTTAGGATATGAAAAGTTTAATAAAAAAAAAGCATATAAGAATTTCTTTGTTACATAACCACCTGCCATGTATGCAATGAGATAAAACATAAATCCTATGAATGTCCATTAAAATTAGGAAAGATTAAATCTGGCAGTGGATTACAATAGGTTCCTAAGGGAATCAAACCTAACACCAGGACCCAAAAGATTTGGGTACCTAAGAAGACCACTTGATTATCTTTCTTATAGGATGAGAGCTCTCCTAGGAAGAATCAATGATACTTCGATAGTGGATGCTCGAGGCATGTGACGGGAGACTCAACGAAGTTTGCCTATGTCAACAAGAAGAAAGGAAACGTCACTTTTGGCGGGAATCAAAAGGGAAAAATTGTTGGCATCGGTAACATAGGTAATTGCTCTAACCCTATTATTGAAAATGTGTTGTTAGTGGAAGGGTTAAAGCATAATTTACTTAGTATTAGCTAATTGTGTGATAAAGAATATAAAGTGACTTTTAAATCAAATGCTTGTGTGATTAAAGATGTTTCTAACAGCAAGATTCTGTTTAAAGGTTATAGGAAAGAAAATGTTTATATTATTGATTTAGATAACCTTGAACATATTGATGAAAAGTATTTTACTATGAATTCCTCTAGTGATAATTGAATTTGGCATAGAAGATTAGGTTTGATTAGAATTGAGGGGTCTGAAAATTTTAAGTGTTGAGAATGTTTGGTCGATGTCCTTCACTTTCTGGACAGCATCAACCACTAGTCATCGGTCGATAGGTGTATTTCAAAGCCTACGTTTTTAGTTACGTGTTTCGACTGTTTCGCGTTGGACGATATCAAGTTCGGACTATTTAAAACATTATTTATCGTTCAAAGCACTAAACCCTTTCAAAAACTCCTCAACTTCCCTCGTTCTTCCAGCGACCTCAGCGACTCTTCGATCTTCAATCCCCAAGTTCGAATCCTTTTTCCTTGAACATTCATTCACTCGTATTGTCTGCTAAATCAATGGCATCATCCTCCCGCTCCCATCAAGAGCCTTCCAAGAAGAAGGCGAAAATATCACATCCAGAGTCTACTCAGACACAGGAGCTGACTCGTGCTTCTCAATGATCTTCTTTCTACTTTCTAAGTCAAGTTGCAGAAAAGAGAGGTATCATGATGATTTTAAGCACAAATCTTTAATCCAGAGTAGGGGTGTTGTTTTTGAAGATATCGATGGTTTAAATCTTGAGGTGCCTATGAAGGAAATTGGAATTCTAGGGCTGTTTGATCTAGACTCATTCTAATACACCTCTGCCATTCAAATGTTTTACGCTAATTTAGGGTATTCTTCAGATTCTGCTGTACTCAGTAGCTATATGTATGGCAAACACATAGAACTGACCTATCACACAATTAACTCTCTTGGGTAGTGCCCACCTCAATGTAATGGAACTATTTTATGAGTTTGGAAAGGATCCTCCATGTCTTAAAACTCCTGAGTGTCAAACTTTTAAGAAAATGATAGCCAACGATCCAAACAACATTCCCTCTCAACTCAAGAGCAAGGATTTTAACATTCGAGCTAGATTATTTCATCAAATGATAGGCTACAACATTCTGCCAAAGAATGGACATAGAGATCATGTGAGTGGGATGGATCTCTTTATTATGTTTTGTTTTTTCCAGTATCGGCTTTTCAATGTTGGATACATTATATTGAGGAGAATGCTTCATGTAGTCACCTCAGCATCCAAATCTCTTCCCTACAATCTTCTCCTAATGAAGATTTTTGAAAAATTTGAAGTTGAATTTCCTGAAGACGAAGATCTCATCTGTTTACAACGGCCGAATTACTATTCAGTCTCCACTCTCTCGAGGATGGGTATTGGTAAAAACAAAAAGGGTGAGTTTTTCCTTAGTAAGCCAAAAAGGGGTACCTCTAGAGCTGCTTCCTCTCGCCTTGGCAAAAGACATCTCATTTTGCACGAGGAATCAGACCAAGAAGCTGAGGATGAATCACAGATTCCTGCCTTTGATTCATCCCCATCTTCCTCTCAAGCCCCAATCTTACCCTCTCTATCCTGCTCTGATCTTCCCTCTATTCCTGAGGAAGGTCGTTCTGTTGAACCCTCTGTTCCCATGAGAGCTCTTCCTCTTCCAGAAATTCAAATCTCTATTCCAGTTCCTGAAATTCAAATTCCTATTGCTCCCGAAGTTCAAACTCCTCTTCTTCCTAAAGGAATGCAAGTTCCTCCTCCTCCTTCAGCAATTCACCTGCTTACTACCTCTCCTGAAATCCACACCAATACTACCTTCTCACCAGTCCAAGCTCCTACTACTCCAGCTTCTCTAGCTGATCCTCCTGCAGTTCAAACAATTGTTCCTTAGCAACCTCAATCCCTTCCATCCTCCTCTGCTCCTACACAAGCTCTTCCTCATGAGAAGGTTTCTATCTCTGAGGATCCAAATCATGAGCTCAGGGCAAATTCTTTCCAGCATCGGCTTTGCCATTAGCACTCTGCAGTCCATAACCATCTCTCAGAATGATCAACTGAATACCTCCATTCAAGTACTTACTCTTCGGGTTGATCTATTAGAGAGGAACCAGCGTACAACCAGCGTAGGACTTGAACTCAGTACTTTACAGTTTAATGTCCTTTCTCAGACTGAACAAATTGCAGCTTTAGTTCAAGGACTTTTCACTCGGGTGGATCTTTTGGAGCGAAACCACAGTCTAACTGTTGATGATATTCAAAACTCCATTAGATTCAACTCTAGTCATTTGGCAACCTTTCAACAACGTGAGATGAACCAACTCCATGAACATCTCGAGGAAATTCAAGAATATTGGCACGAAGGTGCCGGTAAACCCAATGAAGATGTTTCTGTGGATGAAACTGCTGGTGGGAGTGAGCCTCATGCTGGTGACCAAGGGGCAAAAGCAACGGATGATAATGCTGTTGACAGAGAGCCTTCCGTTGCTCCCATTTTTTATCCAACGGCTTCTGTCATTCCTCTACCTGTTGATGAGGGAGAGCCTTCTGCTGGTGTCCGAATGGCAGATGTAGGAGATGCAGGGGATGCCAATGATAGAGACAGCATTCCTCCTGTTTCTTCTGTTGCACCTGTTCCAGCTGAAGAAACGGTAGATGAGGATAAAGATGAGCCTCTATTCAGATGTGCGAGAGATTTCTATGCTCGCAGGTTCTAGGGATGTCTATGCTGTTTCTTCCTTTGTGTCATTCCATCCTCTATTCTCTGTATCGATTCGATGATTGAAGAACTTAGGACTCTCTTAGAATACTCATTTATTGATCATTCTTTATCATTATTTATCTTTGAATTTTTCTCCTTATTTGTCACATTTCTGTTGTGTTGAATGACATTATTTATCTTACACTGCTTGCTCCTATTTTTTTTTATAATGTCAAAGGAGGAGAAGAGTAGTTGATATTAATGCATAGAGTATGAGAGAGTGTATGGTTATTCATTCTATGTTTGTCATCATCAAAAAAGGGGAGATTGTTGACTTAAAATATGTTTAAGTCTAACTATGTTTTTGATGATTGTGATTAATGTGAAATATATAAATATAAAATGATTGTAAGAAATGAATTTTATTAATAGTTAAAGTTAATTGGGAATGCCCTTTTAAAAAGGGTATTATGTTTTCTAATATTTTTGATTAAGTGTTGGCAGTCAAGAATGGTGTATGCATAATGCCAACCAGACGTTTAAGTTGTCTGCCAAAATGAATATCGACCGATGGTGGAACTAATTAAACATCTACCGCCAGTCGTCTGCCGAAAGGAACGTCAACCGATGTCAAAGCATACTTGAAAGTCATCCGCCAGATATATCAATCGTAATCATTTGATAGTCGACCAATTGCGGAATCATTTGATAGTCGACCGATTTCGGAATCATTTGATAGTCGACCGATTTCAAAACCAGTTGATTATCGACCGAAGTCATCCGTGGAAATCAAGTCGACCAGACTCTGACATCTATCGAAATCAACAACGTCCAAAATCAAGTCGACCAGATTTTGAAGTCTACCGAGTTCAATCTTGACCAAAATCAAGTCGACCAGATTCTATGTTTACCGAAAACAACACAGAACAAAATCAAGTCGACCGGATTCTATGTCTACAGAAATCAATACCGAACAAAGTCAAGTCGACCAGATTCTGACGTCTTCCGAAATCATTGTCGACCAAATCCAATATGAGAATGCTTCACAATATCAACATCGACTGAACAAAGACTTCGTCTACTAGGATAACATCTTCCGAATCAAGAAGTCTTCTGCCGCAAGTGATATCGACTCCAGACCACAATAGCTATATTTCTACGTACAGACTCTTTACAACGGTCATAGTTTAGTACGGAAACAAGAAGTCGTCCAAATGAGAAGCAATTTACAGACACCAGTATAAAAGAAAGAACAGTAGCTCGACATAACGACTTTTGTCAATTTGATTATTTTTCTCTCAACTCTCACGAGCTCATACGACAATCTTTGTTTACACCTCTCTGCACTAGAACTTGAGATTTTGCTTTTTGAGAGAGTGTAGCTTTGCTCTACTATTTTCAACTTGTAAAAACTTGAAGGCAGTGGATTGACGCCCATGAAGTTCAATCCAGAATTGTAAGGCAGTGGATTGACGCCCGTGAAGTTCAATCCAGAATTGTAAGGCTGTAGATCGACGCTCGTGAAGTTCGATCAAGAAATCTCGTTGAGGAGAGGATAAAGATCTTCAAGGGGGAAACCTTGAAGCGTGGACGTAGGCAAGGTTGGCCGAACCACGTTAAAATATCTGTGTCAATCTCTTTTTCTCACTCTTATTTTTAAGTGTTTAATATTGTTTGCTGTTTTAGTATAATTGCCCTAAAAAGTGAGAAGATAAGATAAAGCAAATTTGCATTCCTAAAAGTATACAAGAAATTTCTAATTCACTCTCCCTCTTAGACAATCACGATCCTACAACTTGGACTTCTACGGGTATGAGCTTCTCTCAATCACGATATATATCTAATCTAATTCACAGGGCTAACATGGATTCGTGTAAGCCAGTCCCAACTCCGATGGTGGTCGGACCTGTATTATCCTTACATTTAGGGACACCTCTCCGTGATGGATTTCTGTATCGTAGTATAGTTGACGACCTTCAATATTGCTTTCTTACACGACTAGATATTGCATTTGCAGTAAACAAGGTCTCCCAGTTTATGCATGCACTCTCAGATGTTCACTGGCAAGCGGTCAAGAGAATTTCTGTGATACCTTAAAGGTACGAAGTCCCTCGGTATTTTGTTCTCGTCCTCTGCTTCTTATACTCTCACATGCTTTACGGATGCGGACTGGGCATCATGCCCCGATAATCGTAAGAGCACCAGTAGCTTTTGTATCTTTCTAGGCACCAATCTTATCTCCTGGTCTTCCACTAAACAGAAAGTTGTCTCCTGCTCTTCTACGAAATCAGAATATCGCAGCGTCGCCAAAGGTGCGGCTGAAGTTCTCTAGCTACAGTCACTGCTAAAGGGATTGGGTTTTATCTCTCCTACATACCTCTCATCCTTTGTGACAACTTAAGTGCGACATATCTTGCTTCAAATCTAGTATTACACTCAAAATCAAAGCATGTGGAGATTGATTTTCATTTCGTTCGGGAGCGAGTGCTTCAAAAACAGTTCTTGGTGAAATTTACTCCTTCAGAAAATCAATTGGACGACGCTCTCACTAAACCTCTTCCACCCACTACTTTGTCTATGTTTTTATACAAAATCTTCGGCCTACGACCTTGATCTTGAGGGGGATGTTAGCTGTATTAGCTTATTGTCACTGTTTATAATTAGTTCAGTCATAGTGAGCTTGTAATTGTAGTTAATGTACCGTCATGTCATTGTTTTTTCTTTGATTTGATGTATACATGTAAGAACACACAGATATGAAAATGACAAGCTGTCACTTTTTCATCTTCTTCTTTCTCTCATCTGTTTCTTCTTGTATCTGTTTCTGTTATAGAAGCAAAGGCTTCATCCTCCAACGGTGGAGACTATTTCGGGGGACAAAGTTCGGCCTCTTCCTCCAAGACGCCACGCCTCTACGTTTCGTCTGCATGACGTTGTCGACGCTTTTGACGATGACGGATGGTGAGTGGAAAAGACCAGGGCTGTGAGAGAGGGCAAATACTTGGTCTATTTCTTGCTCGGTGGGCAGCAAATTGCTTACCTTATTTCTCATCTCAGGCCTCATCTCGAATGGATTGACGGTGACTGGGTTTTGCCATGAGCTTCCTGGTTCATAATTTGTTGGCTTCAAAGATCGAGTTTTGTGTCCAAGTTTATTTTGTAGATTGTTTTGTGGTTATTAAGTTCTCTCTTTTTAAAAAAATGTCGTAGTTGATGATCGTAATCTAAATTCAAAGCAGATGGAGTTTCATATTGATAACAGAGAGTCATAGATACTTGGAAGTCTAAACTTCTCAGGTGAACTTTTTGCACAAGTTCTTATTGGGTGTGCTCCATATGTCTAGTCAGTAACTTGGTCTTAAACGCCGAGAAACAACAACCGGAAGAGGTGGCTTATCCCGTGTTTTGCATTCCGGCAGCAATACCCTTCATTGTTAAAATAAGAGTGTCCTCCAAACCAGGAGCATACTCACTTGTTGGATTAAGCTTCACCAGCTCTGCAGCGGGCTTCCTTGATTCCATGTAATCCTTTGACAAATGAGGTCTAACTTTCACGTCATAGTTTGGGTCTCGGATTCTCTTCAGCGTGTAGATTTGACAAACATTAAGCGTCGTAATGTAAGAATCACGGAGCCGGAGTCTTTGCCTCAAGTAGGGGTCTCCTTCGAGAAGATCCCTGTGTCGTGCAACCTAAGTAATAAACAGAAGATCATTCTTAATAATTCTGTCTATTATTATGATAGGTTTGAAGTCATTAGATGAATATAAAAAAACTGTAGTACCAGAAGAAGGTGACGTTTAGTCTCCTCGTAATTAGTCCTCAATCGCTCGCCAAAGGGCCACAATTCTTCGGACACAAGAAGTTTGTCGTACAGAGAGGCAATTCCTGGGTCTCCCTTGGCAAACACCATCTCAACTAAGTCAATTGTGACTCTAAAGAAAGGCCACTGAGCATACATCTCCTGAAGCATGTGAAGATTTTTGACGTCCTCATCAATGACATGTTTAAAAGCAGCCCCAAAACCGAGCCAGACTGGTAGATGGAACCTGGTCTGGGTCCATGCAAAGATCCATGGAATGGCGCGAAGAGACTCAATGCCTCCGCTCGGTTTCCTTTTTGATGGTCGGCTACCAATATTCATGCGGCCATACTCCAACTCCGGTGTTGCCTGAAAATTTTTGTAATGAAAGAAAAGATAACAGAAGATAATAAACTTAGGCATCTCAGGTAAGGGTACTTAAAAAACAAGGATTTAACAGTTCGATCAATTAGACAGGTTTGATTTTGTTTCAAAACGAAACAACCTAACTTGAACAGCTCAGTAAATTTCAAACTAAATTTCAAATATATTTTCAGATAGTTCACATAAATTTCAAACCAAACCCGATCGAATAATTAGCTTAAGGTAAATGAATATTTTTACCATCCTTCGTGAAATTCTTAAATCACTGTCGTTTCTTCATCATTGACTTCTGTTTTTTATGAATATCTTATTTATTCTACAATTTTGATTTGAATGTAAAATTGTAATAGTAATAGCATTACACGAAAATATTTATTCAATATTTGACATTTTAATAGATTTTTAAATAAGAGAATTTTACAGTTTCTATTTATGATTTCGTATATTTCTTGGTTTAGACTCGTAATCATTTACTTGGGATGGTTTTATTTCATTGATTAAATGGTTTGCTTTGAATATTTTTAAATTTCAAAGTGACAGTCAATTTGGTTTACAAAAATGATAATCCCACCCAAATAACACCCCTAATCTTATAACTGAAGAAGTACCCTGAAAAGTATATAAGAAGGATGGATAGAATACTTACTCGGCGGAAGTATTCAACAAATCGTGGTTCCTGGAAGACGATTGAGCGGTATTTCTCTGTTGCAATTACAGCCATTTTGTCCATGAGAGCACGCCATTCTGGCTTGGGCGAAACAGGAGGATGCATCCCATGCTCAAGTGTGGCAGCAGTGAAACGCTGGAGTGTCCTAAAGCACAAGTGCTCTTCCCCGAAAGATTGTTCAATAACTTCACCTTGAACTGTGACTCGTAATGATCCATGAATCGTATCAGGCGGTTGAGATAATATAGCAAGATGAGTAGGTCCCCCTCCTCGCCCCACTGTCCCTCCTCTTCCATGGAACATTGTTAGCTTGACCCCATATTTCTTCGCCACCATTATAAGTTCTTCTTGAGCCTTGTACAATTGCCAAGCTGCAGAGAGACGACCTGCATCCTTTCCAGAATCTGAGTACCCTATCATGACTTCTTGTTTTCCATCTATTCTATTTCTGTACCATTCGATTGAAAAGAGGCGAGCCATAGCAGAAGGAGCAGCCTCGAGATCAGCAAGCTTTTCGAACAATGGGACTACCCTCAATGACTTCTTTACATGACATTCACGTTGTAAAAGCTCAACCGCAAGCACATCAGAAGGTGCTGTTGCCATTGAGATAATATAAGCCCCAAAACTGTCTGAAGGAAGTTCTGAAATGACCTTGAATGTGTCCAAAACATCAGCTATTTCTTCAGTTTTAGGAAGATCAGGACCAAAGAGAGGTCTCTTGCCACATAGCTCAGATAGTAACCATTCTTGCTTGCGTTCCTCTGACCATTCTCTATAGGATCCAATACCCAAGTGTTTTGTGATGGCATCAATGACATCAGTGTGCCTGTCTGATTCTTGCCTTATATCAAGTCTCACCAGAGAAAGCCCAAATGTAGAAACTTGCCTTAAGAAATCAAGAAGACTTCCATCGGCTATTGCCCTATCACCACAAGAGCAGAGGGATCTATAGCAGAGTTCAAGGGGCTCAAGAAACTGCAACAAAGAGAGGAATATTATTAACACTGAAGCACGAAATATTTATCATATTTTCATAAAAGAAATCAATACAGTTTAAGAAACTAAAATATTTAAATTTCTTAGACAAAAACTTGAAAAAACAATTAGAGAACCTGCTCAACATTGGTGAAAGTTGTGTGTTCAGGAATGTCAGAGATCCCATTGGATAGTAATTGACGAGCTCTTTCACGTGTATTGTACAGATTGTCCCTCACATCGCCAAGAATAACACGGTATGGCTCATTTGAAGGAACTTGCTTCCAAAATTCTTCAAACATAAAGAATAACAATTACTTATCCATTCTGAAATTTAATTCAATTAGACAGTAAGATATTTAAATACTTTACAAAATTTCCAAATATTTCCTAAAGAAAATGAATGCACACCAATGTAGTGTTTGGCATCTTTCTTTGAAGACCGATGAAGTTCATCGGCACAAGCTCGAAGCTCATCATTGCAGCGCCACATAGATAACTGGCATACATTAAAAAAATATAGAACATGAAAATGAGATGTTATGCTCCAATATCTTGAAAAATGCCAATGATTGTTAACACAACAATTTCTCTCATACCTCAAACATAAGATCCTCTATCTGTGAAAAATATAAATTAGCAGCCATCATTCTCGCCAATAAGCAAACATCTCTTGTTACTTCCGGAGTAACTCTGGGATTTCCTGTAAAGCACATAAGAAATATTTAGAACCAATTGAAAAGTCAAATGCTTCAGCAAGTGGAGAAACATTTTATTGTTTACAAAGTTAAGAACAAAGGGTGCACCGACAAGAATTATTCAATTATCTACATTTAAGTTTTATTTATTAAAATTCATAAACAAATAGACATACCATCACGATCTCCACCCATCCAAGACGAAAATTGAATAAGAGGAGCATTGTAAGGAACTCGTTCATTTATTCCGATGTTCTTCAAAGCAGTGTCTACACGGCGTAAGAATTTAGGAACACCATTCCATATGGTTTCGTGGAAATAGCTCATCCCTGCTCTCATTTCATCTTGCGGCGTTGGAGGGGTTCGTCTAATTTCATCAGTGCGGAATGCTGCTTGTATCTAGACCACATAAAATTTGTAACAAAGGTAAGCTAAAATAACAGATCCAGGGTAAGTATTACCATTTGAAAAGAATGTTTACTCTTGAATTAAGAATGAGTTTAGAGATCAGAATAGAAATTTGAAGCCAATTTCTTACGTAGCTTGAATCTTATCATAGAAAGACTTGTGTTTCTTGTAGAACTGAGCATACCTCTCTCTGTAAAGCCTCGTCAAGTTCCTGCTTGTCATCAGGAGTTATATCTTTAGCATATAATTGAGTCAAACAGTTCCTTATCCTGAAAAAGAAAGAACCTTAAAATTAGAAAATAAAAACAAATAAAAAAATCTCCTTTTCATAAAAGTTTCAACAAACCTAGCATGCTTTTGAAGCAAAGATCTTCGAACAGATTGAGTAGGATGAGCGGTTAAGACCAAATCGACTGTCTGGTTTTTCAAAGCCTCAAAAACTTCTTGCGGGGATTTCTTCAATTGCAGAAGCCTCTTGAAAGTTTCTTCAATGTCTGACTCTGTCGTGGCCGATGCCTCGTCGCCAAAATCCCCCTTCTTTAACTTGTTCCTCCTTCTATAAGCAATCTGCACTTCCTCAGCTAAATTGGCTAAATTGAGCATGTGGGAGAAAGACTTAGCAACGACTATTGAGTCTCCAGGATCCAAACTTGTTAACACACTACCAAGATCCTCCAACTTCTGAGGATCACGCTGTCCTTCATACTCAGCGGAAAGCTCATAGCAATCTTGAACCTAGGCCATTAAAAACTAAACTAGATTACAATTTAGTTAATCACACCACCTCAATCTATAAATTAATTACTGACATTAAAAGAATGGAAATGAGCATCAGCAAATGCACTCTAATTCCACACATTTCGTTTCACGGAATACATGGAAAAATATTCGAAGAAAGCAAAATACAAGCAGTTTGAAAATGAAACGATAGGTGAACAAAAAAATTACAGTTTCTCTGAGATTCTCTCCATGCAAATCCTGAAGGATATCCAGAAACCGATCCAGAAGCAAAGCGTCATATTCAACCAGTTTATCATCCTCAGACACTTTGGCCGGTGCCAAGAGCCTAAGCTGAGCATCAATCGAAGCCATCTTCTCCAAATTCTTAGCCGCCGCCATCGAATTCTTAGCGACGGAAACCAGATAAAAAATCTACGTCCTCAGCAGATAAACCAAAATTACAAAAAACAAGCACACTCAAAACGTCTTTAGGGAAACAAACACCTCAATAACAAAGATCCCAAACAAGAAAACTATAATCGAGCAGAGAATCCCGTGGTACAGGAGATGGAAGAAGCTCAAGGCAAGTAGTTGATGAGGATAGCACGAGAAAGCGAATGGAAAACAGAAAGAAGGAAAGGAGAGGAAGGGAGGAGTCAGATCAGATCACGGAAGAAGGCAGAAGATTCGCGACAAGCGTCCAAGTTCTAGCTCCGCTTCTTTTTATAGACATTTTTTTAGTGTCCTCGTAGAAGGGCAGTTGATTTTCAACTATCTCGCTCTTCCTCCTAACCTCCACTCACTCCCACTCCTCACTCTACCAATTTCATTTCTTTTCTCTTTTTCTTAAAATAACCAAAAATTAGAATATCTCAAGCATATGCTTTATGGTCTTTGTTGACTCATCAAATTTCATCCCGCAAATAATGTCAACATTACGTATATAATATGTTCTTAATTATCTATAACTGTAAAGACCTATATTGCTATGACATTTGTGCTCGTGATGGCTTATCAGATTTTAAAATGAAAATGGCCCCCACATTCAAACGGGAATATTAAAATTATCAGTACATTCATTTAAGAGTAAATATAGTATTATTAATTTATTAATTAAAATAGAGACTGTCGATGATTAGAAATAACTGTTCTAATATAATTATGCACCCAAAATTAATTTAGTTTTAAATGATGGGTTAAGAAGAGATGTCACGGCAGTGAGCAGGAGGACTGCGTGGAGGGGATGGCCTTAAATACGGACCACTTGTGATTCATTCAGCGGGTCTGATGCGCATTGATGAATCAATCTAGTAGTCCTTGTTTCTGAAGAAGCATCCAAGCCAAGCTGTAATTGTAGGAAGGCGCATCTGCCCTTACACTCGTATCAAATGCCATTCTCTAATTCTTTCTCATTCTTCTTCTATATCTGTGGGCAGGGCGTAACCTTTCAATTTTTTGAAGAGGCAACTTGGCATGCAATTAACACACAATTGCCCAATTGAACATACCACCCAACACCTGCACTTGGGACTCCCAAAAGGAATGCATAGCCTCTTTTCTTTTTAATCCGACCAAAATCCAAATATGGATTGGATTGAGCGATTTGAACGTCTTAATAATTTGAAGAGTGAGGGGTATTCTATGGACGAGGTTGTTAGAGTTTTGTGTGATTCAAACTCTAATTTAGTCGAATCGGACCTATATTCAATATTAGTTTTTTTTTTTTTTTTGTATTTTGTTTTTATATTGATACTTGAATCACAAACTCAGTGCAATATTGTACTTGATTTCAATATAGTGAATTTTTCATCCACTTGTGATTTTTTCCGTGAAAGAATTTTTCATGTAGATCTTGGTATTTCTGTTTTCTGCGTATATTTTTTTTTTTATTTCTCGTTCAATTTTCAATAGGAGATATAGTTCAATATTCTAAACATGTTTGCTTGACTAACTTTTATTCGGGTTCAAACAAAAAAGGATAAGAAAAAGAGGTGGATTAATGATTTCAATTCTAAATTATAACGCGTGTTTATTGTTAGCATAACAACTACAATTTTTAAGGTATCTTGGTTTAATCTTGCTAATTTAGAACAAATTAATTATTAGTATTATGTCACAAGTGTCATCAGCAATGAAAACATCAATATCCATGCATGTGATTTAGTATAATTTAATTGGAAGTCATTTTTTGATAGCAAAATAAAGTGATTAAGAAAGTGTGTTAGGTGAAATGGAGGGCATCTATGACATATAATGGCAGCTTAAGCATGCTCTAGCTCCAATATTTTACTCCTATTTCCACGCAAGTCCAATTGATCGTGAGTGAGCACACATTTGTCTTTGTCTATCGAAAATTTAATATTTATACATATAAGATTTCAAAAATTAATAGTAACTTAAATGAAATCTCAAAAAATATCTCAATTCAGTCTATAAACATTGAAGTTGAAAAAATCGATGCGTATTCTTTTTGTACTATATGCTTTGTAAGTATTTGGATGAGAAGAAACTCTCGTATTTGGTTATGTAATAGAGATGAAATTGAGAAACGATCGGAAACAAAAAAAGGAAACAGGAATTCGTAAGCATCATAGAAGAAGAATGAAGGAAATCTCTGGTCGGAGTGACTTTATTTATTTGGGTTGACATGCGATTAAGAAAGAATTCATGTTGTTAATTAGAAGAAAGATTATTCAACATTAATATAAAGTTCAATTAAGTATTATTGTTTCTTGTCGTCTTTAGCTCAAACGAGGTTGATAATATATTAATTGTTATAATTGTTGGAATAGAAACGAATAAATAATACAGTGGAGTCACTAGGTCCGAAAAATTCATCAATCTATATTACTTGATATATGACAAGCATAATTAAAATCAAAATAATCATAGCAAAAAATTGAAACTAAGAATTTTAAGTGAAAATCTAAATCGTAAAATCACAAGAACTTACTCCGTCGAGAATGATTTAATTATGAACTATGAAATTCTCACAACTCACTCTATCTTTCGTATTTCCGAACTATAAACTTTTTCTTCGTGCAACAACTTTAATCATGTTGACGCCTCTTATGAAATTCAAGTTTTTCACTTAGTTTTGTTTTTTTTCTTTTCCATTTTATGTTGCTTTTTTGTGACTTCTTTCTTACATTTTGTTTTATCATCTATATTTAGACTATTTATTTACTATCCATACGTATTATATTTTAGTAAATCACAAAAATAATTACTTAAGTTGAATAAATTTAAGTGATTGATGGCCCATTCATGTTGAGTGGCATGTTGTTTTGTCTTTGATCCATGGGCTTAGGTTTACATAACTTGGGGTCTTCCTCTAGTTTATAGGCTTTGGACAGCCCAATGGCTTTGGTTCTTTGTCCATCAAAGTTTCTAAACTTAGGCGAATAAAATTTGAAAAGCGATAACTCTTTACAAATTAATATGATTAATTTAATTGGAACATAATCTTCTATATCTTATTTTGATCACATCAAACCATATGAAGAAAAAGCCTTTGTCGAGGAAAAAAATTAATGATTTTAAGATATTTCGTGTAAAATAAAATAAGACAAATCAATTCAAAGTAATTAAATTCACTACTATAAAACATGGCTTTAAAGAAAACAAAGAGAACAAAAATATTTAATGTACATCTATAAATATACTATAATCTATTCAATTTTTTTCATCAAATTTTCTCTCAATCTCTCATTCTTCTATTTCTAAATTTTAGTATTCAATCGATCTATCTTGTTCTTATCAATTTTCATATTTTTTTCATTAATTCAACAAGGTATATATTATATTTTATTTATTTAATAAATTTTTATATTGTTGTTAATTTTAGGTGTACGATTTAACATTTTTTGTGTGAATTTTTCTAGGTTTTGAATACGTAGAGGTTATCACAAATTCACACCACCTTCAAACTATTGTTGATCAATTGGATTTGTGGTATCAATTTCTTATTTGAAATATTCATTTTTAATAATTATGGATCCACGTGATTATAATATTGAGAAAATTAAGGAATTAAATCTTGAATTTTCAATATGACAATCATGTGCGCAAACATCTATTTCTTCATCTTAAAAAAAGGAACAAAATATTTGAAGTATGGAATCATTTTGAAATGAAAGAAATTAAAATTGATGAAAAAATAAAATTTAGAGATCAATACAACTATTGTATTAAAAATTATGCATATATTTTCAGTAGCTCAACTAATGCACTTGTTAGGGATTATAAAAAATGTCACTTAAACGAGCAAGTAATAGATCATACACAAAGATTATTGAATGCTAGTGGTAGTGAAACTTTTTAATATTAACAAAATAAAATGCGAGAAGGAATAACAAAACTTGTAGTACAATGCGAGTTGCCTTTAACGTTGACATATATTGATAAATTTGAAAAATTTATCATAGAGTATGATACTTTTAATTTTAAACATGTTCCTAAAAGTACAATTACAAATGATATTATTAAAATGTTTAATGATATAAAAAATGAACTAATTTCATTTTTTTCAAGCGTCTTTCAATTTCTATTTGTATTACCTCTGATTTATGGAGTGCACATAATGTTTAGGCTATGTTGTTGTAACTTCTCATTTTATTGATGATTATTGGTAATTAAATAAAAGAATTTTACGATTTCGTAATTGTGAATATCTTCACACTGATATTGATACTTATAGATATATTGTAGCAATATTGCAAGAATATTGTATTAGAGATAGAATATTTAACATAACTCTTGATATATTATAATCTATTAAATTTTTTTCATCAAATTTTCTCTCAATCTCTCATTCTTCTATTTCTAAATTTAGTATTCAATCGATCTATCTTGTTCTTATCAATTTTCATATTTTTTCATTAATTCAACAAGGTATATATTATATTTTATTTATTTAATAAATTTTTATATTGTTGTTAATTTTAGGTGTACGATTTAACATTTTTTGTGTGAATTTTTCTAGGTTTTGAATACGTAGAGGTTATCACAAATTCACACCACCTTCAAACTATTGTTGATCAATTGGATTTGTGGTATCAATTTCTTATTTGAAATATTCATTTTAATAATTATGGATCCACGTGATTATAATATTGAGAAAATTAAGGAATTAAATCTTGAATTTTCAATATGACAATCATGTGCGCAAACATCTATTTCTTCATCTTAAAAAAAGGAACAAAATATTTGAAGTATGGAATCATTTTGAAATGAAAGAAATTAAAATTGATGAAAAAATAAAATTTAGAGATCAATACAACTATTGTATTAAAATTATGCATATATTTTCAGTAGCTCAACTAATGCACTTGTTAGGGATTATAAAAAATGTCACTTAAACGAGCAAGTAATAGATCATACACAAAGATTATTGAATGCTAGTGGTAGTGAAACTTTTTAATATTAACAAAATAAAATGCGAGAAGGAATAACAAACTTGTAGTACAATGCGAGTTGCCTTTAACGTTGACATATATTGATAAATTTGAAAAATTTATCATAGAGTATGATACTTTTAATTTTAAACATGTTCCTAAAAGTACAATTACAAATGATATTATTAAAATGTTTAATGATATAAAAAATGAACTAATTTCATTTTTTTCAAGCGTCTTTCAATTTCTATTTGTATTACCTCTGATTTATGGAGTGCACATAATGTTTAGGCTATGTTGTTGTAACTTCTCATTTTATTGATGATTATTGGTAATTAAATAAAAGAATTTTACGATTTCGTAATTGTGAATATCTTCACACTGATATTGATACTTATAGATATATTGTAGCAATATTGCAAGAATATTGTATTAGAGATAGAATATTTAACATAACTCTTGATATATTATAATCTATTAAATTTTTTTCATCAAAAATTTTTCTCTATTTCTCATTCTCATACTTCTGAATTTTAGTGTTCAATCAATCTCTCTTGTTCTTATCAATTTTCACATTCTTTCCATTAATTCAACAAGGTATATATTACAATTTATTTATTTAATAAATTTTTATATTGTTGTTAATTTTAGGTGTATGATTTAACATTTTTTAAGTGAATTGTAGGTTCGAATACGTGAAGATGATAAAAAAATTCACACTACTATCAAACTATTGTTGATCATTGAATTTGTTGTATAAATTTTTTATTTGAAATATTTATTTTAATAATTATGGATCCACATGATTATAATATTGAAAATATTGATAATGATATTGAGGAAATTATGGACTTAAATCTTGCATTTTCTATAGGAAAATCGTGTGCAGAAACATCCACTTCTTCATCTAAAAAAAAAACAAAACATTTGAAGTATGAAAATATTTTAAAATGAAAGAAATTAAAATTGGTGGAAAATTATAATTTAGATATCAATACAACTATTATATTAAAAATTATGCATATATTTTCGGTAGCTCAACTAGCACACTTGATAGGCATTATAAAAAATATCACTTAAACGAGCAAGTAAGCGACTATATACAAAGATTATTGAATGCTAGTGGTAGTGACATTTTTTATATTCACAAAGGAATAGCAAAACTGGTAGCACAATGCGAGTTGCCTTTAACTTGACCGATATTAATGAATTTGAAAAATTTATCATAGAGTATGATACTTTAATTTTAAACATGTTCCTAAAAGTACAATTACAAATGATATTATTAAAATATTTAATGATACAAAAAATGAACTAATTTCATTTTTTTCAAGCGTCTTTCAATTTCTATTTGTATTACCTCTGATTTATGGAGTGCACATAATGTTTAGGCTATGTTGTTGTAACTTCTCATTTTATTGATGATTATTGGTAATTAAATAAAAGAATTTTACGATTTCGTAATTGTGAATATCTTCACACTGATATTGATACTTATAGATATATTGTAGCAATATTGCAAGAATATTGTATTAGAGATAGAATATTTAACATAACTCTTGATATATTATAATCTATTAAATTTTTTTCATCAAAAATTTTTCTCTATTTCTCATTCTCATACTTCTGAATTTTAGTGTTCAATCAATCTCTCTTGTTCTTATCAATTTTCACATTCTTTCCATTAATTCAACAAGGTATATATTACAATTTATTTATTTAATAAATTTTTATATTGTTGTTAATTTTAGGTGTATGATTTAACATTTTTTAAGTGAATTGTAGGTTTCGAATACGTGAAGATGATAAAAAATTCACACTACTATCAAACTATTGTTGATCAATTGAATTTGTTGTATAAATTTTTTATTTGAAATATTTATTTTTAATAATTATGGATCCACATGATTATAATATTGAAAATATTGATAATGATATTGAGGAAATTATGGACTTAAATCTTGCATTTTCTATAGGAAAATCGTGTGCAGAAACATCCACTTCTTCATCTAAAAAAAACAAAACATTTGAAGTATGAAAATATTTTAAAATGAAAGAAATTAAAATTGGTGGAAAATTATAATTTAGATATCAATACAACTATTATATTAAAAATTATGCATATATTTTCGGTAGCTCAACTAGCACACTTGATAGGCATTATAAAAAATATCACTTAAACGAGCAAGTAAGCGACTATATACAAAGATTATTGAATGCTAGTGGTAGTGACAGTTTTTTATATTCACAAAGGAATAGCAAAACTGGTAGCACAATGCGAGTTGCCTTTAACTTTGACCGATATTAATGAATTTGAAAAATTTATGAAAGAGTATGCTACTTCTAATTTTAAATGTGTTCCTAGAAGTACAACTAGAAATGATATTATTAAAATATTTAATGATACAAAAAATGAACTAATTTCATTTTTTTCAAGAATCCTTCAATGTCTATTTGTATAACTTATAATTTATGGAGTGCACGTAATGTTATATGCTATGTTGTTGTAACTTCTCATTTTATTGATGAATCTTGACAATTAAATAAAAGAATTTTAAGATTTCGTAATTGTGAATATCTTTACACTGATATTAATATTTATAGATATATTGTAACAATATTGTATTAGAGATAGAATATTTAACATAACTCTTGTTATTTCTCATTTTAAAAATTATTTTCAATTAAATACTACTCACAATTCTCTTTTCCATATGAGATGTGTATGTCATATTTTGAATTTAGTTGTTAAAGATGGTATGACATATATTTTTTTCATATTGAATTAATTAGATCCACAGTTTCTTATATCATTGGATCTAATTCAAGATAACAAGAATATAGAGATTTTTATAAGACGGCCCAACTTAAACCAATAAAATTAAAAATTGATGTAGATAATTGATATAATTTGACTTATTTAATGTTGGAAAATGCTAGGGCATATTGACAAATTATTTGTGTTTTTATTAATAAGAAAATGCAAAGTATTAATCTTGATAAATCTAGTTGTGATGTAGCTAATACATTTATTGATTTTTTAAAACCATTTATGAGGCTACAAATGAATGTTCGAAAATTTATTATCTCACTTCTCATCTTATTTTTCCATTTTTTGTAAACTTAACGGGTAATTTTGCACAATATCGACAAGTAGATGAATTTAGAGATATACTTCATAAAATAGAAATAAAATTTAAAAATTATTGACTTGACATTTTTCTTATTTTTAGTTATGCATGCATAATAAATCCTAGATATAAATTAAGAGGAATGTGTCTCATGATTAATAGAATTTTTACTAATTTATAAATTACTCATTTACTTTCTATTGATCAAATAACACATGAAATTGCTAGTTTATATTCTTTTTATGAAATTAAATATTCTAATGTTAGTCATTTACATTCTTCTTTACATGCTACTTCTAGTAGTGGTAGTGGAGCTATTGTAGTTTCACAATTTGATATTCATGATATTTTAAATCAATTAAATACTGATGTTTATTTTAGTTCTTGCGAAATGAACTAGATATTTATTTTGACACTCGATATCAATTTTCTCACAATGAGAACTTTGATATTTTAGATTGGCGAAAAATATTTTCCACTACATATCTTATTCTTTCAATAATGACACATGATCTACTAACACCTCTGCTCTCTACCATAGTATCGAAGTTTGCTTTTAGTGCAGGTAGATGTGTGTACGATAAACGCCGAGGAAGATTTACATCCAACCTCATGGAGACACTCATTTGCATGAAAGATTGGAACGACGTCATTACGAGAAATCAATAATGAGATGACGAAATACTAGAAAACTTTAAAAATTTAGACGTTGAATACTAGTTTTAAATTTGGATGTATTGTAATTTGAATTTTGAAGTATTTTTTTAACTTGTAATTTTTTTTAACATTTTGCACATGACTGACAATTAGATGAGTGTCAACCTAGTTGGAATGTATATAATTTGTAGTGATGCAAGTGTCAAATTTATAATGAATGTTACATTTTTTTTATATATGTTTCAAATAATTTTTTTGTAACTACATGTCATTTTTATATTAATTAAACAATTTTATTATTTAGACGATTAACTATCATATTTTAACATTACAATAATAAATATTTATTATTGTTTTAATAACTAAAATTTTTTAAAAAATATATAATATATTTATATAAAATAATTTTACTTATGTATATCTGGCTCATTAAGCTCGGTTCATTAGGCTCGTTGGGCCGGTTCGGTTTAGCTCGTTAGTCTCGTGGCTCGCGAGCCAGTACAACTTGAAAATTTTTTGGGGTCAGTTCGTTAAGCTTGGTAAGTTCGGTGGCCGGGCCTTCTCAGGCTCTGCTTGGCTAAGCTTGGCCGGCTCGTTTAACATCTCTACATTGAACACACTTTTTTATCCCTATTTACGTTTTAATCAGTTGGTTTGAGAAGTTACGAGAAATAGTACATTTACAAGACCTAAGTAAAGGTAAATAAACCTAAATTTGAGCTCGGAAATGAAATAAAACTGATTCAATGCACATCAAATTTCACTGTCATCAAAAAGGGAAGAAAAAAAGAAGATTCGTGGGACAATGTCTTTCACAAGTCCTAATATTCTAAAAAAGAAAAAAAAAAAAAGAAGAAAACAAAACTAGTGCAAAACGAGTCAAGCAAAAAGGCAAAACCACAACCTGGTTTTGTCTCTTCATGCGTCGGTAGAGGCCCTGCAAATAATTTCCCATCATTAATCAGAGCTCTTGCCCAACTGGCTCCCTTTTTCTTAGATTCTCGGCTTCTCCTTTACCAGAAAAATGAATGATTTTTATGGGCCAATCACAGTTCCCATGCAACTTTAATTACGTGATTAAATCAATATAATTGGTCTGTAAAGCAAACCCATAATTGGACCTTTCTTCACGTTTGGATGTCGCCTAACAGCAAGCATCTCTTGCGCTATCATCTTCGTATTTCCATCAATGGGCAATGATCATTATTCAGAGTATCGACCAGTGCAGACTTCTTGTTTGACCTTCAAAATAAACTATATTCAGACCCGGGTTCGGTGGTCACACTTAGTTCTTATCTATTTAGTAAAAATCATCACCCTAGTACGATATTGTTCATTTCGTACTGAAAACTACTCCGTTTTTTCTCAATTTTCCTTCCAAAACATGTCGTATTACAGGTTACCCTAATTTTAGGTCATTATTTTTTTTACAGGACGGTCTATCACTCCTCTTTTAATTATCATCGATCATGTTGTCTTCGCAGCAACTGATAATAAATAACATTGGAGATTACTAAAAGGTAATATATTAATTTGAGTGTTTTTATGGTTGTATGACTGATACGACAACTTATGCAGCGAGAAAGGATGAATAGTATTATGGACTGACAATACTATTAATCTGAATAGGTATGCATATATTCATCCAAGGGAAATAAGAGTAAAAAAGGTACGTCAAAGCAGAGCTAGCTCATGAATATAAAAAGGAAACAGTGTAGAACTGTTGGGGGTAGTAGGGTAACCGACAAGGGATAGATAAGATTATTTTCAGGACCCAAGTTCAGCCTGTCTGACAAATTCGAATGGCATACAAGAACAGTGCGATTCCACGGCTTTATCTAACACACCCATTTACGTCAGAAAATTAAACAGCTAAAAATATCTGCAAGATGTAATATAGATCAAACTTCTTCGGTTCTTCATCTTCACTTCACGAGAGAGATGTAAAAGATAAAATAAGAACTAAATAATTCCTAATAAAATTCCAAACGTTTTACCAAAAATTAGGATTCAATCAACGGATAGGGCAAAATTCGATCAGATTTGAGGCGTAATTGTCACAACCTAGATGGAGGCCACGGCGAAATGTGGAATGATCTGGCCATTGGTAGGATTCATAATGGATCCTATTAGTTTCATAAATCATAAGTGTAAGATGAAAATAACCCAGGAGATTTGTGATTAAAAACAATATTAGTTTGCACACATAAAATAATATATACTTCTTAATTAATTAGGTGATTCTAAAATAAAAAACTATGTCAAGCATAAAGTAAAGAGGGAAGGGTAAGAGAATGCAAATAAATTTATTAACGTGGTTCGACCAACTTTGCATACGTACGCTTTTCAAGACTCATCCTTGAAGATTCTTTTCCAAACCAACGAGTTTGTCAGATTGAACTTCCGGGCATCAATCCAAAGTCTTACATGTGACTCTTTCTCTAGGCGTTGTCCTTAGCTCATTCACCGATATACAAGAATAAGTGTTTGAATCGAACACAAACAATATCACACACTCTTTACAAATGAAATCTCAAGTTAGTCTTGGAAGAGAGTAATGAAAGATGAAAGCTTAGAATCTCACCTGAAATGGCAGCACTTTGTTACGGTTCTTACGTTCGGTGTGTTGCACAAAACTGCCATACTCTATTTATAGAATCCTTTTAAAAAAAATTGTGTACCGGTCAACACTTTCCCCTAATGAGTCGACAATTGCTTGGCCGTTGTGTGATTTTCACATGTTCTCAACTACTCGGTCGACATTGTTATAGAATACAATGGTCGACACTTCGTCGGGTCAGCCACACTTTGAGATATGTGGAATTTCTTCAATGTTTATGTGGTCGACACTTTGCTAGAGGAGTCGAGACTTTGAGCTCTCTTTAATTTTTCTACAGTATTCTACCGGTCGACACTTTCAGAGGTTGGTCAACACCTTAAGCTTTTTGTAATGCTCTTTAATGTTGCACCGGTCGACACTTTCCTGGTACTATCCACACTTGTTGCTCTCGTTTTAAAAACCGTTTCTTTACACAAATGCTATGCATATCTCCTTTTATTTTCCTTCTACAAGTTCTATGAACTTTAACAAATACTGAAAGGACTTAAACAAATACATTAGCATAATCAAATACCCCTCATCAAAGATTTCTAAACAAGATAAAGATACAATCTTTATGCATATATAATCAATAATTCAATCTTAGAATTGATTAACCAATTTAGTATGTTCATCATTAAAACAAAAACTAAGCTTCATTTTCTTTAAGCTAACAATTTCTCATTTTTTGACAATGACAAACATATGTTATTCTAAATTGTTTAGCTCTCCACCTTAACCTATGTTATACATCATTTGAGTTGATTGTCTTTGATACAAATGGAATGATACCCCCCCCCCCCCCCCCAACAATTTCTCATTTTTTGACAATGACAAACATATGTTATTCTAAATTGTTTATAATAGCTCTCCACCTTAACCTATGTTATACATCATTTGAGTTGATTGTCTTTGATACAAATGGAATGATATGCAAGATAGTTCCTGTAGCACCCGGTTCCGCTAAACCAAATTTAATTTATCAAATATGATGTGCATTTTATGAAAGAATTAGGGGAATTATTTATTAGGTTAGTGAGTGACTAAGCAAGGGCATTTATGTAAAGTGAGGTTTTAAAAATGGGTAACGTATTTAAGGGAAGTGTTAATACACTATAGCCGCCACTATTCCCTATTTCCCTCTTTCGGTTTTCAGCTCGAGCAGTAGAGCTCTTTAGGCGATTCTCTCGCCCGATTCTCCTTCAATCTAGGTAAGTCTTCCTTGTTTTCTTGCTTTTTAGCGATTAGATAACTGAGAGAATACAATGTGGAGATTTGAGGATGCTGTGATTAAGGGTAGGTTCGGGTTCTTGGTGATAAATGGGAATGCATGGGTAGCAGAGTTTCAATCAGTTTCCTCAAGCATTTTATGGATTTTGGTAAGTTTTAGTGAGAGTTGGATTAATGTACTGTCATGACCCTAGGTGAGGGAGCTTCTGGAGTAGTTGAAACCAAGCATTTCCAAGAGAGCCAGATAAGTGAAGTATTGTGTGTGCTTTCGGGCCTACATCACAGAATACTAGGTGTATGCATGTTTGAGTATTTCCTGTATGTCATGCATCATGTTTTTTTTAAAGAACACGAAAATGAACTTTCATGTAATGTTATGGAAAGGCAGGTACAGATTGAAATGCATTGGCTGTTAAGGGAACTAATCCACCCCTTAACTGATGAAGAGGATTTATAACATTGGGAGAACTGATCCCACTTTCAAGGGAACTGAGGGATCAGAACAGCTATTAAGGGAATTCATCCACCCCTTAACTGATGAAGAGGATGTATAACATTGGGAGAATTGATCCCACTCCCAAGGGAATCGAGGGATCAGATCAGTGAATGAACGAATGTGCAACTGAGATGAGAAAGTAGAAACTGCATAATTAGGATTTAAGTTTTAGCATATCATTTCATTATCACTTCGCTTATTTAGCATTAGGCTAATAGATGAGTTTTGTGATGTAGGTGAGGAAGTAACAGCAGGTGATTTCTCTGAGCTTGTTGATGGATAGGCTGGTTGGAGGAGCACATTCATGCCACGGATCTGGTACTTGATGAGGCGATTTAACTGATGTCAGTTGGTGTGAAGTTTCAGTTGACAATGTTTTAATTTAAGTATGTTGAGTTTTCATGTTAGTAGAGGTTTAATACTTTGAATACGTTTTGAGATTTTCAGATAATGATATTCTGTTGAGTTTTTCTTTTTCTCTAATGTTGGTTTTTACTGGATTTGAGTGGTGCAATGATTCGAGTTATTTCTGAATGGTCTCAGTGAAATAAGTAAATTCTTTTTGTATTTAAGTTGTGTTGGCATAACAAGAAATAATTGAAATGTCGCTCTGTCTTCTATCGTTAGATGATGTCTATCGGAAGATGTTGAGTTATAGTTATGTTGTCTATCGGAAGATGTCTTCAGTTAAGCCATCGGATGATGTAGGTTTAATTCTATCGGAAGATGTCTTCAGTTAAGCCATCGGATGATGTAGGTTCAATGCTATCGGAAGATGTAGATTTTGCACTACCGGTATGAGTGGGTAATATGTTTTGTCGCTTTGCGATCGGTTGATGTTGAATAAGTAATTTATTCGGCTGACGTCATCGGTTGATGCAGTCCACCGAGAGATGTCTTTTATTTCCAACTCTTCTGGTCTACGTCATCGGTAGAAGCCTGTTTCTGCTTCTTTCGTTGACTTTATCCATCGAGAGATGCGTTTAACTTCTGCGACTTTCCAAGTATTTCACAATTTAAACCTCTATTTTTTTTAGCCGATTATTTCTTACACTTCAAACAACGTTCATAGTTTTGTTTAACTCTATTGCTGTCCAAATGATTTCCGCTGCAAGTTCTTAAATGTTTTGAGATTTTAGCTTATGTCAAATGCGTAATGTTGAGCAAAGTTAAAAAGAAAAAAATAATAATAATAATATTAATACAGTTGGGATTTCTTAGTCATGTACGGGCTTCTGTGTAACGAACCGGGTTCAGATAACTCGGGGCGTTACATTATGGTATCAGAGACATTCAGTTAAATCGTTCAAAAGATTACTCATCAGTGCCAATCGTCGCATGGAAGTACTTCAACAACTGTAAGTGTTTATGTTAACCTGAGCTATTAGATACTTAAGAGTGTAATTAACCCTGTACAGGAATTTAGTACAATGGCCAGACGCCCAGGAAGACCTAGAATACCGAGGGAAATGCCAAACTTGAGGAGTGAGGAGGAATCTAGTGTTATTAGACAACTGATAGATTTGGTACGTCAGCAAACAGACTTAGTACGTCAGCAGTCCGATCTGTTAGGAGTGTTGCTGAACCGAGAAGTACAAGGAAGTTCCAACTCAGGTTCTAGCAATGAACATTCAGGAGACCGATTCAGGAGGCTTCAGTCGCCCACGTTTGATGGAAAATCATCAAACCCGATTGTTGCTGAAGAGTGGTTGAGGAGGATCGAAAACATGTTCCAGTGTGCCAATGTTGGTGAAGGAGACAAAGTCACGTTGGCCACGTTCCATTTTGCTGGTGATGCTCAACTTTGGTGGGAGACAATCAAGACCACCACCGATGTTTTAGCGATGTCCTGGTCGCAGTTCAAGGACATCTTCTATGAGAAATATTTTAACAGCACAATCCAGGCTGCAAAGAAGGTAGAGTTTTTGAACTTGAAGCAGACAGGGTCTGTGGCTGAATACGTTAGACAATTCGAGTCTCTGTCCAGGTTCGCTGGACACCTTGTTCACCGAAATGAAGATAAGGTGTTTCAATTCATAAATGAACTGAAACCAGAAATGTACAGAGGGGTCAAGTTTTCGGGTTTTAAAGGTTTGCCTTTTAGTGATGTTGTGTCCACAGCATTGGAGGTGGAAGAAGCTGAGTTGAAGTGCGATGGACCAAAGGAAACCCCGAGAAAGTTTGTTCAACCACCACCGCAGAGAGGAGTGAAGAGGCACAATGAAGGCCAGTATAGTCAAGGAATAGGAAAGAAAGTACCAGATACCAAGACGTTTCCTCAATGCCCGAAGTGTACGAAGAATCACTCGGGCGAGTGTAGATTTGGGACGAATAAGTGTTTTAACTGTGATGAGGTCGGACACTCGTTCAGGGATTGCCCAAATCCTAGAATCACCCGTTGCTTCAACTGTAACAAAGTCAGCCATATCAACAGAGACTGCCCAGCTTTAAAGGGCGGACCTGCCAAGATTAAACCAAGAATATTCTCCATGATGGAGTCAGGTGATGAGGACCAGCCTGCTGTAGTGTCAGGTACTATATTGATTAACTCTATACCTGCTTTTACTTTGATAGATTCGGGTGCAACTCATTCTTTTATAGCCTCTGCATTTGCTGATAAGTTAGATGTACAGTTCACTTCTTCTGAGCATGTGTTTAACGTAGCACTACCCTCTGGTGAGCGCATGCACTCCAATCAAATGATGCCTGATAGTGTTGTATTAGTAGGAAACATGAATTTGTCTGCTGATCTCATTGTTATGGACATAATGGGATTTGATGTGATCCTAGGAATGGATTGGTTGTTTAAGCATTATGCCACAATAGATTGTAGGACTGGAGTTGTTAGTTTTCAACCCCCTGATGGTTTAAACCATACCTTCCGAGCTCTGAAGAAGAGTAAGGAAATGACTGTGATGACCTCTGTCAATTATAGACCCTCCCCGTGCAGGGAATATTTGTGCTTTTTGGCCAGTATTTTAGACACACAACTAGTAGAAAAAGCGAGCCCCGAAAATGTTTTAGTTGTCCAGGATTTTCCGGAAGTATTCCTAGATGACCTTCCTGGCTTGCCACCAGATAGGGAAATTGAATTTGTGGTAGATGTTTACCCCGGCGCCGAGCCTGTGTCTAAAAATCCATATAGACTAGCACCAACAGAACTTAAAGAATTAAAGAAACAGTTGGAGGATTTGTTGGAGAAAGGGTTCATACGCCCTAGCTTTTCACCGTGGGGTGCACCTATCCTTTTTGTCAAAAAGAAAGATGGATCAATGCGTATGTCCATTGATTATAGAGAATTGAATAAGTTAACTGTCAAGAACAAGTACCTTTTGCCGAGGATTGATGACTTATTTGACCAGCTTAAGGGTGCAAGAGTTTTCTCTAAGATTGACCTTAGATCCGGTTATTACCAGCTGAAGGTTAAATCTAAAGATATCCCAAAGACTGCCTTTCGCACAAGGTATGGACATTATGAGTTTTTGGTTATGTCTTTTGGTTTGACAAATGCACCCGCAGCCTTCATGGATCTCATGAATAGGGTGTTTCGCGAGTATTTGGACAAGTTTTTCATTGTATTCATAGATGACATCCTAATCTACTCTAGAACTAAGGATGAGCATGCAAGGCATTTGGGTTTGGTGTTAGGATTACTAAGGCAGCACTAGCTTTATGCTAAGTTTTCCAAGTGTGAGTTTTGGTTGGATAGAGTTCACTTTCTTGGTCACGTGATCTCTGGAGATTGAATATCTGTCGATCCAGCCAAAGTTCAAGCAGTTAAGGAGTGGCCACAACCGAAGAATGCCACGGATATTCGAACTTTCCTTGGATTAGCAGGATATTATAGAAAATTTATCGAAGGATTTTCAAAGATTGCCACACCCCTCACTCAACTAACAAGGAAAAACATAAAGTATGCTTGGACAGGGGAATGTGAATCCAGTTTCCAGACCTTGAAACAGAAACTAACCAATGCTCCAATATTGACTCTTCCTGTCGAAAATGGTAAATTAAGTATTTAGTGTGATGCTTCCAAGGTCGGGCTTGGTTGTGTTTTGATGCAAGATGGAAATGTTATAGCTTATGCTTCTAGGCAGTTAAAAGTACACGAAAAGAATTCCCTACACATGACTTAGAATTAGCTGCTGTGGTTTTTGCATTAAAGATTTGGAGGCACTACCTGTATGGACAAACTTGTGAGATATTTTCGGATCATAAAAGTCTGAAATACATTTTCACGCAAAAAGAACTGAATATGAGGCAACGTGGGTGGTTAGAGTTTGTCAAAGATTATGATTTTGAGATTAAGTACCACCCTGGCAAGGCCAATGTAGTGGCTGATGCTTTGAGTAGAGTGACTTCTTCAGTCTCTACATTGATTCTAGACATACCGATAGCTTTAGAGACAGAATTCCAAAGATTTAACCTGGAAGCTGTGTCTAGTGTGTCAGCCATGCTTTCGGCCATATCTTTAAGGCCAACTATTTTGGAGAAAATAAAGGAAGTTTAAATGAATGACACCGAATGTAATAAGTATAAGTTGTGCATGGATTCTACTGACAAGTCGAATTTCAACTGCTCGGTTGATGGAATTCTCAAGTTTCGAAATAGATGGTTTGTACCGGCTGATACTGAACTTAGAAAGGGAATCCTATCTGAGGCACATTCTTCTAGACTTTCTGTTCATCCCGGAAGTACGAAGATGTACAGAGATCTCAAGCAACATTATTGGTGGCCAGGTATGAAAAGAAGTGTGGCGGAGTATGTAGAGTCATGTCTGATCTGCCAGTAAGTCAAAGCTGAACATCAGAGGCCTGTTGGAACATTACAACCTTTACCAGTTCCTGAATGGAAATGGGAACAAATAACTATGGATTTTGTTATAGGATTACCTAGAACAGCTAAGGGTCACGATGTAATCTGGGTAATAGTTGATCGTTTAACCAAATCTGCTCACTTTCTGCCAATGAAGGTAATATACTCGATGGATCAACTGGCTGAGTTGTATGTGCACGAAGTTGTTAGACTGCATGGAGTTCCAAGCACCATAATTTCAGACCGAGACTCCAGATTTACATCTAATTTTTGGAAAAGTTTGCACAAGGCTATGGGAACACAGCTTTCCATCCTCAAACAGATGGACAATCCGAAAGGACTATTCAAACATTGGAGGATATGCTCCGTGCATGTGTATTAGACTTTCAAGGTTCATGGAGCAAATACTTGTCCTTGGTAGAATTTTCTTATAACAACAGTTTTCAGGCAACAATAGGCATGACACCTTACGAGGCATTATATGGATGAAAGTGCAGATCTCCGTTATATTGGGATGAAGTTGGGGAAGCACAATTGATTGGTCCTGATATTGTGCAGCAGACAGTGGAGAAGATTGCTCTTATCCGACAAAGAATCTTGACAGCTCAAAGCTGGCAGAAAAGTTACGCAGACAAGAGACGAAGAGAACTGGAATTTGAAGTAGTTGATGAAGTTTTTCTTAAGGTGTCACCTTTCAAGGGAGTTGTGAGATTTGGAAAGAGAGACAAGTTGAACCCCAGATATATTGGACCTTTCTTAATCTTGCAGATGATTGGGAAGTCAGCTTATCAACTACAGTTACCAGCCTCTTTAGAAGGAATCCATAATGTGTTTCATGTTTCCATGCTAAGGAAGTGTGTTAGAAACCTATCTCAAGTTATGGAACCTCAGAGTATTGAAGCTCAGCCCACTCTTACTTATGAAGAGAAACCAGTAAGGATCCTAGACTATGCTGTGAAAGTGTTGCGCAACAAAGAAGTTCCATTGGTGAAGGTCTTGTGGCATAACCAGAACATAGAGGAGACAACTTGGGAGCGTCAGCAAGACATGATGGACCAACATCCAGAATTATTCAGGTATTGAATTTTGAGGACAAAATTCTTTTAAGGAGGATAGATTGTAGCACCCGGTTACGCTAAACCAAATTTAATTTATCAAATATGATGTGCATTTTATGAAAGAATTAGGGGAATTATTTATTAGGTTAGTGAGTGACTAAGCAAGGGCATTTATGTAAAGTGAGGTTTTAAAAACGAGTAACATATTTAAGGGAAGTGTTAATACACTATAGCCGCCACTATTCCCTATTTCCCTCTTTCGGTTTTCAACTCGAGCAGTAGAGCTCTCTAGGCGATTCTCTCGCCCGATTCTCCTTCAATCTAGGTAAGTCTTCCATGCTTTCTTGCTTTTTAGCGATTAGATAACTGAGAGAATACAATGTGGAGATTTGAGGATGCTGTGATTAAGGGTAGGTTCGGGTTCTTGGTGATAAATGGGAATGCATGGGTAGCAGAGTTTCAATCGGTTTCCTCAAGCATTTTATTGATTTTGGTAAGTTTTAGTGAGAATTAGATTAATGTACTGTCATGACCCTAGGTGAGGGAGCTTCTGGAGTAGTTGAAACCAAGCATTTCCAAGAGAGCCAGGTAAGTGAAGTATTGTGTGTGCTTTCGGGCCTACATCACAGAATACTAGGTGTATGCATGTTTGAGTATTTCCTGTATGTCATGCATCATGTTTTTTTTTAAAGAACACGAAAATGAACTTTCATGTAATGTTATGGAAAGGCAGGTACAGATTGAAATGCATTGGCTGTTAAGGGAACTAATCCACCCCTTAACTGATGAAGAGGATTTATAACATTGGGAGAACTGATCTCACTTTCAAGGGAACTGAGGGATCAGAACAGCTATTAAGGGATTTCATCCACCCCTTAACTGATGAAGAGGATGTATAACATTGGGAGAATTGATCCAACTCCCAAGGGAATCGAGGGATCAGATCAGTGAATGAACGAATGTGCAACTGAGATGAGAAAGTAGAAACTGCATAATTAGGATTTAAGTTTTAGCATATCATTTCATTATCACTTCGCTTATTTAGCATTATGCTAATAGATGAGTTTTGTGATGTAGGTGAGGAAGTAACAGCAGGTGATTTCTCTGAGCTTGTTGATGGATAGGCTGGTTGGAGGAGCACATTCATGCCACGGATCTGGTACTTGATGAGGCGATTTAACTGATGTCAGTTGGTGTGAAGTTTCAGTTGACAATGTTTTAATTTAAGTATGTTAAGTTTTTATGTTAGTAGAGGTTTAATACTTTGAATACGTTTTGAGATTTTCAGATAATGATATTCTGTTGAGTTTTTTTTTCTCTAATGTTGGTTTTTACTGGATTTGAGTGGTGCAATGATTCGAGTTATTTCTGAATGGTCTCAGTGAAATAAGTAAATTCTTTCTGTATTTAAGTTGTGTTGGCATAGCAAGAAATAGTTGAAATGTCGCTCTGTCTTCTATCGTTAGATGATGTCTATCGGAAGATGTTGAGTTATAGTTATGTTGTCCATCGGAAGATGTCTTCAGTTAAGCCATCGGATGATGTAGGTTTAATTCTATCGGAAGATGTCTTCAGTTAAGCCATCAGATGATGTAGGTTTAATTCTATCGGAAGATGTCTTCAGTTAAGCCATCGGATGTTGTAGGTTCAATGCTATCGGAAGATGTAGATTTTGCACTACCGGTATGAGTGGGTAATATGTTTTGTCGCTTTGCGATCGGTTGATGTTGAATAAGTAATTTATTCGGCTGACGTCATCGGTAGATGCAGTCCACCGAGAGATGTCTTTTGTTTCCAACTCTTCTGGTCTACGTCATCGGTAGAAGCCTGTTTCTGCTTCTTCCGTTGACTTTATCCATCGGCAGATGCGTTTGACTTCTGCGACTTTCCAAGTATTTCACAATTTAAACCTCTATTTCTTTTTGGCTGATTATTTCTTACACTTCAAACAACGTTCATAGTTTTGTTTAACTCTATTGCTGTCCAAATGATTTCCACTGCAAGTTCTTAAATGTTTTGAGATTTTAGCTTATGTCAAATGCTGAATGTTGAGCAAAGTTAAAAAGAAAAAAAAAAAATAATAATATTAATACAGTTGGGATTTCTTAGTCATGTACGGGCTTCTGTGTAACGAACCGGGTTCAGATAACTCGGGGCGTTACAGTTCCCCCCCCCCCCCCCCCCCCCCCCAAAACCCCAAAATAGATAGTTTCAATTCTCATTTGTTTGCACTCATCTTTCTCTTCCCCTTTTTTCATTATCTTAAAAATTTTGGCAGAGTAACATTTGTTTTTAGACTCTCCTTTAGTTAAGAGGTCTCTTTGGTACACTTAAACCATTTTCATGCTTGATAGCAATGAAAGAGACTTTTTCGATGATGTTCCATGAATCATAGTCCATAGATTGAATAAAAATTTTGTAATGACCCTCGCGGGCTGCCATGTCACTTGACATATATTTTTCACGTAAAATTTTTCGTTTGTCATTTAAACTTTAAAACGGTTTTTGGACTTTCAAATCTCTTTAAAAATGAGTGAAAAACATTTAAGAAGTCATTTGGAAGAAATCATTTGAAACTGGTTCGGTTTAAAACTAAAAAACCAAAGTGGACAGGGTGGCACGCGCACGATTGGCACGCGCGCATCGCTCTGTCGCGGCATCAGCATTGCTCACCCAGAGCACGCGCGCTGCCCACCAAAAGCGCGAGCATCGTGCGCGTGGGGGCCGATCTATCGGCGTACCCCGCTGATCGATTGGCACTCTCTCGGGTGTCGACCATCACGAGCGTCGCTTCAATCGATCGATCGCGCGCAATGCGCGATCGATCGGAAACCTCTCTGCCGCTGACCCGCATTTCCACCAAGACGCCGATTGATCGCTAGCGCTAGGCAATCGATCGGTCAGGCGTGCTCCGAACACACTCCGCGCACATTCTGTGCGCTGCACGATCTAGTGCGCCCATCCACACCACTTTTTTTTTTTTTTTTTTGCTTCTTTTCTCAATTTTCCCCTAATTACACTCTAAAAATCCATCATACATCAACCCAACTTCCATAACTTAATACATCCACTTAAAATCCTTCCAAAACATATGTCCAACTCAAAATCATAAAATCGACTAGAAAACAAGTAGCGGAAACATAAAACACTTGGAACCCTTTAATCAAAGTATTTAGTCCAAAACATAAAATTTTCCAAGCAAATTCCTAAAATCATCGAAATCTACTATCCTTTTTCTTAATTCATAAACATGTACCAAAATCTCTCTTGTAGCATAACTTACGGGTCGGAATCTCCTTACCCAGCTCAAAACGCCAGCCACGAGTACCATCCATCAACTTCAGGGTGAACTTCATCACCTTCGATTTCTTCACCTACATCACAAGGTTCAAACTATAAGGATAATACTTAGTAAGAAGTGTACATATATAAATGAATGCTCACGTAATGCATCCTCGAAAAATCATGTCTGTTTAATTGTTTATTATTCCTTTCACTTGACATGGATTAAGGGGGTGGGTTTCGTGGGGGAGTAGGCATCGTGTACATAGTCCTCACTGACGGGTTTCATGGTCCATTACATGGACAAGTGACATGGCCCCCGAGAGGGACGAAATCATGGTCATACTGCCTTGACCCACGCTTAATCATTACGTACATTACATATTATTGCTCTTCTTTACATTTTCTTCACATAATCATGCAAGAAAAACATTTTTGTATGCTTCTTTGAGAAAACATGATGCGTGTTACATGAATGCACATATAAACATAATCCTACTCAAGGAAAGTCATCCATCAAAGAACTACATAACACCTATACTCTACTTATCACCATATAAATCACACATCAAAATAATCATCAGACATAGCTTCCTAGTACTCTTGTGATGTAGGGCCCTAATGGCCGAATATCTAACACACACTTACCTGGAATTCCATAGCAACTCGTGCAAGTTTCCTTAAGTCATAAACACCTAAAACATCACAATTTCATTATCAATATTGACCCAATCACAAATACAATGCATGAACGAATTTAAATTTTCTATGGGATTTCCTTAAAATTTCCGGCATAACCTCCTCGTATTATGCATTTTCTCAAATTTCCAAAACAGATCAACAATTCATCAATTCAATATCCAATCACATCCCAACAATCTATAATTTAACATATCCATGCCCTAAGTTCATCAACTAAAACCAAAAGGGAGTTGTCTTACCTTTAAATCGTCGAGAAGTGAAGGGAAATTCGTGAAACCTTCAAGAAGGGAGAGGGAGAAATTTCGGAACCCTAAAACAATCACAAAAACTCATAAAAATCTTAACAAAACCTAACCCTAATCCTAAAACTCACATCATAAACCTTAATGCTTACCTTAAACCTTCAAAATCGGAGGAAGAAATTGGAGGAAGGATTCGCTGGCACTGGCGAGAGGAGAAGATCGCACGGGTTAGAGGAGAAGATCGCATGGGTGAGAGGAAGGAAAGAAAGAGAAGAGGGGAGAAAGAGGGGTTTTAATAAATTTTTAATCTAATTACCATTTTGCCCTCTTTCACTTCTAATTTAACTCACCTTTCTTCAACTTAAATTTAACCCGCACGTTTTACTCTTAATTTCCCAACTACTATTTTTCATCCTTAAGATTAAATTAAAGCTCTCCATTTTTGGGCATATAATTAGAAATTGAAATGCTGAAATTCTATGCGTTACATCCTACCATTCTTAAACAAAATTTTGTCCCCCAAAATTTGCTTATACAAATAATTTCGGATACTTGTCCATCATATCTTGCTGTCATTCCACGTGGCTTCCTCAATGTTGTGATTTCTCCATAATACTTTCATTAGTGAGATTTCTTTGTTCCGTAACACCTTTATTGATGATTCAAGGATTCGTACTGGCTTTTCTTCATACGTCAAAGGTTGCTGAACCTCAATGTTCACTGGCTCCACAATATGCGTAGGGTCACATACACACTTCCTTAGCATAGATACGTGGAAGACATTGTGGATTCTGTCTATAGATGAAGGCAGCTGCAATCTGTAAGCTGTACTTTCGATCCTTGCCAAAATAGGAAACGATCCGACGAACCGTCCACTAAGTTTCCCTCTCTTGCTGAACTGCATAACTCCTTTGAACGGTGAGATCTTCAGAAATACCTCATCGCCTATGGCAAACTCCAGATCTCTCCTTCTACGGTCTGCATAACTCTTTTGTAGGCTCTGTACAGTCTCCATTCGATCTTCTCAGACATCTGCTGTAAAATTTCAGTACCTACTATCTTCGCTTCACCGACTTTGTCCTCATATAAGAGCGATCTACATTTTCTGCCGTACAACGCCTCATAACGAGCCATACCAATAGTGAATTGGTAGCTATTATTATAAGAAAACTCTACCAATGGCAGATACAAGCTCCACGATGCCTGAAACTCTAGCACGCATGCTGTCAACATATACTCCAATATCTGAATCGTCCGCTCAGACTATCCATCTACTTGAGGATGAAATGTAGTGCTAAAAGTCAGCTTCGTTCCCATAGAACCTTGCAGACTCTTCCAAAATCTCGAGGTAAACTTAGGATTCCGATCTGAAACAATCGATACTTAAATCCTATGTAACCTGATGATTTCCTAGACATACAACACTGCAAGCTGGTTCATTGTATAGGTCATCTTTACATGCAGAAAATGGGCCAACTTCGTCAATCTGTCCACTATAACTCATATACTATCATGGCCTTTGGCTGTCCTCGGCAAGCCAACTACAAAATCTATAAAAATGTTCTCCTATTTCCACTCTGGAATCGGTAAAGGCTGAAGAGTACCTTCCTGTGACAGCCCAAGACCGAACCCGATCGGGGTCCGAGAGTCAAGCCATCACTCCAGACATTTTACAGAAAACAAGACTATTATTTTTTTTTTTTGAAAAGGGAATAGAACATTATGCTTTTAAAACATTGACAGAGAGAGAGAGTGTTCTCTGGAGTAGAAATCATGACGGAAAAGAAAATAGTTAAAACCAAACTGCAGGATGAATTACAAAATACTTAAAACTGAATCAGAAGACACATTTATTTTTGAACCACAGAAATAATAGACTGAAGAAAACAGGGAGACAGAAGTAAATTAGGACTTTGAACATCTAATATATTGGGCAAGGTGGACTTGAAGAGTGCAGAAAAACATATGAGAAGAAAATGGTAAAAACAAGAAACATAGGTGACGACGGTGGATGTAGGCAAAAATGAACAGTGACCGGTGGATGTAGGCAAAAATGAACAGTGACCGGTGGATGTAGGCAAAAATGAACAGTGACCGGTGGATGTAGGCAAAAATGAACAGTGACCGGTGGATGTAGGCAAAAATGAACAGTGACCGGTGGATGTAGGCAAAAATGAACAGTGACCGGTGGATGTAGGCAAAAATGAACAGTGACCGGTGGATGTAGGCAAAAATGAACAGTGACCGGTGGATGTATGCAAAAATGAACAGTGACCGGTGGATGTAGGCAAAAATGAACAGTGACCGGTGGATGTAGGCAAAAAATGAACAGTGACCGGTGGATGTAGGCAAAAATGAACAGTGACCGGTGGATGTAGGCAAAAATGAACAGTGACCGGTGGATGTAGGCAAAAATGAACAGTGACCGGTGGATGTAGGCAAAAATGAACAGTGACCGGTGGATGTATGCAAAAATGAACAGTGACCGGTGGATGTAGGCAAAAATGAACAGTGACCGGTGGATGTAGGCAAAAAATGAACAGTGACCGGTGGATGTAGGCAAAAATGAACAGTGACCGGTGGATGTAGGCAAAAATGAACAGTGACCGGTGGATGTAGGCAAAAATGAACAGTGACCGGTGGATGTAGGCAAAAATGAACAGTGACCGGTGGATGTAGGCAAAAATGAACAGTGACCGGTGGATGTAGGCAAAAATGAACAGTGACCGGTGGATGTAGGCAAAAATGAACAGTGACCGGTGGATGTAGGCAAAAAATGAACAGTGACCGGTGGATGTAGGCAAAAATGAACAGTGACCGGTGGATGTAGGCAAAAATGAACAGTGACCGGTGGATGTAGGCAAAAATGAACAGTGACCGGTGGATGTAGGCAAAAATGAACAGTGACCGGTGGATGTAGGCAAAAATGAACAGTGACCGGTGGATGTAGGCAAAAATGAACAGTGACCGGTGGATGTAGGCAAAAAATGAACAGTGACCGGTGGATGTAGGCAAAAATGAACAGTGACCGGTGGATGTAGGCAAAAATGAACAGTGACCGGTGGATGTAGGCAAAAATGAACAGTGACCGGTGGATGTAGGCAAAAATGAACAGTGACCGGTGGATGTAGGCAAAAATGAACAGTGACCGGTGGATGTAGGCAGAAGTGAACAGTAACCGGTGGATGTATGCAAAAATGAACAGTGACCGGTGGATGTAGGCAAAAATGAACAGTGACCGGTGGATGTAGGCAAAAATGAACAGTGACCGGTGGATGTAGGCAAAAAATGAACAGTGACGATCGGTGGATATAAATTATAAGGCAGCGGTGGATGAAGTTTTAAAGAGAAACAGGCAGCGACAGATGTAGGCAAAAATGAACAATAACCGATGGATGTAGGCAAAATGAACAGTGACCGGTGGATGTAGGCAAAAATGAACAGTGACCGGTGGATGTAGGCAAAAATGAACAGTGATCGGTGGATGCAGGCAAAAATGAACAGTGACCGGTGGATGTAGGCAAAAATGAACAGTCACCGGTGGATGTAGGCAGAAGTGAACAGTAACCGGTGGATGTATGCAAAAATGAACAGTGACCGGTGGATGTAGGCAAAAATGAACAGTGACCGGTGGATGTAGGCAAAAATGAACAGTGACGATCGGTGGATATAATCGGAAGACGTAGATTTAAAGGCAAAATTTACAACTTTTGACACATAGACACACAAACATAGAGCATAAAAACAGAAGACATAAACGTCTCAGATTCTCAAACCACTTCAAAACATGGTTCTCGAGCACACAGAAGGCATAACTGTCAATACCCGATTTTAAACAAGATTGTAAAACATACTTTAAAATTGACAGATTTAAAGAAACAAATTGCATGGATAGTTCCTAAAACAGAAAATTATGTCTGGCTGCAGCAATCACCCCCGAGAGCTCGAGCCACCAGCCACCTAGTCATCAGACTGAGGCACAAAGTCCTCATTTTCAGGTTCAGTACCTACATCAGGGAGTTCACCTATGAGTCTAAAACTTAGTAAGAACATAATAAATATGCAGTGATGCAAAATGCTATGCATGAACTTTCAGAAATACAGTGACAGTACAGAACATTACGTTTCAGTGGCAGAGGGGTATCAGTGGGGCTTATAGGGGAACTGGCGAACAGGGGTATAACCGGGTCCTGAAGGCGGTCTTTGGAATATCATCAGCTCTGACCTTCAACTGGTAATAGCCGGAGCGTAAATCAATCTTAGAAAATACCCGAGCCCCTTGTAGCTGATCAAATAAATCATCGATCTTCGGCAACGGGTACTTATTCTTGATAGTCAACTTGTTCAGCTCACGGTAATCGATGCACATACGTAGGGACCCATATTTCTTTTTGACGAACAAGACGGGAGCACCCCACGGAGAGAAACTAGGGCGCACAAAACCCTTGTCCACCAATTCTTTCAGCTGAGCCTTCAACTCCCTCAACTCAATCGGCGCCATACGACACGGATTCTTCGATACAGATTCTTCGATACCGATTCAGTACCAGGATATACATTGATTTCAAACTCGATCTCACGATCGGGTGGCAATCCCAGTATGTCATCTAGGAAAACCTCAGGGAACTCTCGGACTACCGGAATATTTCAAAGTTCCACCTCCCCTTGCCTCTGAGCATCAACTACGTGGGCAAGAAATCTGACGCATCTTGACCTCATCAGCTGTTGAGCTTTCAAGGAAGATATAACCGGCACACGATGTTCCTTTGGTACTGCCTGATAGGAGAACTCTACCTTGTTCGGGCATTTAAACGACACAAGCCCGGACCTACAGTTGATGGTGGCGTGATGTCTAAATAGCCAGTCCATCCCCAGAATCACATCGTATCCTTTCATACCGATAACGATAAGATTGGCATACAACTTTTGGTCTCCTACTGACACTATATCACTCCGTACAACCTGCTCGGAGTGCATAAACTCTTCGGACGGCAGCATAATACTGTAGGGCTGATCTGACGACGTACTACAAAACTTCTGTCTAACTACAAAGTCCATGGCCACAAACGAATGTGTAGCCCCCGTGTCCCACAAGGTATAAGTAGGTGCATCACATACTGAAATTGTACCTGTAATCGCTGTATGCTGATCAGCATCATCAACATCCTCCATCATTGCAAACACCCTAGGTACGGCAAGGTTTGGTCTCGTGTTCGGTATCGGGCAATCCCAAACATGATGGCCTCCTTTGCCACATCGGAAACATTGGCCAGTAGCAAGTCTGCATTCCCCTCTGTGAGGCTTCTGGCACCGCGGGCATACAGAAAGTTGAGGAGCCCCCATTGGTCTCTTTCATTTGTCTTGATAAAGGATGGTTTCATTGGGCCTCTTGATGCCCCTGTTCTGCTGCTGTTGAGGTTGTAAATTCTGACCTCTTTGTTGTTGTTGCTGTTGAGGGGCATTCCGAATAATCCCCCTTGATGAATCCCTTTGTCTCAGGGATTTCATTTCCAAGGCTTCTAACTGGTAAGCCTTGGCCACCACCTTCGTATACGGGGCCTCATCAAATCTTTCGTATGAAATTCCTCGTAAGAGGTCCAGCTTCAAACCTTGAATGAATTGGTGCACCTTATTCTCATCAGTGGCCACCAGGTGTGTTGCATATCGGGATAATGATTCGAACTTCTGAACATATTCTGCCACTGACCCATATTGTCGCAGCCGAGAGAACTCAAGCAACTTTTCCTTCCTCACTCCTCGGTCAAAGTACTTCTCGTAGAAGATTTTCGTGAATCCTTCCCAGCTTAATGCCACTGTAGTCGACTGCACTATGTCCCACCAAAATCCAGCACTTTCGATGAGATAGAACGTGGCACAATTTGTGACGACCCCAACCCGATCAGGGCCGCCACGGACTTGCCGTGACATAATCATTACCTAAGCCCTCGTATTTTCACATAAACTTTTTCATTTTTACTTTAAACATTTCCCAAAACCCTTAAACAAACTAACCATAACGTAGCCTTAACTTTAAACTCTCGTAACCACGTAAATTTTTCTTCTGCTCCCTATTCTTCCTTCATTCAACAATAAATTCATTCTCACACCCAAAACATACAACACACAAAACACAACCACTCCTTTCATTAATAAACACAACTCTAACTTAATCTAAACACTTCCAAATTTTACGAAAACGAACTGCATGGATCGCTCTAAAAATCGAGCTTATCCTTACCTGTTAAGAATAACCCAAACAGTTCCAGTATATTTCTAAGATAAAGACACCTAAACTCCTCCAAAGATAATCCAATCAAATCCCCAATCAAACGTGAATATAAACATTTAAACCCCTAAACTTCTCTTAAAACAAATTCATTAATCAATTCATTCAAATTAACACTTAACTCCAAACCAATATCCACTATAAAACCATAAAAATGTCAAACTTCAATGTACACCCTAAAATCTTCCAAACAACTGGTAACCTTCTAACTCACGTTCAATTACCACAAAACAACCCGGCGCACACCCATGTCACTGAACCATGCCAAAACACGCTCCACCGCCACGAGCACCATCCGTCGACCACCTGTTCTTTGTCATCAAGGGAAATTCTCACCTGTCACCTACATCATGCAACATAAACAGTAAGCCTAATGCTTAGTAAGGGGATGCACTATATGAATTTAAAACATTTTACTTAACATATGCAGTTTCTACAGTTTCATCGTACATAATCGTTTCGTTTCGTTTCATCGTTCATATTCATTTCGTTTCGTTTCGTTTCATCGTTCATATTCATTTCGTTTAGTCCCGTGAGAAACATACACATGAGAATCATACATCGTTCATTTCGTTTCTATCGTACATACATGTAATCCTCTACCAATGGAGGGCGGATTAGTTTCTCCATCTCTAGACGTTCCACATATAAATCTTTACCTGAAGGGTGAACCACTTCCTTCAGATATCATACATTTTCTGGACGTTCCACAATCTACATCTGAGGGGTGAACCACTTCCCTCAGACACTTTACATTTTCGTTTTACATCGTTGTCGTTTCTACGTTTAAATCATGAAATCATATGCTAAAACATTTTCGTACTTTTTCTAAAACATGATGCATGAGGACTTTACATATAACATATCATCAAGACATATCATCAAACAGTTCATAACATACTTAGACATGCTTTAATCACTAAAAACCTAACAAACAACTATTAACTAATAACCTGGGCTACCCGACACATTAAACCCACAGTCAGAAAATCATCATCAAATACAAAAACCTAACGTTGACATGATGTAGGCCCTTAAGGGCCGGAAGCCTAAACATCCACTTACATGGCGTCCGTAGCTAGCCGAGCACCGTCCAAAAAGTCGTCTCCACCTAAAGCATTTCATAAATAGAGGCATTAAAATCGATCTTAATTAAGCGAACTCTAAACTTAAACTAAGTCTCTAGCCAAATCCAACTAAAACCTAATTAAATGGGCCACTACTTTGGGTTTGGTAAAAACCGATCCGAAACTCAAACGCGCGTAACTTTTGCGTCGGTTATCGGAATCGAACGATTCCAGCGGCCACGTACTCCTCTAATAACCTATTTTAATCTGCCAAAAGAAATTTTAAAACAAATGACCGAAACTAGGTCAAAAATCACAAAACTCGAAACTGCCCTTTTTCAGAAAATTCCCCTTTTTTGATTTTTCATCAAAACTCATCAATTTCTTCACCAATCTATCCTCCTAACATCCAATTAACATAAACTAACCTAAAATCGAAGTTTCCATTTAAGAAAACCCTAAGCCCTAATTCGGGCCTCACTGTTTTTCCCCAAATCCGAGCTCCTCATTGCTCGGCAATCCTTGCCAGCACCGAGCTCGGCCAATTGACGTTTAAAGCGACCAAAAAGGGCCGGTGGACGGAGCTCAATCGAGCTTGCCACTGTCGGCCATGAACAGAACGAAAACAGGGAAGAACTCTACCTGTTTTCGGTCGGGTCTGGCGCGGAGAAGGCCGAACCGAGCTCTGGTTCGGCTCGCCGGCGTCTGCACGTCAGAATGGTGGTCGGAGCCGTGGTCGTCGTCGGAGGGTCGTCGCTGCTCGCCCTCGTCTCTCTCTCGGCGTCGGGAGTTCTCAGCAGAGGAATGGCTTCCTCGCGAAGCCATTCAAATTTTTGTATAAAAATTATAATTAGAAATTATAATTTTTATTTACTAAATTACTTAAATGCCCCTCCCTCAATTCTATGCTCAATTCTTTAATTAGTCTATCGATTCGGTTTCTCTGCAATTTCCTTATTTCTCCAAATATTCCAATTTAATCTTAGAGTTCTAACAAAACTCACCGTTCACGAAACGGACTTATTTTGCTATTTTTACGAATTAACATCCTAAAAGGGTAAAACGGGAATTCTAACATTACTCTTCTCGATTTGGGTTTCTAAAATTTCACTTATTCTTCTACAAATTCCCGTAAATTTCTAGGGTCCTAATAAAACTATCCGCTCGCAAAACGGACCTAATTTACTTATTTACCAAAATAGCCTTGGAGCGGAAACCCGAAAACTCGGGTGTTACACAATTAACTTTCTTGTTGTCTTCCACTTCTGCATAACTGAACATCTTCTCCATTGTTCGAATCCAGGTTTCAGCACGGGTCGGGTCTGTAGACAATCCATCAAATGAAGGCGGCTGGAGTCGCCGGAATCTATCTCCACTGTTGTCACATGAAGCATTTCCATGGTTATTATTGTTATTGTTCCCGCTGTCTTTTCTGGCCATCATACGTTCCACCATGCGGGACTGTACTCCCACCAGTTCGGTTAGTCGGTCAATGGCGCGAGAGCTTTTGCTTGACTCTTCTTGATGACCTCTCACCATTTCTAAGGAAACCTATTAACAGAATAACCTAATTTAATAAACAGAACCTTTCACAGAAACTTTTAAACACTTACAGTTGGTGGAGTGATCTCACGTGGCGGTTGTGCAGTCAGACATTTCACAGAATCGGTTTTAAAACCTTGTCTCTCTGATACCATAACTGTGACAGCCCAAGACCGAACCCGATCGGGGTCCGAGAGTCAAGCCATCACTCCGGACATTTTATAAAAAATGAGACTATTATTATTTTTTTGAACAGGGAATAGAACATTATGCTTTTAAAACATTGACAGAGAGAGAGAGTGTTCTCTGGAGTAGAAATCATGACGGGAAAGAAAATAGTTAAAACCAAACTGTAGGATGAATTACAAAATACTTAAAACTGAATCAGAAGACATGTTTATTTTTTAACCACATAAATAATAGACTGAAGAAAACAGGGAGACAGAAGTAAATTAGGACTTTGAACATCTAAGAAATTGGGCAAGGTGGACTTGAAGAGTGCAGCAAAACATATGAGAAGAAAATGGTAAAAACAGGAAACAGAGGTGAACGATAAAGTAAGCAGATGGAGAAATAAACAGACGGGAATGACAGAGAATTACTGGAAATATTGGCGGAAGACTTAGGCGGAAGACTGGCAGAAGACTTAGTTTTAAAAAAAAGGCAACGGTGGATTCAGATAAGACAAAAGATGAACAGTGATCAGCGGTGGATATAAATTATAAGGCAACGGTGGATGAAGTTTTAAAGAGAAACAGGCAGCGGTGGATGTAGGCAAAAATGAACAGTAACCGGTGGATGTAGGCAGAAATGAACAGTAATCGGTGGATGTAGGCAAAAATGAACAGTGACGATCTGTGGATATAAATTATAAGGCAGCGGTGGATGAAGTTTTAAAGAGAAACAGGCAGCGGTGGATGTAGGCAAAAATAAACAGTAACCGGTGGATGTAGGCAAAATGAACAGTGACCGGTGGATGTAGGCAAAAATAAACAGTAACCGGTGGATGTAGGCAAAAATGAACAGTGGCCGGTGGATTTAGGCAAAAATGAACAGTCACCGGTGGATGTAGGTAGAAGTGAACAGTATTCGGTGGATGTAGGCAAAAATGAACAGTGACCGGTGGATGTAGGCAAAAATGAACAGTGACGATTGGTGGATATAATCGGAAGACGTAGATTTAAAGGCAAAATTTACAACTTTTGACACATAGACACACAGACAGAGAGCATAAAAACAGAAGACATAAACGTCTCAGATTCTCAAACCACTTCAAAACATGGTTCTCGAGCACACAGAAGGCATAACTGTCAATACCCGATTTTAAACAAGATTGTAAAACATACTTTAAAATTTACAGATTTAAAGAAACAAACTGCATGGATAGTTCCCAAAACCAGAAATCATCCATGCACAGATTAACAGTAAATATCCCAAACAATTCCAGGATACTTTAGAGTATAAACTTAACTGTCAAATACAGCGGTTGTAAACATTGACACAGAATCTATACATTGTTTCAAAATTTCAGAGACAGTACAGAACTTAACATGAAATTGCAGAATTTCCCAAAACAGAATTTCTCTACAGAGTTTTTGACACAAAAACCAGAATTTCAGAAAGCTTTACAGATATTAACTTTACTTTAAAGTCTTAAACCTCAAAACAGAAAATTATGTCTGGCTGCAGCAATCACCCCCGAGAGCTCGAGCCACCAGCCACCTAGTCATCAGACAGAGGCACAAAGTCTTCATTTTCAGGTTCAGTACCTACATCAGGGAGTTCACCTATGAGTCTAAAACTCAGTAAGAACATAATAAATATGCAGTGATGCAAAATGCTATGCATGAACTTTCAGAAATACAGTGACAGTACAGAACATTACGTTTCAGTGGCAGATGGGTATAAATGGGGCTTATAGGGGAACTGGCGAACAGTGGGTGCACTATCAGGCACAAATAGTAATACAGAACAGAACAGCAACAGATCTGGGAGCCAGTCCCCGTCCCACACTTAACCGATACATTTCAGTCAGATTTTATCTTGCTTAGCTTCAAACCGTGTACAGAAAACAGTTTTGCATGAACTTTCGGTGAAAACATGTATGCATGAGCATTTACTGTGCATGAACTTACAATAGCAGACGACAGAAATAACAGAACAAAATATTTTATGAAGCAGAACATAAACAACTCAGAACATGAACTATAACCTTTCTACCCAGATAACCCGACAGAACTGAAAAACTTAGTACCTCCGCGATGTAGGGCCTTAAGGGCCAACCTACGGATATGAACTTACCTGTTTGCTGCAAAGTTGATGTTCTTGATCATCTCGGTTTCAGTAGTTTGTGAACCTAAAACGTGATTATACGGTCATTAACCCTAAACCTCTCAAAAATCAGTAAATAGTGTAGTTAAATTTGTTAACTACCGACGGAAATTACCTTCACTAATGAAAATAGAAGAATGCAGGAGAAACAAAGTGTGGAACTTTGTTTCAGTCGCCTGGAAGAGAAGAATAGAGAGAAGGAAGGGAGGAAGCAGAGAAGTGAAATGAAGATTTCACGTAGGAGGAAGAACATGGCTTCTTCAACAAGTTGCCAAGTGTCAATCATCCATTGGCTTTCTCCCACCAACCTTAATTCCTTCCCAATTTACCCTTCCATTGGTTCTTGACTAAATTTGTTAAATAAATTCTTCAACCTGGTTTTTCCATTAAACTCTCCGACAATTCATTAAAACATACATCAGATTTTATATAAAAATTCATCCCGCTAAATAATCCGGGGGAATAATTACAAGGGCAAAAATGTCGGGTTTTACACTTCCGGCCTTTGATGTTCTGCCTTGACCTGTTGGCAAACCATGCACGCTTCTATGTACTTGGCAACAACTCTCTTAAGATTTGGCCGCCAATAGTGCAGCTTCAAGTCTCGGTACATCTTGGTATTGCCTGGATGCACTGAGAAAGAAAACGAGTGCGCTTCTGCCAAAATCAACTTTCGTAACTCTTCGTTTCTAGGGACATACCATCGATCTCTGAATTTCAGAATACCATCCTCTGAATGGCTGAACTGAGAAGAAGTATCTACAAACTTGCTTAAGATATGATTTTTCTCATTTGAATCTTTCTGTTGAGCCTCTTTAATTTGGTCTACAATAGTCGGCCCAATGGATAACTGCGAAAGAATGGCCGATAGTTCTGAATCTATTTCTAAATCAAACTTTTGAACTTCATTCTTCAGGGGCATTGACATAGCCGACATCGTGGATTGCATCGTCGCTGACATTCTGCTCAACGCGTTGGCTACCGCATTAGCTTTACCAGGGTGATACTTGATCTCGATATCAGAATCCTTGACAAATTATAGCCATCGTCTTTGTCTCATATTCAACTCTTTCTGAGTAATGATGTACTTTAGACTTTTGTAATATGAAAACACCTCACATTGTTGTCCATACAGGTAGTGTCTCTATATTTTTAGTGCAAACACCACTGCAGCAAATTCAAGATCGCGTGTGAGGTAGTTTTGCTCATAGCTTTTTAGTTGCCTGGAAGCATATGCAATTAACTTTCTATCTTGCATCAGTACACACCCAAACCAATCTTAGAAGTGTCATAGTAAACACTGAGTTTCTCGCTTTCCTCAGGGAGCGTCAATAGAAGAGCTATTGTCAACTTCTGTTTCAATGTTTGAAAACTCTTTTCACAATCCTCAGACCATGAATACTTCATATCTTTCTTCGTCAAACTAGATAAAGCCTTGGCTATCAACGAAAACCCTTCAATAAACTTCATGTAGTAACCTGCTAACCCTAGAAAACTACGCACTTCACTGACATTTCTCGATTGTGGTCAATCTTGCACGGTTTGAATCTTTACTAGATCCACTGAAATACCCTCATTGGAAATAATATGACCCAAGAAATTTATCCTGTTGAGCTAGAATTCGCACTTTGAGAACTTGACATATAATTAATGCAACTTTAAAGTCGTCAAAACAATCCTCAAATGCTCTACGTGCTCCTCCCTAGTCCGAGAATACAACAAAATATCATCTATGAAGACAATAGCAAACTTGTCTAGATACTCCCGAAACACCTGATTCATCAAGTTCATAAATACTACGGGAGCATTTGTCAATCCAAACGACATTACCATAAATTCATAATGCTCATATCGGGTTATGAATGCTGTTTTTGGAATATCATCAGCTTTGATCTTTAGCTAGTAATAACTCGAGCGCAAGTCAATTTTTGAAAACATCATCGCCCCTTGAAGTTGGTCAAACAGATTATCAATCCGAGGCAGAGGATATTTATTTTTGATGGTCAGTTTATTCAGCTCCCTGTAGTCAATGCACATTCTTAGGGACCCATCATTCTTCTTGACAAACAGAACAGGTGCACCCCAGGGAGACGAACTAGGGCGTACAAAGCCCTTATCCACTAACTCTATCAACTGAGTTTTCAATTCTTTCAGTTCAACTGGTGCCATACGATAAAGATTCTTATAGACTGGTGAGGCACCAGGATACACATCGATTACAAACTCTATTTCTCGATCTGGAGGTAACCTTGGGAGGTCGTCCAAGAATACATTCGAAAACTCGTGGACTACTGGAATGTCCTGAAGCTTTGGTTCACTTTTCTTCTGTATAGCAACCATATTGGCCAGAAAACCCATGCACCCACTCCTTAATAATTGCTGGGCTTCCATGGAGGATACAACTGACATCTTACTCGTTTTTTGGTATTGCTTTAAAAGAATACTGGTCTCCATTCGAAGTTCGAAACTCTACTAATCTAGATATACAGTTGATAGTGGCATAATGTCTAAATAGCCACTTCATCCCCAAAATAACTTCGTATCACTTCATATTGATTGTAATCAGCTCTGTATATAACTTCTTGTCCTCTACAGATACAATAATACCTTTCACCACCTGATCTGAGTGTAAGCACTCTCCCGACGGTAACATAACGCTATAAAATTTGTCAGCCAGCATAACCCACATATTCCACTTACATACAAACGCAGTTGATATAAAAGAATGAGTCGCACCAGTGTATAAAAGCGTGTATGCAGGCTCACCGCAAATAAAAATTGTACCTGTAACAACTGACGGTTGAGCATTTTCTTCATCCTCGATTAGGGCAAAGATCCTAGGAGTAGCGTTTGACTGCCTCCGGTCTGGCCTGGGGCAATTCTGAGTCTTGTGACCTACTTTGTCGCATCTGAAGCATCGGCCCGAATAGAGCTTACATTCTCCATAATGGTTTTTCTAGCACGTAGGGCACTGAGGAGCTTGAGAAGTCTCTTGAGGTCGTTTGCCTTTGCCTTGGTCCGCTTGTGCATTGTTGGGTCTTTTGATGCCCCTTTGTTGTTGTGGCTGCCACCCCCTATTCTGCTGTGGCTGTACCTCTCTAAAGAACTTCTTTGGCGGTTCTCTTTGTCGTTGCATCTTCATATCAATATCGTCTAGTTCCAAGGCTTTTGCTACAACCTTGTGATATGGCACGTCATCGATGCCTGTAGTTTTCACTCCTTTTAAAATCTCCAGCTTTAACCCCTAGACAAACTGATACACCTTGTTCTCTTCCTCGCTCACCAAATGGCTTGCAAAGCGAGATAAGGACTCGAATTGTCAGACATAGTCAGTCACTGATCCAGTCTAGCGCAATTGGGTAAACTCCGCCATCTTGCTAGTTCGGACTGCTCAGCTAAAATACTTATCATAAAAAGCGGTCTTAAATCTCTCCCATGTCATAACTCCTGCATTTGTCGTAACCTTAACTGTATCCCACCAAAAGCTGGCGTCTTTCTCCTGATGGAACACTGCATATGATACTTTCTCACTCTCCTCCACCTTAGCAGAGTCGAATATATTTTCAATCTTTCGGATCCACTCCTCAGCACTCGCGGGATCCGAAGATTGCCCGTCGAAAGTCGGAGGCCTGAGTCGCCTGAATCTCTCCCTACACGGGTCATGTGGAGCATTGCCATGACCATTTCCATTCCTGTTTTCCTCTCTGTTCATCACTCCCGCCAATAGCTAGGATTGTATCTCAACCAGTGATGTCAGTCGTTCAATAGTAGCATATCTGTGGTCCATTCCTCGTCTGGGTTCCCTTGGCATCTTGTTACTCCTAAACACATTAGACACGTCAAGAAACACTTAATGACATGACGCAATCTTAAACACTTACAGTTGATGGAGTGTCCTCATACGACAGTTTGTGCTGGTAGGCAGTCTACAGGAGCGATTTTAAAACCCGGGGTGCTTTGATACCACAGTTATAACGACCCTCGCGGGTCGCCATGTCACTTGACATATACTTTACATTTTTCACTTGAAATTTTTCATTTTTTATTAAAACTTTAAAACGGTTTTGGGACTTTCAAATCTCTTTAAAAATGAGTGGAAAACATTTAAGAAGTCATTTGGAAGAAATCATTTGAAACTGGTTCGATTTAAAACAAAAAAACCAAGACACCGATCGATCGCTTGCGTTAGGCGATCAGTAGGTCAAGCGCACCCCAGACACATTCCGCGAACATTCTGCACGCCTCACGTGAGGGCAGCGCATTCGCACGCCGCACACTCTCGTGCGCCCATCCGGGCCACTTCCTTTCTATTTTTTTTTTCATTCTTTTCTCTATTTTCACCTAATAACACTCCATAAAAATCCATCAAACATCCACCCAACTTCCATAACCTAATACATCCACTTAAAATCTTTCCAAAACATATCTCCAACTCAAAATCATAAAATTGACTACAAAACACTTAGAGGAAACATAAAACATGTGGAAAACCCTTTAATCAAAGCATTTGGTTCAAAACATAAAATTTTCCAAGCAAATCCCTAAAATCATCAAAATCTACAATCATTTTTCTTAATTCATAAACATGTACCAAAATCTCGCTTGTAGCATAACCCACGGGTCGGAATAGCCTTACGCAGCTCAAAACGCCTGCCACGAGTACCATCCATCAACTGACTTATCCATCAACTTCAGGGTGAACTTCCTCACTTTCGATTTCTTCACCTATATTACAAGGTTCAAACTATAAGGTTAAGCTTAGTAAGAGGTGTACATATATGAATGAATGTTCATGTAATGCATGCTTGAAAAATTATATCTGTTTACTTGTTTTTTATTTTTTTAACTTGACATTGGGGGGGGGGGGGTTTCGTGGGGGAGTAGGCAAGGATTTGTGTACATGGTCCTCACAGACTGGTTTCATGGTCCATTACATGGACAGGTGACATGGTCCCCTGAGAGGAATGAAATCATGGCATACTGCCCTGACCAACGCTTAATCATTATGTACATTACATATTCTTGCTCTTTTTTACATTTTCTTCACATAATCATGCAGAAAAAATATTTTTGTATGCTTCTTTGAGAAAACATGATGCATGTAACATGAATGCACATATAAATATAATCTTACTCAAGGAAAGTCATCCATCAAAGAACTACATAACACCTCTACTCTACTCATCATCATATAAACCTCAACAAAGCATAACACATAAAATTATCATCAGACATAGCTTCCTAGTACCCTTGTGATGTAGGGCTCTAATGGCCTAACACGTAACAAACACTTACCTGGAATTCTTTAGCAACTCGTGCAATTTTCTTTAAGTCATAGACACCTAAAACATCACAATTTCATTATTAATATTGACCCAATAACAAACACAATGCATGAATGAATTTAAATTTCTTATGACATTTGTTTAAAATTTCCATCATAACCTCCCCGTATTATGCATTGTCCTCAATTTCCAAAACAGATCAACAATTCATCAATTCAATATCCAATCACATCCCAACAATCCATAATTTAACATATCCAAGCCCTAAATTCATCAACCAAAATGAAAGGGGAGTTGTCTTATTTTTAAATCGTCGAGAAGTGAAGGAAAATTCGTGGAACCTTCAAGGAGGGAGAGGGAGGAATTTTGGAACCCTAAAACAATCACTAAAACTCATGGAAATCTTAACAAAATCTAATCCTAATCCTAAAACTCACTTCATAAACCTTAATTCTTACCTTAAACCTTCAAAATCGGAAGAGGAAATTGAAGAAATCGGCATGGTGGAAGGATTCGCTGGCATTGGCGAGAGGAGAAGATCGCACGGGTGAGAGGAGAGAAAGAAAGAGAAGAGGGGAAAACCTTGGCGTGAAAATGAGAGAGGAGAGAAAAAGGGTTTTAATAAATTTTAAACCTAATTACCATTTTACCCTCCTTCACTTCTAATTTAACTCACCTTTCTTCAACTTATATTTAACCCACACGTTTTACTTTTAATTTCCCAACTACTATTTTCCATCCTTGAGATTAAATTAAAGCTCTCCATTTCCGAGCATATAATTAGAAATTAAAATACTGAAAATTCTGAGCGTTACAAATTTTCATCATAGTTTTCCAATAAACTTACTCATTACCATCAAAGAAACGAGGCTTAGCTATAGATTGTCCCTCACCATGCATATTGTTTGAATTAAAAGCCATGAAAAATGATTAATGCACAATATGAAAATTTCAATCACAAACGAAGTTACGACTTAGCTCTGATACCAATTGTAAGATCGAAAATAGCACATGGAGGATGGAGGGGGGAGGGGGGAGGGGGGAGGGGGGAGGGGGGAATGGGGAATTTGGCTATTAAAAACCTTTCGTGATTAACTATCAAATTTATGCAAATTTAATTATAATGATTTTCTTAAACAATATGATCAATTTATCTAAATACTAGGTTATAGTGAATGACAATAAAAAAGTTAAGGTGAGAAAGATACAACCAAATTGTTAACGCGGTTCAACTAACCTTGTCTATGTCTGTGCGCTAAGGCACATCCTTGAATATTCTTCCCAATTTCAACTACTTGAGTCTGCTTGATTGATCTTTCAGACGTCAATCAAAGCTTTACAAGACTTTCTACAGAGCATCACCTTCCACTCGTTTACAAGGTACAATATAGTTCGAACAACAATGAACACAACTCTAACACACACTTAATGGATACAATTTCAAATTGATGAACTAAGAGAGGTTTAAGTTGAAATGGATAATTGGATTCGCAAGTGAAATTTGGCAGCACTTCATCGTAGTTTTCAAGTTTAGTAATTTGAATGAGGGCCCTTTTTTGTATTTATAGACATCAACAAAATAGACAGTGCTCCGGTTGACACATGCCTTGTCTGGTAGACACTTGTAGGCCGTTGTGTAAAATTTCATTTTGTTCAACAACGCGATCAACATTTGGCCTTCTGGTCGACACTTTAAAGCTCTTTGAGATTTTTCTACTTGGTCATGCAATCGACGCAACCATTGTTCGGTCGACACTTTAAAACTCTTTAAAATTTCTCTACTTTGTTATGAAGTTGACACTACCATTGATTGGTCAACACTTTGAAGTTCTTTGAAATTTTTGCACTTGGTCATGCGGTCGACACTACCATTTTTTGGTCGACTAACATGCCAAGGAGGCCCATAACTAGATCGCAGATTAAGGCCCATAACTTACTTAATCATTTTACTAATGAGTTTGCTATTCTTGCAGGGATGGATCCTATTGTTGACATCACTTGGGAGCCCAATTCAGAAGATATGGAACAACCCGTGCACCTGCTCATTTGGAGCACTCAAATGGACTCCTCCAACGGCCCAATGGGAATTTGTCTTCCTGGCCCATAAATTATGTAATTGTTGTTTTAAACTTTTGTGGCAAACTCTAGCCTTCTTGTATGAACTATTTATATTGCATCTTGCAATAGATTGAGTGGTTAGAATTAGATGTATGATGGTGGCTAATTTGGGTTAAGTTCATGGGATGATATTAGGCCATGAAGGAAGATTGCATACAAGGCTCCATCAATTGCACCAATAAGGATTTAGCTTAAAGGAGGCATGGATTTGTGACTTGGCAGCAAGGACAAGAGGTAGTTCTCACAAGGATTGATGACGTGGCACAAGGAGAGTGCTTGATGACTTTTGCAAGGAAGGAAGCTTCACCATTGGATGAAGCACAAGCACAAATGATCTCGGCCGTCCATCTTCATTTGATCAACGATCATTGTAAAACTCTAGCCACCTTAGGTTTCTATTTAAGCATAGTTATTGGTGTTTGTAGAAAACTTTTTACCATTTTTATGAAATTCCTATTTCCCTAACCGAAGTGTTAGAAGGCTTACGGGTATCCTCGGTTTTCTAATCGAGTGGAGAAGCCCTCCATTTTTCCCCTAGCCCTCGGGTTGCTTGGTGAACTCTTATCTTTTCCCTCACATTTCTCTCTTGAGAGTTCAAGGTTTGAGGACGAAAACCTAGGCCTAACGGTGGTTGTTTTCCTACGGAAAAACATGCACCCGTGAGCCAAACGTTAGATAGCTCTCGGGTCCGCCAAAGGTATTTCCATCTTTTCATCATTTCATGCATTTAATTTCATCTTCATTCCGGCCACACATTCATCACACACTTCACTTTTATTTTGTGTTTTCTTCATCTCCATTTTCTTCATCTTTCTTCACGGTTTTTGCACACACCATCACTTGACTTCTTTGCTCCATTTTCTTTTACATTTCATGCCATTATTTCCACTATATCTCTCGGCCACCTTCACACACTAATCACCTTGCATTTTAATTGCATTTTCATCTTCATCCCTTTCATATTTCTTTTCGGTTTTGTGCACACTCATCACCCGAGCACTTTTGCCTATTTTGTGGGTATACGAGGTTCCTTCTCTAAGGGCCACCGTGTCAAGTGGTATCAAAGCACAAGGTGCTTCTCAAGAGCGTTTTTGATTCATTTGACTCAACCATTACACTAGGTTTAACGAGTCAAAAACTTAGCACAAAAACCGGGTTAGCCGCTCACTTTACAAGCAATTTATGGTTCTGTTTTGTTACTGATTTTTAGCTATGTTTATCATGATAATGCAACATGTTTTCTTATCATTTTTTAGAATTAAATCTTAGGAGAAACACTAAGGTAAAAATCGGACTTAGTTGTTGCACACATAGCACAAAAATCGGCCAAGGTGAGCAACTATTTTCCTTCTCTTATCCATTCGGTTTTTAGTGTATTTCATCTCGGTTTTTATTGTTATATATCCCTCTCGGTTTTTCAGCTCTACTATGTTATATTTGAACCTACTTCTTGCATCTATAAATATCACGTGTATCATTTATTATATGCTAGAATCTTAGTATACAAAAATCGGATTGCAAATAATATCAAAAGTGTTGTTAAAATCGGCCATAAGCAAAAAAAAAATTCTGCTCTTATAAACTTAAATTTCAGCATGTCAATCTTGAAGAAATGTTGTGATTTTAATCTTAGATCTTGCTGTTTTTGAATTATAAAATTTGTATTAAGATTATATTGAGTGAATTTTGCTTAAAGTTGTAGAAATTGTTTGAATTTGGTTGGCTTTGTGGTAATAGAAAGCATATTGCAAAATTGTTTTTCAATAAGTTTGCCAAGTGTTTGTCAAAATTCCTAAGCTAATTTTTATGACTTCAAGTTTAAATGGTTAAGTGTTGTCACGACCCTAATACTGTACCCAATATCCGTACCATATATATATTTTTTTTTTAACCCAATATCTTTAATTAAACTCTAGGCGGAACCTAAACCGAAATCGAAACCAGAATCGAAATCGGAATTAAAATCTAAGTTTAAAAACCATTTAAAACAAATATTAAAACTATTTAATAAAACATTTAATAAACACTTTAAAACTATTAATAAACTTGGGAGGGCAAAATGGGCATTCTGCCCGATGAAGGTGAGTAGCGACCAGTCGCTGCAGCATGCAGCGACGGATCGCTGCATTCGCTACAGCGTGCAGCGACTGATCGCTGCGTGCAGCGACTGATCGCTGCATGCAGCGATCAGTTGATCGCTGCACACTGAGTGCAGCGATCGCTCAGCGATCCCTTGCCTTTCTCTTTCTATTCCTTCTTTCTGCCTTTTCTTTACTATTGCTCTCTGGAATTCCAGAGAGCATACACTTAAACAAAACACAACTCTCTGGAATCCGATTCCAGAGAGTAACCACACGTCCTTTTTACCAATTTCTCATCAATAACATAATCTACTTATAGCCTATACTCAATCAACCAAAACGTATACCAGACCCAACTAACTTGCAGCGGATTTTGCAAAATCCAACTGCATGGATAGCTCTAAAAACCGAGCATATTCGTAACGTTCCTAAACCGTTCAAAACATTTCAATGACATTTAATCAACAGTTTAAACTAAAACATTTGAAACATTAAACTTAAAACCTATCAACTACCAGTACCAAACATCTTATAATTTCTATACAATTTTCCTATTCTATCCAAAATAACTTAAAACCCTCAAAATCTATACATACTGTCCCACGGGTCAAATAAGCCTCGACTGCGCCAGCACACCACCGCAGCCATTCTTCGTCAACTGCCGTCACTCCTCAGGTGGAGGGATCTCGTCCTCACCTAGCTCTAGGTCACCTACACATACAATACACTATGAGATGAAATCCCAGTAAGCTCTACGTAAATGCAATGCATGTTGTGCGTATGAGTTCGATAAATCATCTTTATTTTATCTTACTATGCAATGCTCAATAGGTGTCACCGAGATTTTATCCCTCTAACCGGAGAGAGCTCATCCAGCGGGCGGACTACTCTTTCCAGCTAGAGGCGGGGGGTGCACGCTTACAACACGTACAGCCGTGCATGAGCCCCACCTCGCGTGACCAATACGCCTTTCGGCCAATAAGCCTTTCGGCCAATGCTATGCTCAATACGCCTTTCGGCCAGTGCTATGCTTTACGTTATCTTTAAAACTCTGTGCGGAAGTTCATTTTCATGCTTTTCTTTAAAACAAGTGATGCGTGAACAGTTCAATATCATACAGCAAACAAGCAATAATATGTACCATCAAGACTGTCAAGCGTAAATTATAAACTCCTAAAATCTAGCTACCCAAGCCAAATACAATTAAACAAACGCATCTCCAAAACTCCTCGAGACGACACGACGTACGGTGTAGGCCAATCGGCCAAAGAAGATCACGAGAACTTACCTCGTGTCCAAAGCAGCTCAAGCTCCGTCCACGAGCGCTGTTTGTCTGAAGCAAAACACAATATCGACGTTAAAACGAGTTTAAGCTATCGATCGTCCAAATTTACAAAATCTTAACTAAGGAGACTTTCTAAAGTTCTAATCCAATTCATTGGGCTATTTATTCGAGCAATTCACGCTCGGGACCTCAAATTCCAATTTACGAGTTATTTCTAAAATCTCGAAAATCCCTAATTTTAACATTTTCACAAATTGATTTAACTTCGTCCAATAACGTCGAATACGTGCAATATATACTTAATCACGGCTAACCTATTAATTACGAACCCTAATTCGCATTTTTAACGGAAAATTATCGAAACCCTAATTGTCCAAAACGCCGTAAATATCGAAATAAAAGCTCTAAGATTGTAGGCTCATACCTAGGGTTGCGAGAGGAGGAGAAATCGTGAAGAAAACGGAACGAACGGGAGAAAGATCGGAGGTCGGATTGAAGGAAATCGTCGGCGGCCGAGAGCTTTGCTCTCTGGAATTTGGCGCGGGCAGAGGAGAAAAAGAGGAGAAGTGAGGAGAGAAGAGAAATTAGGTTAGTTTATAATATTGAATTGGTAATTTACCAAAATGCCCTTTTCTTTGATTTTATATAATCTTCGTCATTCGGTTCGTTAATCGTCCAACGATTTGACTTTTCCAACTTTCACATTTTGCCAATAAGTCCAACTTAGTATTTGGGATTTAACAAAACTGTCCGTTCGCAAATTGGATCTCGTTTGCTATTTTTACGAGAACGTCTTTTACATTACGAGAAACGTATTTACTCGGAATATAACGTCTAATCTCCGAAAATTCCCATAATTTTCTTAAAATTTCTATTAATCGTTAGGATCGTAATGACGCTTTTTTTTCGTGAAACGGACCTGATTTGACATATTTACCAAAAATATCATTATATAATAAAATAATAATATTCTAAAAAAATCCGTATGAGCCGGATATTACAAGTGTTGAGGATGTTCCCCCATTAATTTTGTCTTAGTTAGGAATCATTCCTCAGTTCCTAAAACTTACCTAAGGCACTAATTAGATAAACACCATCACTAACCTTAGCTAAAGCACCTAAAAAGATTTAAAATTTGGAATGACCAAACTTAAAAACTTGACATAATTATTTGCCTAACGCTTAGTAATGACAAATAGGAGCGGATTTTCACGTGACCTACCACACAACCAAGAACCTAACCGAATTAGGGACACATCTCCTCCCGAACACACACAACAAGAGGGCAAATTAAGCATGCAAGGTGGCATGCAAGGTCAACTCAATGCCTTAATGGGATTGGTTGGCACCCTCACACAACAACTCAAGGATGTATCCCTTGAAATGACACAACTGAGAGAACAAATGAGGAACACTCCCCATAGAGAATCAAACGAAAGAGACCCCTTACATGAAACCTCCTTAAGGATTAGACCCGAACGTCCTAGATGTAGAACACCTATCCAAAGACCCTTGCAAGAAGATGAATGGGCCGAACCTCAAAGAAGAAGGCCTCGATATTATGATTTGGAGGATGAGGTTTGGGCTTTAGATGAAGAACAACAATATCACCCAAATCGTCGTAAGGACAACGATGACCTTCGAAACATTAAAATTACCATTCCCCCATTTAATGGAACCTGTGACGTACATAGCTTCTTGGATTGGGTAGATAAGGTTGAACTTGTTTTCGACTGTCACGATTACTCCGAAAGAGTAAAGATTCAACTTACTTCACTAGAACTCACGGGCATGCAACATTATGGTGGTCCAACCTTAGAGCCCAACGAAAAAGGACCTTAGGATACCCTGTCTCCACATGAAATTCCATGAAGGAACTCATGCACAAAAGATTCGTTCCCCAAAACTACAAGCATGAACTTTTCCAATAACTCCACAATCTAAGACAAAATTGCCACATTGTAGATGAATACCTTACGGAGTTTGAAACACTCAATATGCGTGGTGCTACTGAGGAACCCGAAGAGCAACTCATCGCAAGGTTTATTCGTGGATTAAATAGCGATATAGGCGACACGGTTGAGATGCAATAATTAGAGGCCATGGACTTGGTCGTTCAATTAGCACTCACGGTGGAAAGACAACTGAAGAGAAAACGTAAGACTAATTTCCCTATCAAATTTTCACCTAGACATTTGGATCAAGACAAACCAAAGCCTCCTTGGAAAAATGAAGAAAAGAGACCAATTAACCGTAATTGGCCCCCGAAAGCATCAAATAACACAACAAACAAATCCCCTCCAACGATCAAAACCCAAGCATACCCATCTAACGGACAAAGAGCACGAGATGTTCAATGTTATAAATGTCTTGGCAAAGGACACTATGCCAATGAATGCTCCAACAGTCGTGTGATGGTAATTAAAGAATCGACTGGAGAATGGGAAAGTGAGAATGACGAAGGACAATACAATGATAAGGAAGAAGAAGAAGAGGTCGAAGAAGAGAGTGAGCTAGAGACCGATGATTGTACGACTCAAGAAGGACCCCTCTTGATGGTTATAAGACGAGCCTTGATATATAAGAATGTGAAAGAAGACTGTCAATGAGAGAATATTTTCCAAATTTGTTGTGCAGTTAAGGACAAAGTTTACTAAATTATTATTGATGGTGGAAGTTGCGTTAATGAGTTGCGTTAATGTAGCTTCACAAGATATGGTAAGAAAATTAGGGTTGGAGACCACTAACCACCCTAAACCATACAAATTAAGATAGTTAGACGATAAATATGACATTAAGGTAACCAAGCAAGTAATCATAGATTTCACCATTGGTAAGTATAAAGACTCGGTTCTTTACGACGTTGTCTTGATGAATGCAAGTCATCTTCTATTAGAACGACCATGGCAATACAACCGGAGGGTCCACCATGATGGTTTTTTAAGCCACTATACCTTAAAATTTGGTGGTAGAACAGTCAATTTATTACCTATGACCCCCAAACAAGTGGCGCGTGACGATGCAGTACGTAAAGAAAAGAAGATCAAGGAAAATCTTTTCTTATCAAAACGTGGATTAAGAGCTGCTGTCACCAAAGGAGAGACGTTGATCTTAGTTCTCTTTAGGGACCGCATTATGGAACTTGGAGAGATATCCCCATCAGTCCAAAATTTACTTAAATCTTATCAAGACATCTTACCTGAGGAATTGCCACCTGACTTACCACCAATTTGAAGAATTGAACATCAAATTGACCTCCAGCTTGGAGCCATGTTACTAAATAGACCGGCCTATAGGATGAGACCTGAAGAGGCCGAAGAATTACAAGAACAAGTCCAAGAGATATTAGGAAAATGATACATTAGGGAATAGATGAGTCCTTGTACTGTGCCTACATTACTCGTACCCAAGAAAGATAGCACAATGAGGATGTTCGTCGATAGTCGCGCTATCAATCAAATCACTATCAAGTACCGATTTTCGATTCCTTGGCTCAAGGATATACTGGACGAGCTTAGTGGAGCCTCTATATTTTCCAAGGTAGATCTGAAGAGTGGTTGTCACTAAATTCGTATGAAAGAGGGTGATGAATGGAAAACCACCTTCAAGACCAAGTACGGATTGTTTGAGTGGATGGTTATGCCATTCGGACTTACGAATGCCCCGAGCACCTTCATGAGGTTGATGCACCATGTGCTTAAAGACTTTTTAGAAAAGTTTGTCGTCGTTTACTTCGATGACATCTTGGTGTACAGCCCTGACCTTCCCCAACACCTCAACCATCTTAGGATGCTTTTTCAAACTCTCCGTAAAGCTAAATTATTTGGAAATTTGAGTAAATGCTCCTTCGGCCAAGAAAAGGTTTATTTCTTAGGATTTATCATTTCAAAAGATGGTTTAGAAGCTGATGAGGACAAGGTTAAGGCCATTAAGGATTAGCCAACACCCAATAGCATATACGAAGTCCATAGTTATCACGGATTAGCCTTTTTTTATAAGAGGTTTATTAAAGACTTCAGTTCCTTAGTAGCTCCCATTACCGACCTCATGAAGAAAGGAATAGAATTTAACTGGACCCCTGCTTGTCAAAGTAGCTTCGACTTGATTAAGGGAAAACTTTGTCAATTCCTGGTATTGGCACTACCTAATTTCAACAAGGTGATTGAAATCAAGAGTGACGCCTCTAGAGTTGGCATTAGAGCTGTATTGATGCTAGAAGGCAAGCCTGTTGCATATTTTAGTGAAAAGCTTAAAGGAGCTGAACTTAATTACTTCACCTATGACAAGGAGTTCTATGCGGTTATTCGAGCCATTGAGCACTGGCAATATTATCTATTCTCCAAGGAGTTTGTGATCCATTCTGACCATCAATCCCTTAAACACATCAAGAGTCAGCACAAACTAAATAAAAGACACGCAAAATGAGTGGAATTTTTGGAAAGATTTCCTTACATTTTGAAATATTTGAAAGGATCAGACAATACTGTTGCTGACGCATTATCCCGCAAAAGAATCCTCTTAACGGAGTTAGGTATTAGATTCTTCGGATTTGATTGGATAAAGAATACTTTTGAATCCGACAAAGACTTTGGGACACCATACAGAAATTGCCAAGACACGGCAGAAAGAGGATATAACATTATTGATGGATTTTTAATGAAAGGAGGAAAATTGTGCATACCTGACTGTAGTCTGAGACAATGTCTTATCACGGAAGCTCATAGTGGAGGATTGTCCGGATATTTTGGAGAAAAGAAGACCCTTGAGTTACTAAAAGAACGATTCTACTGGCCACACATGATAAAAGATGTGCACCACTCTCTTGAGCAGTGCATCGTGTGTAAGAAGGCCAAGAGTAAAGTTCTTCCCCAAAGACTTTATCTACCTTTACCGGTTCCTACTCATCCTTGGGTAGAGATTAACATGGATTTCATTTTAGGGTTACCACAAACTGGACGCAGTAAGGATTCTATTATGGTAGTCGTGGATCGTTTCTCCAAAATGGCGCATTTTATCGCATGCACCAAAACTGATGACTCTGCTACTATAGCTGACCTTTTCTTCAAGGAAATTGTTAGACTCTATGGAGTGCCGCAATCAATAGTGTCTGATCATGATACAAAATTTTTAAGTACTTTTTGGAAGACCTTATAGAAAAAATTGGGACTAAATTATGTTTTAGTACTTCATTCCATCCCCAAACGGACGGTCAAATGGAAGTGGTCAACAGGACCTTGGGAACTCTTCTTCGTAGTGTTGTAGGTAAGAACTTAACCAATTGGGACATAGTGCTACTCCAAATTGAATTCTGTTACAACAGAAGCTTTCACTCCACCACCCAGCAAACGCCCTTTGAGGTATCCTATGGATTTAATCCGCACTCACCGCTGGATCTTATTCCCATCTCTACCCAGGACCTTGTAAATCCTTCGGGAGCTAATAAAGCAGAGCAAATTAAAAGGTTGCATGAGAAAGTTCGCAAAACCATAAAAAAGAATAATGCCAATTATGCTAAGCATGCCAATAAAGGGAGAAAAGAAGTAATATTTAACGAGGGAGATTTGGTTTGGTTACATCTCCACTAGGAAAGATTTCCCGCTAAGAGACGTTCCAAATTGCTCCCTAGAGCTGAAGACCCTTTTAAGATACTTAAGCGAATAAATAACAATACTTACAAATTGGAGTTACCGGGCGAATATGGAGTGTCATCCACCTTTAAGTCCAAGATTTGTCCCCTTACGTTGGAGATATAGATCATGAATAGGAAACTGAATCATTGGATTTGAGGTCAAATCCTCAGCCACCCAGAGGGGATGACGTGGCAAGGAGGCCCATAACTTACTTAACCATTTTACTAATGAGTTTGCTATTCTTTCAGGGATGGATCCTATTGTTGACATCACTTGGGAGCCCAATTCAGAAGATATGGATCAACCCGTGCACCTTCTCACTTGGAGCACTCAAATGGACTCCTCCAACGGCCCAATGAGAATTTGTCTTCCCGGCCCATAAATTATATAATTTTTATTTTAAACTTTTGTGGCAAACTCTAGCCTTCTTGTATGAACTATTTATATTGCATCATGCATTAGATTGAGTGGTTCGAATTAGATATATGATGTTGGCTAATTTGGGTTAAGTTCATGGGATGATGCTAAGCCATGAAGGAAGATTGCATGCAAGGCTCCATCAATTGCACCAATGAGGATTTAACTTAAAGGAGACATGAATTTGTGACTTGGCAGCAAGGACAAGAGGTAGTTCTCACAAGGATTGATGACGTGGCACAAGGAGAGTGCTTGATGACTTTTGCAAGGAAGGAAGCTTCACCATTGGATGAAGCACAAGCACAAATGATCTCGGCCGTCCATCTTCATTTGATCAACGATCATTGTAAAACTCTAGCCACCTTAGGTTTCTATTTAAGCATAGTTATTGGTGTTTGTAGAAAACTTTTTACCATTTTTATGAAATTCCTATTTCCCTAACCGAAGTGTTAGAAGGCTTACGGGTATCCTCGGTTTTCTACTCGAGTGGATAAGCCCTCCATTCTTCCCCTAGCCCTCGGGTTGCTAGGTGAACTCTTATCTTTTCCCTCACATTTCTCTCTTGAGAGTTCAAGGTTTGAGGACGAAAACCTAGGCCTAACGGTGGTTGTTTTCCTACGGAAAAACATGCACCCGTGAGCCAAACGTTACATAGCTCTCGGGTCCGCCAAAGGTATTTCCATCTTTTCATCATTTCATGCATTTAATTTCATCTTCATTCCGGCCACACATTCATCATACACTTCACTTTTATTTTGTGTTTTCTTCATCTCCATTTTCTTCATTTTTCTTCACGGTTTTTGCACACACCATCACTTGACTTCTTTGCTCCTTTTCTTTTACATTTCATGTCATTATTTCCACTATAACTCTCGTCCACCTTCACACACTAATCACCTTGCATTTTAGTTGCATTTTCATCTTCATCACTTTCACATTTGAGGTTCTTTGGAATTTTGTAAAGTGTCCTAGCGGTTGACGCTTTAAAATATTATTCGCATTCTTTTAACTTCAAGTTTTAAAAACTCATTGTTGACTGAAAATTCTTGAACACACATGTTAAATACCCCTCTTCAAGGATATTTTCAATGAAAGCAATGATAGAATAAATTACTTTACTTATCATAAAAAACTATAACCATAATCATTAATCAAAGATAACTTTAATATAAAACAATCTCAATTAAAAACTCTATCATCAAAAATATATTAACCTTAAAACACTTCGAGTTAACCATTATTACTTTTCAATCTTTTTGATGATTGTTTTCTCCCTCATATTCCTATGGCACATATGCTTAGGGTTCATGAGTAACCTCCACTTATATGATGATTTTATATTATGACAACGGTGGCTTTGTCTCACAACTTACTACGTATCAAAATACTATTTTCTCGTGGTCCTAGTAATGGTTAAATAAATCTAACTTTATTATCGACTTTACTACTTGTATGCACAAACTATTTTTAAAATACGTATAGTACTTGAAATCCTTATTCGATTTTAGTTGGCCCAATCTAAAATGACAAGTAATTTTTAAGACTTAGACAAGGAGTCTGAAGCAAAGTTAAGCCACTCATCTAAAAGTATTCTAACTTCACTAAAATAAAACTTTCAAAAAGTGTTAAATTTAAGGAAAATGGCTTTCAGTCTACTTCTGTGCTAGCAATTGGTGATCTCCCTGATATAAATCTAAAAAAAGATAGTCGTTTGGGGTGAGTCGACCAACTAAGTATGGATTAAATGTTTTATACAATGTTTAAGTTAAGAAACAGTGAGCATGCTAAGTATAAACAATGTATAAAAACTAGTTGTAAAACATATAGTAGAGCAAGTGTTAAAAACATTCCATTATAGTGTGGTACATACATAAAATAGACTTCTAGCGTAAATAGAAAAAATCTCAATGAAAATGGAACTACTCACGAAATCCGGATAAACATGCCATGAGCATATACAGTAAAAACAACAATATTCGACAATCACAAAAACCACGCAGAACCCTGATCAAGTTTAAGATTTTGTGCCAATAGACACGACACATACAGTTGTCTTATTACTCCAGTTAACAACAAACAAATATATCCTAAAATAGTGGAATGTGCATAACGAAAATAGGACCCCAACATGGATCGATCACACGTGGTTCACATGACCAAAATGATTTATGAACTAATGTTCACGCCCAAAGAAAATATGTTCAGTGAAAAATACATATACAATATAAAAATTGACGAGTCGAAAAAATAGACATGTCACTTTATATGAAAATGTGTATAAAAATAATTTTTATAAAACAATGCATGATATGCTAGACATAAAAAATAAACCCAACCTAAAGCTGAGCCTACCACTGTCCAAATCCCAAGAATTTAAAAAGTACAAAAATATAACAAGTCTCGGTATCTAGGCATAATACCATTATTATCATCAAGATTGAATTTTGTATTTTAGTATCATATTTTAGGTTATAAACAACCCAAGAATGATTGAGGTCGAAAACCCAAATTTGGGCTCAAAACAAGCATTGAGCCATGAACCAACATCTTGCTAAGCCGCGACTTGGTGTCTTCTTTTTCGACGCCAATAACCAATTTTGCCATTGATTACAGTACCAAATCTTCAATATATTACAAAATTTAATCAGCCAACAACACATGATTTCATTTCCCATTAGTGATAATTTTTGCATCTAAACTTCAGACTTTTGAGAGGAGTGATCCGACAGGGAAGATTTTTCTTTGGGTTGTAGAGTACGAATAAGGAGCAGTCATAAAAAGACACTATTAAACAAGTTCTTTTCCTCTGTTTCTGACGTTGTTTTAAACGAAAACATGGATTTTGATGAGAATTTTAAACGATGGGTTGAAATGTTTAAGATCTAACGTTTAAAGAGAATTTCAAAAAAGGTGATAAAAGTACATGGATAGAACCCGTGTAGTTTGCAGCATAGAAAAAACATGAATATAGCTGCTGAATTTTCGATCTTCGGAGGTGTGAATAAATTAGCCTCCTCCACTATCATTTTGGGTAGATTTGGTATATTAATGAGAAAACTAAAGAAAAACTTGATTGAGAAAATATCTATCGTAAGGGATACCCACGTTGGCGTAACTAGGGAGTGGGAGTCCCATAAAATTCATTATTGATACCCACGTAAATGGAGGAGATTAAATAAATTTAATTTAAAAGAATTTTTACCTCATGTAAATGTGGCAGTTTTCACGTTCTCCTTCACCTAGAAAATTATGTTAATAAAATTTAGAATAACTTCAAATGTGCCTTCAAAAAAAATGGGGTACTTTGTCATCAACTCAGATTTAATTTTTTAAGTGGCTTATCTCCCACTATTGATTATTCTATTGAAACTGAACTAAACGTATCTCACAACGACATAGAACTCTTCAAAGCCCAAAGTCCTCTCAATCTCGTCATAAGTAATACCCTCATCGATAGACACATCAATTCAGGAGATATTATGTGACGGATCTGAGATGTATTTTCTTAGTATAGAAACAAAAATATGTTATGTGCATAACTCAATTGAGGCAATAAATATAACTGATAAGCCACCAGACCAACTCTCTCAATAATCTGAAAATGGTCGATATGTCTCAAGGTTAATCTATTTTACACTAAAGTGACTAATTATGCCTCTCTTCTTAGAAGGTCTGTGTAACTTTTATCTTGACTTTGAAATTTTCTCAGTCGTTCTTATTCACTTGTACTTTCTAAGTTGTCTCTTGAATCAAATTAGGTTCGAGAGTAACACACTTCTCGACCTCAGCCAACATAACGGTGATACACATGGTCTCTTATTAATAATCTCACAAGGTGAAATTTCAATACGAATTTGATAAATATAATCATACACAAGCTCAACCTACAACAACTAATGTACCTAATCGACACAAAAATCTAGAATATATTATCATAACATATCTTTGAGAAATATGAATCAACATCTTAGACTGCCCATTTGTTTGAGGTTTATGTGAATCACTCAAATTTAACTTGGGGGATCTTAGACTGCCCATTTGTTTGAGGTTTATGTGAATCACTCAAATTTAACTTGGGGGCCAAAATTCTAAGTAGGGCTCTCCAAAAGTCTCGAGTAAACTTTAGGCATTTGTCCACTACATTGGAAGGATTACAATGCAAATGAATAATGTTCTTTGTGTAAAGTCAACTCACTAAGAAACAGAATAACCATCATCAACGAAACAAATATGTTGTATTAATCAATTGATTAACTAAAACTCAAATTACATATTACTTGTAGCAATTTTGCAACCATTCAGTCATAAAATTGTCAATAATTCATCTCATTTGCACTTTGAAACATGTTAGGGCTGTCAATCTACAAGTCTCAAATGCTTAACCTCAATTTGCTGACAAATCAAAAAATTTAGTTATATTTTATATCACATCTTGTCCATGCCAATCAAACAATAGACGCTTAAGTCATGATATATTTTAATATTAACAGGATGAAATATCAAATTCCAACTTACGATTTTCAACTAAGATTTTCTGTTTCAAATTTGAATCACTAGGCACTATCACTGGGCTTTGGAATAACATAGTCTATTAACACTAATCTCTCAATTAACGTGTTCAAACCTCTACTTAAGTTTATCAATAAGCTTTTTCATTTTCATAACAAGCTGTAGAAAGGTAGAAATCGCTATCAAATTTTACTCCTAAACTGTCAGACCATCTTCATAAAATGAAATATCATAGTCATGAATGATAAATGTTCTCCTTCAAACTTTAACACAAATTAAATAAATAAAACTTTGAAGATATCGACTCAAAACATCTGTCATAACATTAGCTTACTAGGATTGTAGTTTAAAGTAAAATCCATCTTTTATATTTTCCATCTAACTTTGCAATTCTGCGATTTAAATTACATTTCATATTTCATGTTAGGACTAGACGCCCTAATCCACCTGTAACGAACGATAGAGAAACTGAAAAAGAAAACGAGAAACTAATGGAAACCGAATTTTACGTGGATAAAAGGGAAAAAACTACGGGCAGAGGAGAGAATCACTAATATCAAATTCGGTACAATGAGTTTTGCGACTCAAATATCAATATATAGAGAAAATGTAAAACCTTAATATTGATATACGGGCCCGGCTTGGCCCAATTAGAATTTGGATCATACCAAATTCTAACAAACTCTACCTTGACGCGAATTCTACATAAGAGATCCAACGAACTACTCGGCTCAATGCAAAGCGAATCTAGAATACTGAACTCTGACAATCTCCACCTTCAATGAAATTTCAGTGCAATGAAACAAATCTGCAAAACTCCATTAAAAATAAGCTCCTCTACCACAAAGGCCACAGATGGGCCAACTCAGCATCCGATACCGTTCAAGTTTAAGTCTCGCTTAAACTTGAGAAGAAATCACATCTCCTCCTCCATGGTATCACTGAACTATCAGGGTTGTCGCAACGAACTGCATTTGAACATGTTGAAGTCTCCACACAGAAATCGTTACCCTCGAACACATTCAATGCATAACCCACAGTTTCATCATATCGTCCTGGAGTATTAACCTTCCACATGGTTCTGCCTTTGACGATACCATTCTGACGTGAAACTGAAACTGGTGACTGAACATCTGTAATAGGCTAACTCACCGACTCTGATGTTCCCTCAGATCCCAACCTGAACTTCACTTGAAAACCTGATTTCTTCCGAGTCTTCTTAACCTTTCTCTTTGAAGGTGAATTCGCAAACTTTGCAGCCTTATTATCCACCACATTGACTGTGGAATCCGCGATCTTCGCGTGCATCACATATAATGATGAGTATTTTTCTTCTCTCGCCACAATCAATGAACCTCTGGTAAGCTTCCATTTTCCTTCACGAAAGGTGTTGCCAAACCCTTCGTCGTCGAGCTTGCCAGCCGAGACCAAATTCTTGCAGATGTTAGGGATGTGCTTCACACCTCTCAAAACCAAAGTGTTGCTGATGTTGGTCTCCAAACACACATCTCACATACCAATGGCTTTTGCAACGTCACCATTTTCCATCCCCACACTTCTAAAGTCACCCGAAGTGTAGGACGTAAAGAAATCTGTCCGCGAAGTGACATGTATTGAAGCGCCATTATCGATTACCCAACCTATATCTTGGCAAACGAAATTTATGACATCCTCGTCGTACACACTAAAGAACTCTTCAGTGGCTGTGGCTGCCTCCTTGTCTGTGCACCTTCTTCGAACATTTTTTCCTTTCCTTTGGCATTCGAATTCTCCCGAAGAAGTTTGTAACAAAATCTCTTTATGTGTCCTTTCTTGCCACAGTAATAACACTTAAAGTTGGCATGTTTTCCGGACTTCTTCTGACTTCGATTTCTATTGCCCGGGTATTTACTTTGACTCCTGCCCCTATTTTCAACATTCAAAGATGAGTCTGTCGATGTTTCACCAAAATCGATCTTACGAACCTCCTCAGCAAGAATACGATCTCTCATATCGGTGAATACCAGTTTAGCACTTCTAACTGAGTTACTAAATGCAGCCCTCAAAGGCTCCCAGTTATTCGGTAGAGACGCCAACAAAATTAAGGCACGAACGTCATCTTCAAAATCAATTTCCACAGATAACAATTGATTCACAATCGTATTGAATTCATTCAGATGTGCTGCGACAGAAGTACCATCAATCATCTACAGATTAAAAAGCTTCTTCATAAGAAATACCTTATTATTCGCAGAGGGTTTCTCGTATATATCAGATAGAGCCTTCATCAAACTCGCGGTGGTCTTCTCCTTCGCCACATTGTGAGCAACGCTTTTGGCTAGCGTCAATCGGACAACTCCCAAAACCTGTCTATCAAGGAAATTTCATTCACAGTCTTCCATCTTCTCTGGTTTCGCACTCAAGGGAATATGAAGTTTTTTCCCGTACAAGTAATCCTCGATTTGCATTCTCTAAAACGCAAAATCTGTCTTATCGAATTTTTCAATATTGTATTTTGTGCTATCGTCGCCTGTCATTGATATCAATAATCAATGGAAAAAAAAAACAGATATTTCCAGATCAATTATTCAACCCCAATAATCAATCCAAGTTAGTCCAATTGATTTCAGAATTTCACTCCAAAAGTATTCTGAATAAATCTGCCGAACAAATTATCTAAGCCCAAAAATATCTGAATCAATAACCTTGCCAAATATTTTCCCCGAAAAATCAAATCTCTTTCTAGCTCGTGTCTCAGCCTTCCGACGGGATCCCTCAGTGTGCTCGCTGTGGCAATGCACGCCCGCTCTTCTACGACTTTTTCTAAAAAAGCCCCTGTCGTAGGCTACCTCTGTTTCTGAGTAGGTCACACACACACACCTATTTCTCACTGTTCCTCGCAGCGGTTTCTCTCTATTCTTCAGAGGAGTAGTTCTTCGTGGATGGTGGCAGTGGCGGCAGCGGCGGAGCAGGTCGACGTGATCTGCGCGGTCGGCGACGGTGCAGTTCTGGTGCACCGTGGCAGAACGGCGATCTCTCCTCTATTGCTTCGCGTGGGGCTGCTCTCTCGCTGTTCTGCTCTTTGTGGTCGAGCAAAACGGGGTGCGGCTAGAGCTCTGTTCTTCGGCTTTGGGTCGCGTTGCGCTTCTCACAATTGGACGTCGGACGACGCTTCTCTTCTGATCGGCAATGGCAGTGGCGATGAGGCTGTTCTTCTTCGTGTTCTTCGCGGCGAGCAGAACACAACAAAAAAGAAAACAAAACATTTTTCCTTTTTTTTTTTATTTCCTCTTTTCTGTTCTTCAAGGCAAACAGAACAAAACACTAGAAAAGAAATAAATTTCTTTTCTATTTTCTATTTTCAATTTTCAACAAAATTACAAACTTCACTCGTTGAAAATTACAAACCTAAAAAATTGTTCGATACCTTTGATAAATCAAACCCTAATTTTCGAAAACTTTCAAATTGAAGCTCTGATACCAATTGTTAGGATTAGACGCTCTAATCCACCTCTAACAAACGATAGAGAAATCGAAAAAGAAAACGAAAAAATAATAGATACTGAATTTTACGTGGAAACCCTAAAAAAGAAAAAATCACGGGCAGAGGAGAGAATCATTAATATTAAATTTGGTACAATGAGTTTTGCAACTCAAGCATCAATATATAGAGAAAACGTAAAACCTTAATATTGATATACGGATCCGACCCGGCCCAATTAGAATTCAGGTCACATCAAATTTTAACATTTCAAACTCTTATCTCCGAGAACATCTCCAACTTTGTGTCGTAGAAATGAGTCTATCAAGTTTCAGACTAAAAATAATTTTTGCCAAATTGAGATCATGAGTTAAACGTATCTGTCTTCGACTAACAGAATGTACAAGTATTAACCTTATCATGCTACACCATACACCATACGCATTCCAATCCAGTTCCAATTGTATCAACATAATTGGCACAATAAATTCATATAAGTTAACACCAAAAACAGTGTCATATTCTACTTTTGTTTTAGTTTCTCAAAACCCACTAACACTTTTCATTTCAATCAAACTTAACGTCCTTTCTAGTTAACTGTGTCATCAACATGACCGAAAAAGTTAAAATTTACAAAAAAGACATTATCTAGCTAGTTTGAATAAATTCTGAACTCTTAAACAGATCACGGAGGCTGCTACACAAACACAAACACAACCACAACCACAAACAAGCTAGATCTAGCAGAATATCCCAACAAGAATCAATATATCCAAAAAAAAATTACTGTCATTCAAGAGTTGTATTCTTTATTTAACATACAACTGAGGCCTCGCAATGCCTATAACAAAATTACCAGATGATCCATATGCTCATCATAAGCCTTAAACAACCATTATATCATTAATAAAGACCACTAAAACTGATCTGATAAAGGTCCGAAGACTTGCCTCTTCAAACTCATGCAACAACTAGGTATTGATTCGCATTAAATAATAGACTCATAATTCAAATTGCCTATAACGTACTCAATAAGCAACGGAGGAAAAATTCTACTCACGGATCTCTTAAATATTGGTAGGCCCCTTAAAACACTCATAGAAAATCACCTTGGTTCACCCATCTCATTGAACAACTCATCAATTCTCAACTATAAACAGTTTAAAAGATTAAAGATTAGTTATGTGATGTCACACAGGGTGTTACGTGTGACACCGATAATTAATACAATGATGAACAATATAAATATGCAGAAATAAATGAGACAGAAGGTTGGTAACGCAGTTCGGTAATCAGCCTACATCTGTGGGGCCACGCCCAGATATAAAAACATTTCACGAGTTAACAAAGTTACAAGACAATCAGACTTATACAAATAAAGACTCTCTCGTATCTTTGTCGCCGCATCAATGAAACTATTTTTGCGAGCTCTCCTCGACTTAAGATCGATCTCTCCCGAGATCTAGAAGGCAACAAGATCCCTTTGTTGTAGATGACTTCTCCTGGAATCCGTGTTATGGCAAGATCCCCTCGCCCACGATAAAAAAGACAAGCTCCCTTTGTCAATAAATAGAACTCCTCCCGAGTTCAAATGCAGCATCCTCTCGAAACTGAGTTTCAATGAAGAATAAAGAGATTGCCTCCTACGACACCGTCTGTAACACCAGGGCGTTGTCTTCGGATGCAATAAAACAACACACTCTAATAATCGATGAATTCCACAGCATAAGAAGAGTGTGTAAAACAATCACCAACCCATACGCAAAAGCGTAGGGAGAGAAAGAAAAACGAAGGCTTGAAAAACGAAGAAAGACTTCTCTCGTGAATAACTAAAAATCTATCAATAGCTTCCACAGAAACGAAAGCTTAAATATGATTGGTAACTTCCATATCTTCGATTTAATTCAGTTACCAAATCGAATTTAATGCCGCAAGGAATAAGGAAACCAAATCTCAACAAATTGGTTAGTGACACCACGTGTGACATTTTAGGAAAGTTCTTCCAACAATTTGGATATAGATCCAAAAACTTAGGAGAGCATCCCACGATTCATGTGATCTCGAAGCTTAATAGATTTCAACAAATTTCTATCAAATCGGCTTACCAAAACAAAGTTTTCCAAAAAACAAGTGCCTTTAGATTTTTCAACAACTTTCCTAATATTCACGTTTCCTTATTTTTCTCTTCAACAATATATTCATGATCTTCAATATTAATTCATCTAATAATCTGAATATATTATTTCTTGATTACCAAGAAATAAACTACCACTTTTGAAAATAATGGAATAAAATAATATAATTTGTCAAAAAAACAATGCCAACATATTTGCATTTACATAATTAATAATGATTATCGATTGATCTATCCTCTAGTAATTAAAAGTATAAGTGAAACAAATTACCATACTTCTAAGCAATTAACACTGACGTTTCTTATTGTGATAAACTATCATTATGTAGTAAATTATTCAAATGAAATTTAAGCTCAATAAACAACCTAAACCATTATGTATGCATCAACTATTAGGAACCACAATAAATAAATACTAAAACAAATCAAGCAGTCGGGGTAATCCCGGCATATCACCCATAAATACGTCAGGATAGACAATCTGTCAATCTCAATTGGCAAAACTAAATCCAGTCGACTATCACATAATCACCGTTAATAGTAAAAACAGTGTCACAAGTGCTGCAATTCCAAATGTCGACTCAAACAAGCCCGCAACATGAGGTCAATAGAAAAAAAAAATGGTGATATTACATTGGTATACGAAAAATTATTCATCCCTCAACTAAAAGTAGTACTTTCTATAACAGTGGATTTCAACCCTGGACAAGCTCATAAAATAAGGCAACATGCATCATTCGTACTTTCTATAACAATTGATTTCAACCCTGGAAAAGCTCATAAAATAAAGCAACATGCATCATTCTTGACTCGCAGTGGTGTAACTACTCGCCCTGTCTAAATAAAAAATCACAACTTTCAAAATTATTCAACTTTCATTATTACTCAAATAATATATTCCCAAGATATCATTAAACTTATCAATCATTAGAAAAATCAAATCTATTGGTACCTCATGATGATCAATCATCATACACACATGGCAAAAACGAAAGAGACACTTCGCCTTTTTCTATTTATTTTTTATTATTTTTATTTTTACTTTTAAACATATCATTGACGCCAAAGGGGTTGTCTTTACTCCTAATCCCAAGGAGTCTTAAACATTGGTGTAAATGCAAAGATTTGTATATGTATTGGCATTTGATTTTTTGACAATTTATTATGAAAATAATATTTTATTCACAATTATTTAAATTGGTAATTTATTTCTTGGCGATCAAGAAATAGCTTATTCAGATTATTGGAAGGTATTATATGAGCAATCATGAAGATTCGGTGGAAGAGAAGAATAAGGAAACATGATTATTTGGAAAGTTATTGAAAAAAGCATATGCACTTGTTTTTTGGAAAACTTTTATTTGGAAAGCAGATTTGATGTAGATTTGATACGATTTGCTGGGCTTCGAGTTCCCATAATTAATGGGATGCTTTCCTGAATTTTTGGGCGAATATCCGAGTAGTTATAGAAACTTTCCTAAAGTGTCACGCGGAGTGTCACACAACCGAATTTGTTAAGATTTGTTTTCCTTATTTATTGTGGCGGTAAATCCGATTTGGTAACTGAACGAATTGAAGATATGGAAGTTACCAAGGCTATTTAAGGTTTTTGTTTTCTGTGAAAACTGATTGATGACGGAGTTTTGATTTTCGTGGGAAAAGCTTTATTCGTTTCTTGTGTCGTCGGTTTTCTTTCACTCTCATCGCTTCTGCGTTTGAGTTAGTGATTGTTTTACACACTCGACTTAATCTGTGGATTTCATCGTTCTACCGAGTGTGTTGTGTATTGCATCCGAGGACTTTGATCTGGTGTTCTAGGAGGTGTCCTAGGAGGCAATATTATTTGTTCTTCATTGAAGCTCAGTCTCGGGAGGAGGCTGCATCCGAACTCGGGAGGAGTTCTGTTTCTTAGACAAGGGGAGCTTGTCGTTCTTGATCGTGGGCGAGGGGATCTTGCCATAACACGGGTTTCGGGAGGAACCAACAACAAGAGGATCTTGTTGTTATCTAGATCTCGGGAGAGGTTGTTCTAAAGTCGAGGGGATTTCGCAAAAACAGTTTCTTTGGGGAAGTTAGCTAGAGGCGGTGACAAAGATAAAATGGAGTCTTTATTTGTATAAGTCCGATTGTCTTGTAATTTCGTGAACTTAAAGAAATGTTTTTATACCTGGGTGTGGCCCCGCAGACGTAGGCTAGTTGCCGAACTGCGTTACCAACCTCCTGTGTCATTTATTTCCGCATTTTTATATTGTCCATCATTCCATTTATCATCGATGTCACACGTAATATCCTGTAACACCCTGTGTGACACCGCAGAACTAATCGTAATTTTTCAATTGGTATCAAAGCGGGTCGCTTCTGTTTCTTAAGCGAGATCAACGGGACAAGATTATAGTTCGTGTGCGATGGATTCTATGAAAGAAGGAGGTTCTACAATGCGTCCACCATTGTTGGATGGAAGTAATTATGCTTATTGGAAAGCAAGGATGAGGGCATTCATTAAATCTATTGATGAGAAGGCTTGGAGATCTATTTTAACAGGTTGGAATCACCCTACAAACACCGATACAGAAGGTATTATATCTCCAAAACCCGAAGAAGATTGGAACTCAAATGAAGATGCTTTGGCTCTTAGCAATTCAAAGGCTTTAAATGCTATTTTTAATGGTGTGGATCCAATTCAGTTCAGACTCATCTCCACATGCGAATCTGCAAAGAGGGCATGAGAAATTCTTCAAACCACCTATGAAGGAACATCTACGGTAAAGTTGTCTAAAATGCAAATGTTAACCACTCGATTTGAGAATCTGAAGATGCAGGAAGATGAGACCATTGGCGAGTTCAACGCCAAACTATGTTACATAGCAAATGAAGCGTTTGCTCTCGGTGAGATGATTTCCGAAGAAAAACTTGTGCAAAAAACTCTACGGTCTTTGCCACAAAGATTTGCTTATAAAGTTACTGCCATAGAAGAAGCCAAAGATGTATCTAAAATGAAGTTAGAAGAGTTGATGGGATCACTCAGAACTTTCGAAATGAATCTTGGAGGAGAGACCAAAAATAAGAAGGCAAAGGGAGTTGCTTTGAAAATAGAGGTACAGAATTACAACCAGTATGATAAAGATGACTTGGAGGAATCACTAGCCCTGCTTTTGAAGAGTTTTAGCAAATTTATGAAGAGATTTGAAAGAAATACACGCAGTGTCAAGCAGGGTGTCACACACTTCAAAAATGGTTCTTCAAGCAACAAGAAGCACAAAGAAGAAAATTATGTGTCTTATCAACCATTCAAGAACAAAGGCATTCAGTACAGAGAGTGTGAAAGTTTCAGGCATATACAAGCAGAATGTGCTAATACCTTAAAGAAAAAGAAGAATTCTCTGAATGCACCTTGGAGTGAGGATGAGTGAGAGAATGAAGACAAATTTCAGAGTAACCATGTGGCGCTTGTTGGAAAGGCAGAACATGAAGAAAATGGCAGTGTTATAGGCGGTGTCACAGACGGTTTTTCTAATAGTAGTGATGAAGACGAAGAACCAGTCACATAAGAAGATCTTATTGGAGAATATAAGTTTCTGGGTGAGAAATGGACCGAGCTTGTTAAAGTAAATCAGGTTCTACACGCATAGATTAGAAATTTGAAGGATGAGAAGAATAATCTTCAAAATGTTATTGATGATTTGGAGACAAAGCTGAAAGCAAGTAAGGATGAAGCTAATAATCTAACCAATGAGATAAGTCTCATGAAGAAGAACGTCAAAATGCTGAATTCGAGTTTGTCTAATCTTGATGATATTTTGAATGTTGGAAAATCAAGCGTAAATCGTTTTGGACTGGGTTTTAAAGGTGAAAGCTCTGTTGCACAGACTGTTGCAGTAAAGGAAAACCGCTCTATGACGAAGTTCGTAAAGGGAAGCTCAGTGTCACAGCCAGTGTCATAGCTAGTGTCACAGCCAGTGTTATCACCGAGATTTGATTACAAAGGGAAGCAAGTTGCAAACAGAACTTCTAGAATTGACAGAAAATCAAATTCCTATGACTCCTATCGTGCCTCAAGCAGTAAAGGTAACAAATATGTCACTGTATGTCATTATTGCCAACGCCGTGGTCATATTCGCCCTAAATGCTTTACTTATCTTGCTAACTTAAGATTGGGTACTGTTAGAAATGCCTCCTCTTATAGATTTCCTTATAAAAAATGGGTGAATAAATCAAATTTAAAGTGTAATGTTGCACATCTTTCACTAAAGGGGATCGGAACCAATGCATGGTATTTTGATAGCGGATGTTCTAGACATATGACAGGTGAAGAAAGATATTTGAAGAATTGAGGTCTGCCTTAGGCTTATGTGTCATATGAAGAGGTTCTTCTATGTTGTAAGTTTTTTTTTTTTTTTTCTTTCATAAAAAATAAAAAAAAAATATATAAAAAAGAGAAGGGATTTCTTTTATTGCTAATATTTCGTTTGAGACTTTTGGTCTGTAACTTCAAGCATGACACAAGGAGTTCTATGAAGCTTTTGGTGATTTTATGGAAATTTGGAGTTAATCTCAAATATATTGATGGAGACTTTTATGAGATTTGATCGTAGCTATATCCTTGGGTTTATTTCCCAACTTATTTGAAGACTTTGGATTTATTTTCCAAAATTTATGGAAAGTATGAGATATTTTTGTGGAATCTTGGATTTATTTTCCAATTTGAGTGCGTATTTATGGTTTATTTCCATAAACTCAAATCGACTATTTTCTATCTATCTCTCTCTAACAGTTCAAGGGATATTTGTTCGAGTTCTGCCACTAGACCTGTGCTGCCACTAGATTAATTCTGTGAAGTTTTTCTCTCATTTTTATCAAGATAACTTTTGATGTCACTGAGGGTGTCAGACGCATCTAGCCCTGTGGTAAAGATTTTTCTGCCTTGCAACTTACTGCTAAGCATGCTAACCTACAGAAGATTGCTATGAGAAACTGTCCTCTTACTTCTTTGGGAATTGATTGTGAATCATGCCGATTGTAAGAATAAATAGTTAGCTCTTCCGCTTCCTTGTCTGAATTATGGTATTATTTCTTCTCCACAAGCTGTAATTTGGATAAAAAGTTGTTGATAAGGATCAGGAGGAGATTAAGAAATAGCTACAAGCTTCCGACAGATGATTTCCGACAGATGATCAGGTTAATGTTCTGGATGGTGTTCCAGAGGGTGTTCCAGCTCTCGACAATGTTTTTAATTTTAACAATGCTTCTGATTTGGCATTGTTGTCTTGTTTTATCAAGCTACTTCAAGGTGAACTGAAATTTTTGAATGATCAGCAAATGGTAATTGAAAATAGAAAATGGAAAGATAGTTGCTATTGAATGCTTGATGACCTTGTTGAAAAAATGTCTGCTAAGGAAGCTGCTGGTAATATTTTCGAGAGAAATGAAGCTGCTAATGTGAAGGAATTGGTTAAGAAGATCAAAAAATGTTGAAAAGTCAGGAGTTTCAACTAATGTCACTGAGGATGTCACTGAAGTAGTAGTGGAGGATGTTCCAGTATTTTATGTTGAAGAAGAATCTGTCCAAGGAAAATAATACTAGCGAGCTGTTGCCAACAACTACAATCGGGTTGGTCTTTCTTCTGATGATATTTCCTCTTTGGATAACCTTTTTACAATTTAGGTATTATATTTCCCGTGTTTTGACTATTTCACTATGATACTTATATGGAAATTCTAATTATTATCTGGATATTATATTTTCTGTGATAATGGTGCTTATATTGGTGCTGGTGATGCTTATCTGTTGTTTATGATGATATTGGTTATCTCTCTATGGTGATTATTTGGTGATTATGATGCTTTTATAGAGGTTGATATTCTCTGATACATGTTTGTCTTTTTATGGCAAAAATGTGGAGTATTTTGGATTTTTGGATTTATGGTGATATGCTCTGATGATGATATTATGAGTGATATGTTTTATGATGATTGAAGTCTCAATTCAGGGGGAGTTACTTTCAGGGGAGTTCTTGAAATTATTGCTTATATTGATTTTGCCAAAAAATGCAAAAGGGGGAGATTGTAAATGCAAAGATTTGCATATGTGTTGGCATTTGATTTTTTGGCAATTTATTATGAAAATAATATTTTATTCACAATTATTCAAATTGATGATTTATTTCTTGGCAATCAAGAAATAGTTTATTCAGATTATTGGAAGGTATTATATGAGCAATCATGAAGATTCCGTGGAAGAGAAAAATAAGGAAACATGATTATTTGGAAAGTTATTGAAAAATGTATATGCACTTGTTTTTTGGAAAACTTTTATTTAGAAAGCAGATTTGATGTAGATTTGGTACGATTTGCTGGGTTTCGAGTTCCCATAATTAATGGGATGCTTTCCTGAATTTTTGGGCGAATATCCGAGTAGTTATAGAAACTTTCCTAAAGTGTCACACGGAGTGTCACACAACCGAATTTATTAAGATTTGTTTTCCTTATTTATTGCGGCGGTAAATCCGATTTGGTAACTGAACGAATTGAAGATATGGAAGTTACCAAGGCTATTTAAGGTTATCGTTTTCTGTGAAAACTGATTGATGACGGAGTTTTGATTTTCGTGGGAAAAGCTTTATTCGTTTCTTGTGCCGTCGGTTTTCTTTCACTGTCATCGCTTCTGCGTTTGAGTTAGTGATTGTTTTACACACTCGACTTAATCTGTGGATTTCATCGTTCTACCGAGTGTGTTCTGTATTGTATCCGAGGACTTCGATCTGGTGTTCCAGGAGACAATATTATTTGTTCTTCATTGAAGCTCAGTCTCGGGAGGAGGCTGCATCTGAACTCGGGAGGAGTTCTGTTTCTTAGACAAGGGGAGCTTGTCGTTCTTGATCGTGGGCGAGGGGATCTTGTCATAACACGAGTTTCGGGAGGAACCAACAACAAGGGGATCTTGTTGTTATCTAGATCTCGGGAGAGGTCGTTATAAAGTCGAGGGGATCTCGCAAAAACAGTTTCCTTGGGGAAGTTAGCTAGAGGCGGCGACAAAGATAAGATGGAGTCTTTATTTGTATAAGTCCGATTGTCTTGTAATTTCGTAAACTCAAAGAAATGTTTTTATATCTAGGCGTGCCCCCGCAGACGTAGGCTGGTTGCCGAACTGAGTTACCAACCTCTTGTGTCATTTATTTTCGCGTTTTTATATTGTCCATCATTGCATTTATCATCGGTGTCACACGTAACATCCTGTAACACCCTGTGTGACACCACAGAACTAATCGTAATTTTTCAATTGGGAAACAAAAAAAATATTATGTCCTAATATCCAACAATGTATATAAAATAATAATAAAAAAAAAAGAATAGTAGCACTAACAACAAATCCTTGTTCAATCCAATCATAGACATTAGAACATCCAACCATATAAATGTCCAAAAGACCTCATTTAGCTCATTCTATTTATCTTCCTATGATTATATCGCTCTTTGCCAATCAATACAATACTCACTCAAACCCTTATCAAAATTAGTCTCAACATATTAAATAATAATTAAATTTTAAAAAATAAAACTGAACAGGTGGAAAAATAATCTTATGTCTCGAGTGGTTTTCAAACTTACAACTCTATCAATCACAACTTATAACCTTAATATAATATGTCAATTCCACAACTTGGCATTAGTCTAAAAATTGAGAATTATTTTTCAACCAAATCATAATACTCAACAATCATGATCTATCTACGTCGCACGCAACAAACATAACAAACATAACTTTGTCTCAAGTTCTTTCTATTTCATACCCTCAACTAATTAATTAGCTCTTAAGAATTCTTCATAACTACACCAAAATAAAATACAGCAAACCCAATCTCATGCTCTGCCAACATAACAATGACATTTACATTCTTTATCATCTCTTAAAATCATTTCTCATCAATTAGTAGATCCAATTCATCTTCTACCAAATAATTAGTCTCAACAGCGTCCACTGGGCCTCCTTCACATCATCCCAAATAAATACGGCAAAAAGAAATCAGTCTTTCACTTCGTCTGTATAACAATGGCATTCCATGTTTTTAGCGTTACTCAACATCAATTCTCATAAGTTGGAGGATCTGGTCCATCTTAAAACACTGAAAAAATTTCAATCATCTGAATAAACTCATGCACAAACTCAAAGTTTTTCTTTCTATCCTCTTTACATAAAATCAATATTCGGACTCTCAAGTCTACAAATAAACATATAAGCTATTACTTACCTATTTATGCAAATACCCAGCATGCTCTTATTATAGGCATATTCAAAATCCAAAAAAAAAAAAAATTTATGCAGGTTAGAACACATCCTTAGGCACATAATATCTGTCTGATGTCCCTTTCGAGATAGTAATCTAGCTCTGATACTAAAACTTTTGTCAACCCCCACAAGGGACACGAGACAGAATGTACAACAACGTAGTCAAAAAATGAATTGAATCGCCAAACCCTTAACATTAATTTATTGAATAGCAACGGAAGTCTTAATAATAAATTTTAGCTAGGGCCTAATAAAACTCGGTTCACACATAGATCTAATAGTGACATCAAGATAACATTATAATAATGGTACAATAAGTGTGCAAAAATAAAATAAAACGAAGTCTAATAATATAAATATCTAAAAGTATTTTAACTACACTAAACTAAACGCTAAAAAAATATTAAATTTAGAGAAAATGACGTAGAGTCTAGTCTTAAGTCGGAAACTAGTGATCTTGGGGAGTCGTTTGGAGTGAGTTAACTAAACTCAGTAATGATGAAGTTTTACGTACAATGTTTGAGTTAAGAACATCGAGTGAGCATGCCAGTTATAAAATATTTTATAAAACATAGTTACAAAACATACAATATGACAAGTGTTAAACACATTCCACTATAGTGCGGTACATACATAAAGTAGGCCCCTACTGTATAATAGGAAAATTTCAATGAAAATGAGGTCACTCGCGAACTCTAGACATACCATGTCATATGTATATACAATAATAACGACAATTTACGAAGATCACAAAAACTACAAACGACCCTGATCAAGCTTAGAGATTTGTATTTTGGGACACAACATATACATATCTATAAATTAATGTGCATGCTCAAAGAAAACATGCCCAGCAAAAATACAAATATAATATAAAATCAATGAGCCATAAAAATGGGTACGTCATGTATAAGAACACATCCTAATAATTTTTATAAAAATAATGCATGATATTATAGACATAAATAAAAAAACTCATATCACAAACTGGGCCCACCATTGTCCAAATCTCAAGAATCCAAAAAGCCAAAAAAATATAATTCAGGTCTCGTATCTAATCATAACACTATTATCCACGTCATAATTGAATTTCTATATTTTAAATTCAAATTTTAGGTTAAAACGACTCATGGAGTCGAAAACCCAATTTTTAGCCCAAAATTGGCCTTGAGCCGTGGCCCACGCTGTCTTGAGCCGCAGCTCAGAATCTCTCTCAGCCGCAGCTTGGCATCTTCTTCTCTGACGCCAGTAACCGGCTTTGCCATTGATTCATGCATCAACTCTCCGATTTATTTACTCATTTAATCATGCAATAACACATGATTTCCTTTCCCATAAGTGATATTTTTTGCATTTAAAATTTACATTTTTCGCATCAAAACACCGAATCTACCAAAAATCACAGCGGAGACGAATCTAATTTATTTATATCTCCGAAGATTGAAGATTGAAGATTGAAGATTTAGCAACTATATTCCCGATTTTTCCTACGCTTCAATCTACGCATGTTCTATCCTTGTCCTTCGATCACCTTTTTTGAAATTCCCTTCAAAAGTTAAAACTCCAACCTTTCAACCCATGGTTTAAACATTCTCATCAAAATCCATTGTTTTCGAAAAAAACCAAATCAGAAAGGGAGCAAATGTAACTTGTTTATCAGTCACCTTTCCCGATCGTTCCTTATTTTCACTCTCTTTCCTGATTACGCCTCCCAAAAGTCTGGTATTCCCTTGCAGAATGAAAAATTTGGTTGAGAAAATATCTTGGATAAGGTATACCCACACTGGCGTAAATAGGGAGATGGAGTCTCATAAAAATTCATCGTTGATCCCCACATAAATGTAGGAGATTAAATAAATTCAATTCTCTCTCTCTCTCTCTCTCTCTCTCTCTCTCTCTCTCTCTCTCTCTCTCTCTCTCTCTCTCTCTCTCTCTCTCTCTCTCTCTCTCTCTCTCTCTCTCTCTCTCTCTCTCTCTCTCTCTCTCTCTCTCTCTCTCTCTCTCTCTCTCTCTCTCTCTCTCTCTCTCTCTCTCTCTCTCTCTCTCTCTCTCTCTCTCTCTCTCTCTCTCTCTCTCTCTCTCTCTCTCTCTCTCTCTCTCTCTCTCTCTCTCTCTCTCTCTCTCTCTCTCTCTCTCTCTCTCTCTCTCTCTCTCTCTCTCTCTCTCTCTCTCTCTCTCTCTCTCTCTCTCTCTCTCTCTCTCTCTCTCTCTCTCTCTCTCTCTCTCTCTCTCTCTCTCTCTCTCTCTCTCTCTCTCTCTCTCTCTCTCTCTCTCTCTCTCTCTCTCTCTCTCTCTCTCTCTCTCTCTCTCTCTCTCTCTCTCTCTCTCTCTCTCTCTCTCTCTCTCTCTCTCTCTCTCTCTCTCTCTCTCTCTCTCTCTCTCTCTCTCTCTCTCTCTCTCTCTCTCTCTCTCTCTCTCTCTCTCTCTCTCTCTCTCTCTCTCTCTCTCTCTCTCTCTCTCTCTCTCTCTCTCTCTCTCTCTCTCTCTCTCTCTCTCTCTCTCTCTCTCTCTCTCTCTCTCTCTCTCTCTCTCTCTCTCTCTCTCTCTCTCTCTCTCTCTCTCTCTCTCTCTCTCTCTCTCTCTCTCTCTCTCTCTCTCTCTCTCTCTCTCTCTCTCTCTCTCTCTCTCTCTCTCTCTCTCTCTCTCTCTCTCTCTCTCTCTCTCTCTCTCTCTCTCTCTCTCTCTCTCTCTCTCTCTCTCTCTCTCTCTCTCTCTCTCTCTCTCTCTCTCTCTCTCTCTCTCTCTCTCTCTCTCTCTCTCTCTCTCTCTCTCTCTCTCTCTCTCTCTCTCTCTCTCTCTCTCTCTCTCTCTCTCTCTCTCTCTCTCTCTCTCTCTCTCTCTCTCTCTCTCTCTCTCTCTCTCTCTCTCTCTCTCTCTCTCTCTCTCTCTCTCTCTCTCTCTCTCTCTCTCTCTCTCTCTCTCTCTCTCTCTCTCTCTCTCTCTCTCTCTCTCTCTCTCTCTCTCTCTCTCTCTCTCTCTCTCTCTCTCTCTCTCTCTCTCTCTCTCTCTCTCTCTCTCTCTCTCTCTCTCTCTCTCTCTCTCTCTCTCTCTCTCTCTCTCTCTCTCTCTCTCTCTCTCTCTCTCTCTCTCTCTCTCTCTCTCTCTCTCTCTCTCTCTCTCTCTCTCTCTCTCTCTCTCTCTCTCTCTCTCTCTCTCTCTCTCTCTCTCTCTCTCTCTCTCTCTCTCTCTCTCTCTCTCTCTCTCTCTCTCTCTCTCTCTCTCTCTCTCTCTCTCTCTCTCTCTCTCTCTCTCTCTCTCTCTCTCTCTCTCTCTCTCTCTCTCTCTCATTTTTCTCACTCATCTATCTGAATAGATAACACAAATTTTGAACAGGATAAAAATAACTAAATTTTAAATGCAAATCTAAAATTTTTTTTACCTTATGTACGTGTGGCGGTTTTCACACTTCAAAATCTCAAAATTCAACGCTATGCTGACCCGCTGGTCCAAGTCATGAATCACACTTGAGCGTACCGTACCAGATATGCGTGGTGTGATGGCTTAAGTCTGAGCATGTAGTGAGAGTGTAGACATTGGTTTTGAATGAAGTGTGAGGTTTTCTTGTGGTGTTCATGTTTATCACTCTCTTTGTACATTTCTAGCATTATTTAGTCGTCTTTTTTAAAAATTATCAATAATCTCAAAAGCTTGAGTTAATAAATAATTTAATTATTTATATTTTTTTTAACATTAACTCTTATATGTATGTCTATTTTTTTTATTGGTTCTACATGTAGATTTTTTCAATAGGATTAATTCTTTTTTTTACTTTGACGATATTCGAACTTAAGACCTCTGACTTTGATACCATGATAAATTATCAACTGTTGTGATAAAATCAATCACACCGTGAGTATTAAATCAAGAATTAATTAGAAGAGTGAAATAAAAAATCAAGACCCAAGAATTTACGTGGTTCGGAGTTCGGACAAAATCGTCCTACGTCTACGACATAAAACTCTAGCAGTGAAGTTTATTAGAGAATCCATAAAACAAATATTTTTCGTGATACTACAAGATCATCTAAGATTACAAGAAAAGTAACGTTTACCGAGAAATTCCTTTCTTCATTTTCTCTCTCTTTCTTGTTTTCTCTCTCATTTTTCTCACTCCGTTCTCTCACTTTTTTTCTTATCCCCCATCAACATTTTTCTCACTCATCTATCTGAAATAGATAACACAAATTTTGAACAGGATAAAAAATAAACGTAAATTTTAAATGCAAATCTAATTCAAAAAATTGTTGAACCAAACAGAATGAAAACGTTGAACTAATAATTAAAGTTTAAACTTGTCATTATGGAATAACTTAATCGTTTATACTTTTCTTAACACTTTTTTATCTTTGATTTTAAATCTACTTTTAGCTTCCCCTGAATTCTGCACAGTTAGATCGTGGGTTTCTTAGATTTATCCAATGGTTCTCAAATGGCTTTTTAAGGAAAATTATGATACTTGTAAGTTTACAATCTATCTCAATCGTTAATCTATCTTGAAAACGATAATGGGGACATCACATGTTCAGAAATGGCATCACGAGAGCTTCGACCAAAGAGAAATATAAAATATTTGTGCAAGAAAAACATAATGTTCCCTCTCATCTTGTCCAACGAAAACATAAGAGCATGGTGTGTTTTGTTTCTTTTTCCTGAAATGTCATGCTGAGAACCAGCCAATCCCCCAATATTTAAAGAAACTTTTATACCAATTTTCTACGGGGAAGAATAATCATAACATAAATTCATCTTTTAGTATTGTCACGACATGAAATCTTGTCATGATTGTGAAGTATTATATTTATTGATTGTTGATAATGAGCTGTTTTCATGTAGGGCGCGTTATAACATTCGTTAGTTTGGAAACTGGCTCCAAAGCTGCTCCAATTTTCTGTTCATACAACCTGTTTTATCGATTGGAAATAACAGCAGGAAGAAATCATTCTAGTTTGACATTACGGTGAATCAGTTAACAGTTTAATAATGGAAGAATCAATTCATGCACTTTCGAATTTGTTGCCATGAAACGAAGTTGTTGGTAGATGTCAGCCTGATCGAGATACGTTACAAGTTATCTTTGATACTGATTATCTGTTAAGAAAATGATATCCTGATTTTTCAAAGGAAACTAGTATAAACTCAGAAGAATATGGCTCAATCTGTAGTTGTCTTCTGTAAACCAACTATGATGAAGATTTTCCCAAGCTTGCAAAAATTACTACAGTGCCTCTTCTCCTGTACGTATCTTCTACTGCTTCTTCTTCCTCCTTTCTTTATTTTTAAAAGCTTTTTCTGATATTTCGAGGGCGTTGGAAAATCAAACTTAGAAATGGGGCGAATAGAACTCGAAGAACTTAAAAAAATTCATGCTTTGACATCTCACCCACAACCCAATTCGGTGGATGCACCTGACGTACAAGTTTTATGTAGGTCTAGCGTATTCAACCATTTATCAAAACAGAAAAAATAAATAAAAAATCAATCATAGACCAATCTATCTAAATCTGTGATCGCTTGAGAATGGCTGAAAAAAGCTGATGACACCGACCCCTATCTTTCACTCAACAATGAAAGAACTCTACTTTGCATTCTGTCAGCAACTAAATCATAATTTGTTTACTAGAAGAAAACAAAAGTAACAGCCAAGGATACAGAAAAAAAAACAGTAAAAACACACTATTTCAGTAGTTCATGTTCGATGTGAGAGTCACGCTTACTTTTGCTGTTGCAGTGTTCTACTGTAATCAAATACGGATTGATAAATAAGCTTGGATTATCAGAAACGTGGAAGATCAAAAGCAAATACTTGTAGATTTCCGATGACATATAAAGTAAGTCTGGTAATGGGGTACTTTCCAGATTATATTTAGAGTTGCGATTCAGGATTTCTTGGCCAGATATTGAATGATTCAAATTTTTCTGGGTTCTGAGAATAACTCAGGACTGTGTCGATGAAAATGTTGAGTGTCATCATGGAGATCTGACGGTTGCTATTTTTGGATGTTATAAACAGAGGAAGGGCTGAGGGTATCTTCAACGTGGGACCTCCCCAGATTGGTTGCTTGTCATTTCCATCTCCATGATGTACCCCTCGTCTTCATTTCCTCCTCCTCAAATCATGGCAGCTAAGAATATAAAGAAATATAATGCGAAAGCGAAAAGAAAAAAAATTATAATTCTAGATAAATTGTTTTGAATTTTTAACGTCAATTATGTTTTTTTCACCTGCTTAATTGAACCTCAATCCCCTAGTTTTGGCCATTATTTTTAAGTTACAACTCAAACAGGATCCTGTAAGAAGTTATGTAGCATGTTCATGCTGTCTAAAAATGAGTGGAAATTGATGGGTAAATCATAAATTTAGCTACTTAAGCGATTTTAAGTCTCAAATTTCATTTTTTCCTCATTTTATGTAAAAACAAATTAGGGTTTATTACAAAATTTGAAATTTGACCCACAAACTTCCTTCAATCTAGAACTTGTAGTTGCTAACCTAGTCCTTTAAGCTCTAAGAATTCTTGGTGGTTTCAGTTAATTTCTCATAATATTAAAAAGTTAGGGTTTACTTCATAATTAGGGCAGACAAAAGCACCAAACCTAGCTAGGGTAAAGATAATTAAAGAGCAATTTTTGGTGCAAAATCTTTCACTTTAAATATCATTCATATCTTTTACTTTTCCACTTGACAAAAGCCTAGTCTTTTTTTTACTATCACACTGAATCTCTTTTATGTATAATTAGTGTAAAAGATATCATCTTTTTGACATATAACTACGCAGCAAGGTACAGCAGAGAAACCCTAATCAGATCAAGATAAGAAAAAATTGTGATATGATCGTATACGATCATCTCTCAAGATAAAAATAACTAGTATATATAATATAAATGTACGGCAAGAGAGAGGAAATATGGAAAAAAAAAGATGAACAGAAAGCAAACTGATATGGCCCAGACATGTCTTCTCAATAGCTCCCTTATAGGTATATTTTTAATGGTGTGGATCCAATTAGTTTCAGACTCATCTCCACATGCATCCTGCAAAAAGGGCTAGAAATTCTTCAACCACCTATGAAGGAACTCTACGGTAAAGTTGTCTAAAATGCAAATGTTTAACCACCACTCGATTTGAGAATCCTTAAGATGCAGGAAGATGAGTACCATTGGCGATTTCAACGCCAAACTAGGTTACATACAAATGAAGCGTTTGCTCTCGGGGAGAGTATTTTTCCGAAGAAAAAACTGTGCAAAAAACTCTCTACGGTCTTTGCCACAACACGATTTGCTGTATCAAGTTCTGCCATAGAAGACGCCAAGATGTATCTAAAATGAAGTTAAGAAGAGTTGATGGATCACTCAGAACTTTCGAAATGAATCTTGAGGAGAGACCAAAATAAGAAGGCAAGGGAGTTGCGCTTTGAAACTATAGGTCAGAATTACAACCAGTATGATAAAGATGACTTGGGAATCACTAGCCCTGCTTTTGAAGAGTTTTAGCAATCTTTTGAAAGATATTTGAAAGAAATACACTCAGTGTCAAGCAGGTGTCCACACTTCAAACATGGTTCTTCAGCAACAAGAAGCACAAAGAAAAAATTATGTGTCTTATCAACCCTTTCCATGAACCAAGGCATTCAGTACAGAGAGTGTGAAAGACGTTTCCACAGGCATTTACAAGCAGACTTGTGCTAATAACCTTAAAGAAAAAAGAAGAATTCTTCCTCTGAATGCACCTGGTAGTGAGGATGAGTGAGAAGAATGAGACAATTTCAGAGTAACCATGTGGCGCTGTTGGAAAGGCAGAACATGAATAACATTGCATTGTTTAGGGCTGTGTCACAGACGGTTTTTCTATTAGTATTGATGAGACTAAGAACCAGTCCACATAAGAATTCTTTCTTGGAGAAGTAAGTTTTCTTCTGGGTGAGAAATGGACCGAGCTTGTCAAAGTAATCATGTTCTACACGCATAGATTTAGAACTTTGAAGATGAGAAGAATAATCTAAATGTTATTGATGATTTGGAACAAAAGCTGAAAGCAAGTAAGGATGACTAATAATCTAACCAATAGAGATAAGTCTCATGAAGAAGAACGTCAAAATGCTGGAATTCGCGTTTGTCTAATCTTGATGATATTTTGAATGTTGGAAAATCAAGCGTAAATCGTTTTTGGACTGGGTTTTAAGAGGTGAGCTCTGTTGCACAGCCTGTTTTGCAGTAAAGGAAAACCGTCTACTACGAAGTTCGTAAAGGGAATCTCAGTGTCACAGCCAGTGTCATATACTGTGTCCAGCCAGTGTTATCACCGAGATTTGATTACAAGGGAGCAAGTTGCAAACAGAACTTCTGAATTGACAGAAAAATCAAATTCCTATTACCTTCCTATTCGTTCCTCAAGCTTAAAGGTAACAATATGTCACTGTATGTCTTATTGCCAACTGCCGTGGTCATAGGCGCCTAAATGCTTTACTTATCTTTCTACTTAAGTTTGGGTACTGTTATAAAATGCCTCCTCTTATAGATTTCCTTATAAAAATGGGTGATAATCAATTTAAAGTGTAATGTTGCACATCTTTCACTAAAGGGATCGGAACATGCATGGTATGATTTGATAGCTATGTTGTCTAGACATATGGACATGTGAAGAAAGATATTTGAAGAAATTGGGTCTGCCGTAGGCTTATGTGTCATATGAAGAGGTTGTCTTCTATGTTTTGCTAAGTTTTTTTTTTTTTTCTTTCATAAAAAACAAAAAAAAAATATTAAAAAAAGAGACGGGATTTCTTTTATGCCTAATTATTTCGTTTGAAGACTTTTGGTCTGTACGTCAAGCATGACACAAGGATTCTATGAAGCTTTTGGTGTATTTATGGAAATTTGAGTTAATCTCAAATATAGTTGATGGGAGACTTTTATGAGATTTGAATCGTAGCGTATATCCTTGGTTTATTTCCCAACTTTATTTGAAGACTTTGGATTTATTTTCCAAATTTTATGGAAAGTATGAGAATATTTTTGTGGATCTTGGATTTATTTTTCCAATTTGAGTGCGTATTATGGTTTATTTTCCGATAAACTCAAATCGACTATTTCTATCTTCTCTCTCTAACAGTTCAAGGGTCTTTGTTCGAGTTCTGCCACTAGCCTGTGCTGCCACGAGATTAATTCTGTGGAAGTTTTTCTCTTCATTTTTATCAATAACTTTTTCTGTCACTGAGGTGTCATACGCATCGAGCCCTGTTGTAAAGAGTTTTCTGCCTTGCAACTTACTGCTAGCCTGCTAACACAGAAATTGCTATGAGAACTGTCCTCGTTACTTCTTTGGGGAATTGATGTGAATCATCATGCCGATTGGTAAAATAAATATTTAGCGCTTCCGCTTACCTTGTCTGAATTAATGGTATTATTTCTTCTCTCCACAAGCTGTAATTTGGATACAAGTTGTTGGAAGATCATGAGGAGATTAAGAAATAGCTCAAGCTTCCGACAGCGATTTCCGACAGATGATCAGGTTAATGTTCTGGATGTGTTTCCAGAGGGTGTGTCCAGCTCTGAAATGTTTTAATTTTAACAATTCTTCGGATTTGGCATTGTTGTCTTGTTTATCAAGCTACTTTCAAGTGAACTGAATTTTTAATGGATCAGCAATGGTAATTGAAAATAGAAAATGGAAAGATGTTGCTATTGATGCTTGATTACCTTGTTTGAAAAAATGTCTGCTAAGGAAGCTGCTGGTAATATTTTCGAGAGAAATGAAGCTGCTAATGTGAAGGAATTGGTTAAGAAGATCAAAAATGTTTGAAAAGTCAGGAGTTTCAACTAATGTCACTGAGGATGTCACTGAAGTAGTAGTGGAGGATGTTCCAGATTTTATGTTGAAGAAGAATCTGTCCAAGGAAAATAATACTAGCGAGCTGTTGCCAACAACTACAATCGGGTTGTCTTTCTTCTGATGATATTTCCTCTTTGGATAACCTTTTACAATTTAGGTATTATATTCCCGTGTTTTGACTATTTCACTATGATACTTATATGGAAATTCTAATTATTATCTGGATATATATTTTCTGTGATAATGGTGCTTATATTGGTGCTGGTGATGCTTATCTGTGTTTATGATGATATTGGTTATCTCTCTATGGTGATTATTGGTGATTATGATGCTTTATAGAGGTTGATATTCTCTGATACATGTTTGTCTTTTTATGGCAAAAATGTGGAGTATTTTGGATTTTTGGATTTATGGTGATATGCTCTGATGATGATATTATGAGTGATATGTTTTATGATGATTGAAGTCTCAATTCAGGGGGAGTTACTTTCAGGGGGAGTTCTTGAAATTATTGCTTATATTGATTTTGCCAAAAAATGCAAAAGGGGGAGATTGTAAATGCAAAGATTTGCATATGTGTTGGCATTTGATTTTTTTGGCAATTTATTATGAAAATAATATTCTTATTCAACAATTATTCAAATTGATGATTTATTTCTTGGCAATCAAGAAATAGTTTATTCAGATTATTGGAAGGTATTATATGAGCAATCATGAAGATTCCGTGGAAGAGAAAAATAAGGAAACATGATATTTGGAAAGTTATTGAAAAATGTATTATGCACTTGTTTTTTGGAAAACTTTTATTTAGAAAGCAGATTTGATGTAGATTTGGTACGATTTGCTGGGTTTCGAGTTCCCATAATTAATGGGATGCTTTCCTGAATTTTTGGGCGAATCTCCGAGTAGTTATAGAAACTTTCCTAAAGTGTCACACGGAGTGTCACACAACCGAATTATTAAGATTTGTTTTCCTTATTTATTGCGGGCGGTAAATCCGATTTGGTAACTGAACGAATTGAAGATATGGAAGTTACCAAGGCTATTTAAGGTTATCGTTTTCTGTGAAAACTGATTGATGACGGAGTTTTGATTTTCGTGGGAAAAGCTTTATTCGTTTCTTGTGCCGTCGGTTTTCTTCACTGTCATCGCTTCTGCGTTTGAGTTAGTGATTGTTTTACACACTCGACTTAATCTGTGGATTTCATCGTTCTACCGAGTGTGTTCTGTATGTATCCGAGGACTTCGATCTGGTGTTCCAGGAGGACAATATTATTTGTTCTTCATTGAAGCTCAGTCTCGGGAGGAGGCTGCATCTGAACTCGGGGGAGTTCTGTTTCTTAGACAAGGGGAGCTGTCGTTCTTGATCGTGGGCGAGGGGATCTTGTCATAACACGAGTTTCGGGAGGAACCAACAACAAGGGGATCTTGTTGTTATCTAGATCTCGGGAGAGGTCGTTATAAGTCGAGGGATCTCGCAAAACAGTTTCCTTGGGGAAGTTAGCTAGAGGCGGCGACAAAGATAAGATGGAGTCTTTATTTGTATAAGTCCGATTGTCTTGTAATTTCGTAAACTCAAAGAAATGTTTTATATCTAGGCGTGCCCCCGCAGACGTAGGCTGGTTGCCGAACTGAGTTACCAACCTCTTGTGTCATTTATTTCGCGTTTTTATATTGTCCATCATTGCATTTATCATCGGTGTCACACGTAACTCCTGTAACACCCTGTGTGACACCACCGAACTAATCGTAATTTTTCAATTGGGAAACAAAAAAATATTATGTCCTAATATCCAACAATGTATATAAAATATAATAAAAAAAAGAATAGTAGCACTAACAACAAATCCTTGTTCAATCCAATCATAGACATTAGAACATCCAACCATATAAATGTCCAAAAGACCTCATTTAGCTCATTCTATTTATCTTCCTATGATTATATCGCTCTTTGCCAATCAATACAATACTCACTCAAACCCTTATCAAAATTAGTCTCAACATATTAAATAATAATTAAATTTTCAAAAATAGAACTGAACAGGTGGAAAAATAATCTTATGTCTCGAGTGGTTTTCAAACTTACAACTCTATCAATCACAACTTATACCTTAATATAATATGTCAATTCCACAACTTGGCATTAGTCCTAAAAATTGAGAATTATTTTTCAACCAAATCATAATACTCAACAATCATGATCTATCCTACGTCGCACGCAACAACATAACAAACATAACTTTGTCTCAAGTTCTTTCTATTTCATACCCTCAACTAATTAATTAGCTCTTAAGAATTCTTCATCACTACACCAAAATAAATACAGCAACCCAATCTCATGCTCCTGCCTGACATAACAATGACATTTACATTCTTATCATCTCTTAAAATCATTTCTCATCAATTAGTAGATCCAATTCATCTTCTACCAAATAATTAGTCTCAACAGCGTCCACTGGGCCTCCTTCACATCATCCAAATAAATACGGCAAAAAGAAATCAGTCTTTCACTTCGTCTATATAACAATGGCATTCCATGTTTTTAGCGTTAATTCAACATCAATTCTCATAAGTTGGAGGATCTGGTCCATCTTAAAACACTGAAAAATTTTCAATCATCTGAATAAACTCATGCACAAACTCAAATTTTTCTTTCTATCCTCTTTACATAAAATCAATATTCGGACTCTCAAGTCTACAAATAAACATATAAGCTATTACTTACCTATTTATGCAAATACCCTAGCATGCTCTTATTATAGGCATATTCAAAATCCAAAAAAAAATTTATGCAGGTTAGAACACAGTCCTTAGGCACACAATATCTGTCTGATATCCCTTTCGAGATAGTAATCTAGCTCTGATACTAAAACTTTTATCAATCCCCACAAGGACACGAGACAGAATGTAACAACAACGTAGTCCAAAAATGAATTGAATCGCCAACCCTTAACATTAATTTATTGAATAGCAACGGAAGTCTTAATAATAAATTTTAGCTAGGGCCTAATAAAACTCAGGTTCACACATAGATCTAATAGTGACATCAAGATAACATTATAATAATGGTACAATAAGTGTGCAAAAATAAAATAAACGAAGTCTAATAATATAAATATCTAAAAGTATTTTTAACTACACTAAACTAAACGCTAAAAAATATTAAATTTAGAGAAAATGACGTAGAGTCTAGTCTTAAGTCGGAAACTATGATCTTGGAGAGTCGTTTGGAGTGAGTTAACTAAACTCAGTAATGATGAAGTTTTACGTACAATGTTTGAGTTAAGAACATCGAGTGAGCATGCCAGTTATAAAATATTTTATAAAACATAGTTACAAACATACAATATGACAAGTGTTAAACACATTCCACTATAGTGCGGTACATACATAAAGTAGGCCCCTACTGTATAATAGGAAAATTTCAATGAAAATGAGGTCACTCGCGAACTCTAAACACACCATGTCATATGTATATACAAAACAACGACAATTACACGAAGATCACAAAAGCTACAAACGACCCTGATCAAGCTTAGAGATTTGTAGCTTGGGACACAACATATACAGATCTATAAACTAACGTGCATGCTCAAAGAAAACATGCCTAGCAAAAATACAAATATAATATAAAATCAATGAGCCATAAAAATCGGGTACTGTCATGTATAAGAACACATCCAAATAATTTTTATAAAATTAATGCATGATATTATTATAGACATAAATAAAAAAACTCATATCTACAAACTGGGCCCACCATTGTCCAAATCTCAAGAATCCAAAAAGCCAAAAAATATAATTCAGGTCTCGTATCTAATCATAACACTATTATCCACGTCATAATTGAATTTCTATATTTTAAATTCAAATTTTAGGTTAAAACGACTCATGGAGTCGAAAACCCAATTTTTAGCCCAAAATAGGCCTTGAGCCGTGGCCCATGCTGTCTTGAGCCGCAGCTCAGAATCTCTCTCAGCCGCAGCTTGGCATCTTCTTCTCTGACGCCAGTAACCGGTTTTGCCATTGATTCATGCATCAACTCTTCATTTATTTACTCATTTAATCATGCAATAACACATGATTTCCTTTCCCATAAGTGATATTTTTTGCATTTAAAATTTACATTTTTCTCATCAAAACACCGAATCTACCAAAAATCACAGCGGAGACGAATCTAATTTATTTATATCTCCGAAGATTGAAGATTTAGCAACTATATTCCCCATTTTTCCTACGCTGCAATCTACCCATGTTCTATCCTTGTCCTTCGATCACCTTTTTTGAAATTCCCTTCAAAAGTTAAAACTCCAACCTTTCAACCCATGGTTTAAAAACAGTCTCATCAAAATCCATTGTTTTCGAAAAAAACCAAATCAGAAAGGGAGGAAATATAACTTGTTTATCAGTCACCTTTCCCGATCGTTCATTATTTGCACTCTCTTACCCAAAGATAAAATCTTCCCGTGTCTGATTACGCCTCCCAAAAGTCTGGTATTCCCTCGCAGAATGAAAAATTTGATTGAGAAAATATCTTGGATAAGGTATACCCACACTGGCGTAAATAGGGAGATGGAGTCTCATAAAAATTCACCGTTGATCCCCACATAAATGTAGGAGATTAAATAAATTCAATTTAAAAAGATTTTTACCTTATGTACGTGTGGCGGTTTTCACACTTCAAAATCTCAAAATTCAAGGCTATGCTGACCCGCTGGTCCAAGACATGAATCACACTTTAGCGTACCGTACCAGATATGCGTGGTGTGATGACTTAAGTCTGATCATGTAGTGAGAAAAGCCTAAAAGAGTGTAGACATTGGTTTTGAATGAAGTGTGAGGTTTTCTTGTGGTGTTCATGTTTATCACTCTCTTTGTATATTTCTAGCATTATTTAGTCTTTTTTTTTTTTTTTTATAAATTACCAATAGTCTCAAAAGCTTGAATTAATAAATAATTTAATCATTTATATTTTTCTTAACCTTAACTCTTATATGTATGTCTATTTTTCTTCTTGGTTCTACACGTGGAATTTTTCAATAGGATTAATTCTTTTTTTTACTTTGACGATATTCAAATTTAGGACCTCTGACTTTGATACCATGATAAATTATCAACTGTTGTGATAAAATCAATCACGCCGCGAGTATTAAATCAAGAATTAATTAGAAGAGTGAAATAAGAAATCAAGTCCCAAGAATTTACGTGGTTCGGACAAAATCGTCCTACGTCTACGACACAAAACTCTAGCAGCGAAGTTTGTTAGAGAATCCAGAAAACAAATATTTTTCGTAATACTACAGCATAGATCACAAGAAAAGTAATGTTTACCGAGAAATTCCTCTCTTCATTTTCTCTCTTTCCTATTTTCTCTCTCATTTTTCTCACTCTGTTCTCTCTCTTTTTTTCTTATCCTCCATCAACATTTTTCTCCCTCATCTATTTGAAACAGAGAACACAAATTTTGAACAGGATAAAAAATAAACACAAATTTTAAATGCAAATCTAATTCAAAAAATTGTTGAACCAAACAGAACGAAAACGTTGAACTAATAATTAAAGTTTAAACTTGTCATTAACTTAATTGTTTATACTTTTCTTAACACTTTTTTATCTTTGATTTTAAATCTACTTTTAGCTTCCCCTGAATTCTGCACAGTTAGATCGTGGGTTTCTTAGATTTATCCAATGGTGCTCAAATGGCTTTTTAAGGAAAATTATGATACTTGTAAGTTTACAATCTATCTCAATCGTTAATCTATCTTAAAACGATAATGGGGACATCACATGTTCAGAAATGGCATCACGAGAGCTGCGACCAAAGAGAAATATAAAATATTTGTGCAAGAAAAACATAATGTTCCCTCTCATCTTGTCCAACGAAAACACAAGAGCATGGTGTGTTTTGTTTCTTTTTCCTGAAATGTCATGCTGAGAACCAGACAATCCCCCAATATTTAAAGAAACTTTTATACCAATTTTCTACGGGGAAGAATAATCATAACATAAATTCATCTTTTAGTATTGTCACGACATGAAATCTTGTCATGATTGTGAAGTATTATATTTATTGATTGTTGATAATGAGCTGTTTTCATGTAGGGCGCGTTATAACATTCGTTAGTTTGGAAACTGGTCCAAAGCTGCTCCAATTTTCTGTTCATACAACCTGTTTTATCGCTTGGAAATAACAGCAGGAAGAAATCATTCTAGTTTGACATTACGGTGAATCAGTTAACAGTTTAATAATGGAAGAATCAATTCATGCACTTTCGAATTTGTTGCCATGAAACGAAGTTGTTGGTAGATGTCAGCCTGATCGAGATACGTTACAAGTTATCTTTGATACTGATTATCTGTTAAGAAAATGATATCCTGATTTTTCAAAGGAAACTAGTATAAACTCAGAAGAATATGGCTCAATCTGTAGTTGTCTTCTGTAAACCAACTATGATGAAGATTTTCCCAAGCTTGCAAAAATTACTACAGTGCCTCTTCTCCTGTACGTATCTTCTACTGCTTCTTCTTCCTCCTTTCTTTATTTTTAAAAGCTTTTTCTGATATTTCGAGGGCGTTGGAAAATCAAACTTAGAAATGGGGCGAATAGAACTCGAAGAACTTAAAAAAATTCATGCTTTGACATCTCACCCACAACCCAATTCGGTGGATGCACCTGACGTACAAGTTTTATGTAGGTCTAGCGTATTCAACCATTTATCAAAACAGAAAAAATAAAATAAAAAATCAATCATAGACCAATCTATCTAAATCTGTGATCGCTTGAGAATGGCTGAAAAAAGCTGATGACACCGACCCCTATCTTTCACTCAACAATGAAAGAACTCTACTTTGCATTCTGTCAGCAACTAAATCATAATTTTGTTTACTAGAAGAAAACAAAAGTAACAGCCAAGGATACAGAAAAAAAAAACAGTAAAAACACACTATTTCAGTAGTTCATGTTCGATGTGAGAGTCACGCTTACTTTTGCTGTTGCAGTGTTCTACTGTAATCAAATACGGATTGATAAATAAGCTTGGATTATCAGAAACGTGGAAGATCAAAAGCAAATACTTTGTAGATTTCCGATGACATATAAAGTAAGTCTGGTAATGGGGTACTTTCCAGATTATATTTAGAGTTGCGATTCAGGATTTCTTGGCCAGATATTGAATGATTCAAATTTTTCTGGGTTCTGAGAATAACTCAGGACTGTGTCGATGAAAATGTTGAGTGTCATCATGGAGATCTGACGGTTGCTATTTTTGGATGTTATAAACAGAGGAAGGGCTGAGGGTATCTTCAACGTGGGACCTCCCCAGATTGGTTGCTTGTCATTTCCATCTCCATGATGTACCCCTCGTCTTCATTTCCTCCTCCTCAAATCATGGCAGCTAAGAATATAAAGAAATATAATGCGAAAGCGAAAAGAAAAAAAATTATAATTCTAGATAAATTGTTTTGAATTTTTAACGTCAATTATGTTTTTTTCACCTGCTTAATTGAACCTCAATCCCCTAGTTTTGGCCATTATTTTTAAGTTACAACTCAAACAGGATCCTGTAAGAAGTTATGTAGCATGTTCATGCTGTCTAAAAATGAGTGGAAATTGATGGGTAAATCATAAATTTAGCTACTTAAGCGATTTTAAGTCTCAAATTTCATTTTTTCCTCATTTTATGTAAAAACAAATTAGGGTTTATTACAAAATTTGAAATTTGACCCACAAACTTCCTTCAATCTAGAACTTGTAGTTGCTAACCTAGTCCTTTAAGCTCTAAGAATTCTTGGTGGTTTCAGTTAATTTCTCATAATATTAAAAAGTTAGGGTTTACTTCATAATTAGGGCAGACAAAAGCACCAAACCTAGCTAGGGTAAAGATAATTAAAGAGCAATTTTTGGTGCAAAATCTTTCACTTTAAATATCATTCATATCTTTTACTTTTCCACTTGACAAAAGCCTAGTCTTTTTTTTACTATCACACTGAATCTCTTTTATGTATAATTAGTGTAAAAGATATCATCTTTTTGACATATAACTACGCAGCAAGGTACAGCAGAGAAACCCTAATCAGATCAAGATAAGAAAAAATTGTGATATGATCGTATACGATCATCTCTCAAGAGGAAAATAACTGCTATATATAATATAAATGTACGGCAAGAGAGAGGAAATATGGAAAAAAAAAGATGAACAGAAAGCAAACTGATATGGCCCAGACATGTCTTCTCAATAGCTCCATTATATGATATATTTTTTATTTATATTATTTGCATAAAATTTAGTCTTCTTGCTACTCCATTTCTTCTATTCCTTTCACTACCCACACAGCTGTTTTTGCCTTATAGCTAAATTCAGTGCATCGCTCCACTGTGACATCAAGAATGTCTGGCGATAGAGGCAAAGATCTAGCAGAAGGATCGTCAAGCTCTTCCCAATCGGCTACTCCAAGCCGGTATGAATCGCAGAAACGAAGAGATTGGAACACTTTTGGGCAGTACTTGAAAAATCAGAGGCCTCCAGTTCCACTGTCTCAGTGCAATTGCAATCATGTCTTGGACTTTCTTCAATATCTAGACCAATTTGGAAAGACTAAGGTTCATCTGCTTGGCTGCATTTTTTATGGACAGCCCGAGCCACCGGCTCCGTGCACTTGCCCACTTAGGCAGGCTTGGGGTAGCCTCGATGCTCTCATTGGGAGGCTCAGAGCTGCCTATGAGGAAAACGGAGGGTCCCCGGAGACCAATCCGTTTGCTGGTGGTGCAATTCGGATTTATCTGAGGGAGGTGAGGGAGTGTCAGGCTAAAGCTAGGGGAATTCCTTACAAGAAGAAGAAGAAGAAGCAGACTTCCGGCGATCAAAGTAAGGGAAACGATGAATCGAGTTCAACCATGCCTTTCTCTTGATCTATTTTTTCAGATCACTGAGAAATATGGTAAAATTCTTCCCATAAATTTCTTTGGAAGTCATTCAATTTTTCAACTTATTTATAAGATGATGTGTGATTTTGATGGTTTAAATATTAGTGCTGAAAAGGTATGTGCAATCCAAAGATATCTGCGATGTCCAAACAAACAATTAAGATTAGGCAGTGAAACCTTTCTGTTGTTTATTTTTGTAAATAATCTTTCTAACTTCAAAATCCCCACAATTTTGCAGAAACATAAACCCTAGTTTATGATTAAGCAAACAGATTCTGGGTAAAGCCATAGTCAAGATCTCGTCAACTCTGCCTTTGATAATTTGCCCTCATTTAATATTTTAACCCTATCAAATTGAAGCTATTTTTTGTAGAGCAAATGATTCCTTCTAGGATACAAGAAAAATAATATTTTTATGGCCTAAGAGAATAATATATCAGTAATGCTTTTTATTCTTATTTATTGGTGCTTTCGTGATTCTGCAAATATATTATGCGTTACCATTAATGATTGATTAGTGAGATCATACAATGCATTTTGTTTGTAAACTTGACAGAGATTGACTAAAAAATATTAAATCGTGATTTCAATTCTTTTTGAGGAAATCAGTTCATTTAGTATTAATTTTTTCCACTCTCTTGTGTTACATATTATATACACTCATCGTTACAATAGAATCTACTTGATTTAGGGGAAAGCCCAATGCTGATTGAAAAATTGTTCAAGTGCTATGTGAAGCTCAATCCAAATGATCTACACCCACAAATTGATTTTATTTTTACTGCAGATATCAGATATTTGTTTCTACTTTTTTTATTCCATCTACGGTTTTCCTTCGTACATTCAGTAGATTTGCTTGTTGTCCAATACTAGATTCTGTGGGACATGAATTTTATTCCATCTCATCATGTTTGGATTTCAAAGGCCAAGAAAAATTGACCATAAAAGTAAAAAAATCTATCTTGTTGGGGTCATGAAAGTTCGTGAAGCTTTTGTACTTCAAATGAAACACTAGTAAATATATGAAGGAAAAAAAAACCACATTTTTTTAGTCACAAGAATGGTACTGCTGAATCAGAGAAAAAGAAAACAAGAACAGATGAATCAGAGGAGGTCACCCTCAATGAACAGACAAAGTAGAGAAGCAAATGGAATGAACGAAAGAATACCCTCAAAAATTGGTTCTAAATTATCCCTAAAGTTCATTTTTTTAAGAACTTTACTGCAATGACGCGATATTTGTTGAGGGACACAAATATAAGTTGCGATTTTTGTATTACTCTTCATCATCTTTAAAGTTCTTGCAAGTCTCCATGGAAAGAAGTCAAGTGAAACTAAACCTTACAGTATGGGTCTTTTCGTCCTTGGCTTTGAAATGCAGCTGATTGATCAGTTACCTTTATGGATATTATAGGCTCTTCCGATAGTTAAGGTAGACAATTATGCATAATTAATATGCCCTTCTGCACACTTATTAATCTCTCTCTCTATCTCTCTCTCTCTCTCTCTCTCTCTCTCTCTCAATTTGTGTTTGTACATACAAAGTCATTAGTTCCAGATATATGTAGCTAGAAAAAGTGATTAAGAGCTATACTTGCAGGTACAATCCACCAAATGATTCGAAGAAGAAGAAAAAGAACAAGATATTGAGGAGGCGGAAGCCAGATCTTGTATTACAACCCCAGTGCCTAAATTCTTCGGATGAACTATTATTACAGGTGTAGATATTCCACTTCCGAATTCGAGCACATCTTCAAGCTTTCATTTCCTTTTTTTCTTTCCGTGGTTTCTATGTTTATGCTCATCTTTTTTGTCTAAATTCTGATAATTTGCTGCATGTAAATTTCTCTTTCCCCGGAAAATTGTAAGCATGAGAAAATTCCTGATAGTCATTCTCATTTCCTCTCGTGTAAGCATTCCTTTCTCTTTGGTTAAGAGCGCTTGAGATATCCATAACTTAGTTCTTCAATTTTGTTATGCATTATTTTAAAGCTCTTCACCACAATGATTAGATCCCCCGTCAATCACCTCAAAAATAAAAATATTTCTTTGTTGAAGTTTTTTCACTTCTGCTCAGTGAAGTTTAATTATCAATTTTAATTTATGATAATAATCACCGTGTAAAATAGGTATATATTGTAAAATCCACTAATTTAATATTAATAAAGTTTTGAGTAAATTTTTTAGAAGGGTAAAAATCAATTTAAACCCAGAAGTATGATGTTTTTTTTTTTTCTTTTTTTTTTTTTTTTTTTTTTAAATCCCCCAAACTAAAAGCTCTAACAACTTAAACTTTAAACTATCCGAAATGTAACAAATCAAACTCTAGCGGTCGACCGATCACCCTCCGTTCACTGTTTACATCTTGAACGGGCAACCGCTCTAAAGAGAATGGGTGACCGTCTTCTCCAGTGTCTACGTGGCACTGGACACGTTAGGTCGGGGGGTCGACGCTTGGTGGAGACCCAGCGATCCACATGCGGTGCACATAAATCGAGAACGGGGGTCCCCACCTAAGAACAAGCGACCGTTCTCTCCATTATTGTCCCACTCATGATTTCAATCACGGGTGGGACAATAATAAAGAACGGGGGATGCCAGCCCTGGAATGGGCGACCGTTCTCTCCACGAGATTGAATTATTGTCTCACCCGTGACTGAAATCACCGGTGGGACAATAATGGAGAGAACGGCTGCCCGTTCTCGTGAACGGGCGACCGTTCTCAAGCATTATAGAAGGAGGCGACACTAGCACTCCATTCTCACACCCGGCTCTAGAAAAATTATGAAACCTCTACACTATTTTCTTACTCCTGCGAATTTTCTCGTTTTATTAGCAACAATGATGGATTCTGATTCAAGTAGATTTGTTGAGGCAGACGAGACAACAACTTATGATGCTAATATGGACTGGTATTCGGACGCCACACCCATATACAGTGATCTTCAAAATTCGATCACTTAGAAGGTAATGAAGATATAGATGTGCATTTGACCTCGAAAACTCTAGATGATGAGGTGGAAAGCTATACCGGTAAGGGAAGAAATTTCAATGAGATTTTTTTTTTTGGAAAAAATATAGTTATTTAAAAGCTATTAGAGAAGAAATAGTAGAATATATTTTGAATAATGGTTATGGCATCAAATTTATCAAAAGTGAATCTCGGCGACTCACGGTAGTGTGTGAAGACGGATGTGAGTGGCGACTGCATGCTTTGAAGATAGAAAATAAGCTTACATTTTAAATAAAAAGTTTCACTGATTCTCACAATTGTGGAAGGAAAATTGAGAATCGACACGCTACTGCAAAATGGGTGGTAAACTATTTTTTTGATAGGTTCAAAAGTCAACCTACGTGGAAAATTCCTTCCATAATCGAGACGGTGAGAAATGATTTGAATGTTAACATTACACCAATTCTTGCTAGGAGAGCAAGAAGCGAAACTCGAAAACTTAACGAAGGGAAGGGCGACGAGCAGTATAAGCTACTACGGTCGTACGTAGGGAAAATATTTAGATCAAATCCAGGTAGCACAGTGCGCCTACAGACTTACTTGGTAGGCTCTGGCGCTAATGAAACATATGTATTCGAAAGAATATACATGTGCATGGCTGCTTGCAAGACATGTTTGCTGCAGTGTGGCAGACGTATTATCTGTTTGGATGATTGTCATCTGAAGGGCTCGTGTACCGGTCAATTACTCACAGCCATTAGTATTGATTTCAACGATGACATATATCCCGTTGTTGTTGCCAATGTGAAGTCAGAGGGCAGAGACTCAAGGAAGTGATTTTTGTAAATATTAAAGCAGAGTCAAAACATCAATAAGAGAATGAAGATGGATACGGATGGACAATTGTGTCGGATCAACAAAAGGTATAATGTATTTCCAATCGTTATTTGAAATATTGGGGCGTTGTGTTAGTTATATTGTTTTATGTTGACTCTGTTTTTCTTTTAAATATCAGAGATTGTTGCCTGCTGTGCGGGATGAAATAAGTTTGGTCTAACAGCGCTCTCCGGCATATGTACACAAACTTCAAAAACTAATTTTGGGTCAAAATGTACAGAGATGCAATGTGGAATGCGGCCAGGGCAACCACAAGTTTTAATTTTGAGATAGAAATGAGAAAATTACATCAGATTAACCTAGAAGTCCCACCAATATCTTCGAGGCATAGAGCCTAGATATTTGGCTAGCGATGCGTTTTCTACAATTCCCAAGTGCGAAATAGGATTGAATAATTTATGCGAGTTATTTAATGCAGTTCTATTGCCTGCCAGGAACAAACCGATCCTGACTATGTTCGAGATTATTCGAAATTGCTTGATGACTCGGGATAGTGAAAAAATATGAGAAGTTGGCCTCGTCAATGGACGTCTTATGTCTGTAGATAAGAAAGAAGCTTGGGAAGCTAGAACGTGCATCTCAAAATTGGAGTTCTATGTTTACGGGAGCTTTACGATTTGAAGTCAGCAATGACAACGAACAATATGTTGTCGACATGAATACATGCGTGTGCAACTATAACAGGTGAGAGTTTACTGGAATCCCATGTGTCCATTTCATTTCCTGCATGCATTTCCTGAGAGTGGCACCGGGAAGTTATGTGCATCCATACTATCACTTGGAAACTTTTATACAGATGTACTCACACTTTATTCAACCCCTTAGCGGTAAACAATTGGAGTTTTTTTTTTTTT